>JAOXNO010000063.1:1566054-1586776 GCA_028565335.1 Limnodromus scolopaceus
AGCTTTTCTCGTCCTCGCTGCTGAGCAACTTTCCCCCCCCCCCCCCTTTTTCATTCTTTAGGGTCCCACGGGAACCTCTTGACCTTTTTCCGTTTAATGGTATCTGGAAGGCTATTCCTCTGGTTTCTTGTTTAATTTAAAACTTTCTCCTGGAGCTGCCTCCTGGAGAGCCTTCCATTTCTGCTGGAGTTGACAGGAGCTCCATGGCCACCGCCGGTGGATCCTGGCTGTCAGGTCACATATCCCTTTACCTTTTTTCCTTCAGAAAATCTACAGTAGAGAATAATCGTGTTTTAGTAAAGGAGAGACCAGCTGATAAACCCACCGGTTCTCCGTTTCTAACGCCCGAGCCAACTAAGCATAAATTACACCTTCCTGACAGCGTAGATGTGCCACGAGGGGCTCGGTACGGGCTCTGCGTTTCCTGGAACAAAGAGCATCAGGAAGGATTTTGTTCATTTGTCTCTAAACTGACACGAGTTTTTGCCCCGTGCCATCAAATCTGGGCATTTAACCAGATGAACTATTCCCTTCAGCTACAGATTTTCCTAAGCCAACCGCAAACAGCAGTTACTTTAGAAACTAAAGGAAGCCATTTTCTAAGTGCTTTCAGCAACACCGGTTTAAACCCTAACTTTAAAAACCAGCTTTCCAGCTGCCGTACTGGGTATTGGCAAAGTTACCAGTAAATCCCAGTGACCTGTCACCGACTGGAACAAAGACGTTTTTAAGTTCAAGCTAATATATTTTGGGAGCCTTAACTTACTATTTTTTTCAGTACTAAAACGAGCATACAACACGAGTCTCAGAATTTAAGGGAAGCTTTTATTTTTAGGGTATTCCGTTTTCCTGCTTATATTCTTATTCCAATTTTAAGAGGAACTGGCCGAGCAACCGTCAGTCACAGCCCTGGCTCAGCTGAATTCTGTGAAATTTCTGACCCACACCCATGAAAGAGTCAGGAAATTATTCGGATATATCACCTTGCCCCTCCAAACTAGGGCTCTGGGATATCCGGGGGCTTAGCATAAGCATCGCTGTCGGACATACTGCTCCCTGGAATTAAGATATAATGTTCTGAAGTAAAAGATACACTAAGTGGTGTCAGGTCATACATTTGTTTACAATATATGATATTGTATATTGATAAATTATAAAAAATACAAAGTATATTAGTCCGATTAACTTATAGGAGAAGTCTCCAAGAGCCTTTATGGTACCAGTTTTCTGTTTGACAGGCACGGGAAAGGCTTTAGCAGTTACACATACAAGATTTCTAAGCCTTGGCCCCTGCTCCTACTGGTAACGCCTGTGGAGTCCTTTGACCGTGCCTTGACAGCAGGATCACCCAGGGCTTTGTGCTGGGAGGAGATATTAAAACACTCCAGCAGCGCGCAGTATATTTTGACAACTTCTTCCTATGGGTGCCCTGCTGGGAAGGGGAGGGCTGCAGCCAGACAGCGGGCGTCTTAACAGGGAGTCAAAGCAGGCAGCATTTCCCAGCATATTCTCAGAAAACTGATTGGAGTTTTAATTAGTTCTTACCTTCCCCTCTAATTCTTCATCCTTTTGAAGTGTCCAGTTCTGTAAAGAAAAAGACCACTAAGCCACTGGAAGAGAGAACACAACACACACATTGTTTTATTACCTTCCCCTTGTATCTGTACTAAACGTACATTTTACTGAAATTAGGGTTAGAAGCTGCTCCTTTAGCAGCACCAATTAACTGATAGTTCATTAGGGTGTTTTCCCATCCTGCATCAGTTTAGGGGTAGGAGTGTGTGGATTAAGTACATCCTTCCTGGGCTTTACAGGCTGTCAAGTGTCCGCAATTAATAACTCCTCTAAGGCACCTCCCTGTCTGAAGTTGCTGAGAAGTGACACAGCTACAGGAATTGAAACCAAGCCCTCTGACATGTCCCCTCCAGCGTGGTGTGACATCTTGAAAGCACCAGGGAAGGGTGAACCTCATTTCAGTCATTCCTTGAACAGGCCTCGGAATCCTGCCTTTTTCAATAGCATTAAAATAACACAAGTTAAAAGAACAAGAACCTAAAAGAAGTTCTAAAACGTCGTCTTCAGAGCTGTAAAAAGCCACAAAGCACTTCCTAAGAGTGTCAAACATTTGAAAGTCCTCGTTTTGGTCCCAAAGAACTTTATAGAATAGGATCCAGTTGAGGCTGCGTCATCCCCTCAGACATGAGCTCCTGAGTAGATCATTTGGTCACCCTGTGTTACCCCAAGGGGGGAAGCGTTAACACTGTGCCCATAAATCGTTCTTTTAAGGAAAGCTGTCGGAGGGATTATCCCGGTGGGGTCAGTCAGAATCCCGTGGTTAGGAGGGGATGGGTGCAAGAGTTGTCCACCGGGGTGTGGAGGACTTAAGAGCTGAGCATCTTCAGCCAACCCAATAATAGGGAGGGATGGAGCCAGAGTCACACAGATGTTGCTGGTCTGAGGACCATTACTCGGGAAGGTTCTGGTGGCAGAACTGGAACTGGAGAGGCGAGGAGGAAGATCAGGTTCTAGTAGCCAAGTCTGGCCGGGTGCAAGTCCACTTTGCTGCTCCTCCTCCTCCTGGGATTTTAAGCATTTGCAGCAGCAAATTCCAACGCAGGCACCGCCGACAACAAACGCCACAAATACAGACCCCACGAGAAGGAACGGCAGGTACACGGGCACTGAAAATGCAAGAGTGACGTTAGCCAAGCATTCCTTCATAGATATTCCAGGTTATAGTCTCTTCTCCATTCCTGAACGTGCACCAGGGAGCAGGACAGAGCAGTTTTACTCGCAACACTTCTCTTGCTGATCAAGAAGGTGAGAAGCTGGCAATTGCTCCGACAGGCTCGTTAGAAAAAGCCTGACTAAAGTACAGAGGGTGGGACCAGTGGGTCCTACAGCATCTGCCATTACTGTCCATGCAAGAGCTGTGCCAGGACGCAGATGTCACAGCTACTGTCACTTGTGCATGTCTAAGTAGAAATTCAGAGTTGTAACTAAGTTTTACAGTGAGTACCTGAACTGCTGCTGGGCTGCCTGTGGAATCTGGCTTTGAGGACTAAAAGCGTTTTTACAGGAGAACTCAAGTTATTAACACGTTACTTGGAGGCATCCCCATGCACTAACAGAACAGGCTGGCAACACACATGTTCCACCAGGGATAGAAACATCCGAGGTGTGACCACACTACTTTGTTATTACCTTACAGCCTTTTCTAAGAGGAGGAGTGATAGAAAATTCTTTTGAGTGAAGCCCCAAGTTCTTCTCTCTTCCCAGTGAAGGGAACTGAGTGGCTCTGGCCATAATAAGCACCGTGCCAGGGCTCCACCCTTTCTGCAACGGTTACAGCTCCGAAGGGCAGAGAAAAGAGGAAGGATCTGGCTGATGCCACCAAAGGAAGGCTGTTACAGGGGACACAAAGAAGAAAGAACATCAGATATGTCCCCTTCCCATCTGCTAGAGGCACGGGAAGCTTACCTGGCACTGGAGGCCTGGGGCTGGGCTGCTGATAGTCACCAGGGCAGCGGCCCTGGTCCAGACGGGCCTCTCTGGACGAGCAGCAGTAGCGCAAGCTGCAGGTGCCACAGCACAGAGTGGCCTCTGGGCCATCGTAGCGCTCGGGACACTGGAAGCCGCGGTGCCAGCGCTGGAGGCTGCCGGCCCAGCCGTGACAGTACTCCCCTGCCTGCCCAGGGGCGGGTGGCAGGGCCACCAGCAGCACTAGGGCACAGAGAAACCCCCAGGCCATGGTGACTCACGCGGGGGTCTCACCTGTAGCCACCTGGCCCTCTCTGTCCCCCTTCTTTCCCTAAAGGCAAGGCTCTCACCACCCCGGGCAGCCCCAGAGCACGCTGCTCCCCGACCACCAAGGCACTGCCTAAGCTCCTGTTTGGGCAGGTTTTATCTCCGGGCCTGTGACCTGCCCCTAATCCCTTCTCTTTACAGCAACAAAGAAGGACCCACTAATGGGAAACCATTTGCAGCTACTCCAGCTCCACCTTCCCTCCTTTCTCTCCTTCATTCCAGCAGGGAGCAGCCACTGGTTCCTGCTGGAGATGGCACTCAGGGTGAGGCACTTCCACTGGCAGGGATGGGTGCAGGATGCAGAAAGCCCAGGGCTGTCCTGGTACCGAACCTTCATTCCTTCAGGGACTTGGGAGTAGCTGAAGTGTCAGAGGCGGGAGGCTGGGGACTGCGCTGGGGACAGCACATGGTGACAAGCGAGAAATCACATTTCCAGAGCAGAAAGAACATACAGGGATAACTGACTTCTAGCGGGCTCTAAAGTGTAAGGAGTACAAGCTGGCAACAAGGTAATATTTACCGTATTTAACATGCATAATCAGTTACATAAGTACAAAGAAGAAGATGTTAATCTGAAAATGTAGGAAAAATTAATTTTGAAAGCTCTAAGTTGGTCTAATTTCTGTCTCCGTGGCTGAAAACCTAGAGGCTGAACATTTTAAAGGGGGCTTTGCGCTTTTGCTTTCCCTACACACAGTGCAATCCCTGGATTAAAAAGAGTATTTCAGGGGACAAATGCCTATTTTAAGATCTTAGAAGTTTCACCTACTGCAAGAAAATCCTCCAGTGTTCCAAAGCCCCCCTAGCAGCACGGAGTGCTAGTGACCTCTTCATCTTTGAACTACAAATAAAATTTGTGGTCTTTCTTAGTCCCCTCACAAGCCTCCCTACCTGCTGGATTAACAGGGTCCATGGCTGAAGCCTCATCAGCCTGTGCTTAACTGCAGCGAGGAAGAAAACTGATGCCAATTGAGCACCTTGAAAAGCTGGGAATTTGGGCAGCATCTTTTGGACTGATATCCTGCATAAAAGGTGGTTCCCACACCGTTTTTTAGGATTGCATTGATTGCTGAGGGAGACTCTCCCATGATGCAAACTTAGAGAAACATTTGCATAAAGTTATCTCCCTTCTGATGATTTTTTTTTGTTTTAATATTAGATAACAGCTTGCACATTTATGCTTTATTAACTATTTTTTAGGTTCAGTTGAGTCATATTTCAGTCTGCCAAAGACATCAGTCACCTTTCGTGTACCGGTTTTTAATTGGCTTTTTGGCAAACACAGTTAAAGAGATCTTTGGATTCAGAAATGTTAACTGAAATCTCTGCTTGGAAGTAGAGACCTTTCCAAATCCTGTGCAGCACAATGAGATGCATTTTCTTCTGCTGCATTTCGGCTCTGCAAATGCAAGGTTGGCTGATGGCGTGGGACCTAATCCTATAGATCCACGGGCACGATCAAGAACATACTGAGCAGCCCCAACACCCTTTAAAATACAGCCAGAGGTGAGGGATGTGCTGTCTTGGATTGGATTTTCAAAACACTGATGCAATACTTTAATTCCAAAACTGTATTTGCCTTAAGGCAGATTCCAGTTTACTCACACATTCAATCTCAGCACGATTAGGCCAGGCTAAATACTAACTTTTATTATTTGTTGTTATGGGAAAAAGCAGCCTCAGACAGGTTTTAAGCATGTGCTTAGTGCTTTGCAGAGTTCATCTTAATGAAACAGACCTCAGGAAAGATAACGGGATGCAATTATTTCCTCCCCTCTTACATCAAAAGAGCATAAAGACACCTGCCAAGCCAGGTATTCAAATGCTAAGAAATGCACAACGTTGTTCCTTGCATTACCACTTTGAATGAGGGCTGCCCTTACACCGTTTCCTCTCTCCGCATTTATCTCTTTGCAGGGATAAACTCTTGGAAATTAAAAGCAGAGTTCCTGCCCAGGGTCTGCCTGTGTGTTTGTGTGTGTGTTCCGGGGGGCATTTGTTTCCCGATTCTCAATCTCTCCTTTTTGCCCTAGACGGTTGTGTGCTGTGATGTCCCCTTCACCGCTGCAGGAGGAAATGAAATAAATTGTGTGTAAAAATTGTATGTGCTTACATAACTTGTGACCCACTTCCAATGTTGAGAGGATAAAGGGAGCTGCGTGGATACATTGGGATGCTGGTTGGGAACTACAAGGGTAAATCACGAATAAGTTTCTATTCTAATTCCTTCTGTTCAGCCACTCTCAGCTTTCTTAGTCTTTCACCTGCCAGGATGAAATTTTTCATGCTTGTTCTTTGCCAGCTTTGGGGAAGTTTTAAAGAAAAACAATGCAGCCTGTTTTGCATGAGAGGCCAGTGATGATGGTTTCCTATTATTAACAACAACAAACAATCTTGTTACCTTTTCTGAGTATCCCTGCGGCCAAAACAGCTTGAGCTTTGAATTTACAAGTTACCATGGAAATAGCCCTTAGAGAGAAGTCTTTTTTGTCCATGTGAGGGTTGTTGCTCTTATTTAGGGAAATGTACATTCCCCCTCGTGAATTTTATGTTTGCAGCAAGATGATTAAAAATTCCTGTTATTCGAAGCAGAAAGCACAAACTGGAAACTTCCTGATTTGCAGCTGCTTTCCTTTCCCTGCAGTGTTCTGTTTAGTTTTCTTTCGTGATGTGGTACCACAGTCTCTTTCTTGAGAAAATAGCTCTTTGTCATGTGGGCTTGTCTGGCTTCATCTGTCCTGTAAATGCTCTGGCCAGGTTTTAGGTGAAAATGAAGCCTCAACAACATTAGCATCTGTGAAAATGTCCCCTGCCTCTGCAGGAGAAAACTAGCAGACCTGTGAGCTTATTAGTTTAAAAAGGGACACAATCTCTGCATGTTGTATATATTCCTGGTGGTGGGCTGATGAAAAGACACCACCACTCTCTTTGATCTGTATGTACCGTTACAGCAGTGGTTGTGCCCCCCTGATACAGTCTCACCCAATCCACAGGTAATCACTTGCCCAGACCCAAAAATCTGCACGGAGCCTGTATTTTACATTCTCATTTTCTAGGTTGTGACTTCTTTAAAAACAAAACCATGAAATATAAAAACCAGCCCATACTGTTCATCCTCCTCAGCAAAGAGGAAGGTATAGAGATGGCTCACATCAGTGGATTTAACACCATTAGTTCTTTTTTTAAGCATTATTTTTTGACCAGCAATTTCCAACAGACTTCAGTGAAAATCCAGGTCTTAAATTTTCCCTGAATTAGACTTTGGCAGCCCCTTCACTCCTGGTCATTTTCCTTCTCCCAACTACATGTCTGTTTTCTCCTTCCTGAAGGGCCAGCCTCATTTCTGCACTTTTCTGCCCCATGAGGGAGGAAATTAGGTTTTCATGTGTTCCCTGCTGGGCTCTTCCCTCTCGAATGAGCCCCCTTTTGATGGCAGCAAGAAGCTGGAAGCTCCAATGGCCCTCCTCACCTAAAAAGACAAACCACCTATTACAAGGGGTTACTCGGAAGAGAATGGCAGACCTTATTGAGATGGTGAATTCCTGAGGTGTGCTTTCTGAAGGGTTGTTCAGCCTGAATGCTCTTGATTGTTCATATACAATAGGCCTGATTTTCAAGAGGGGAGGGTTCCCCCTCCCTTCCCTGGGAGCCAGCGGGAGCTGGAGCTCTCTCTGGGTAAAGATCAGGCCCAGGCGATGCCGAACCACACTGCCCTCGCAGATGGAGCCGAAGAATCAAACACAGCAAGGGCTGAGCCAAACTTTCCATTGCCAGCTCAAATCAAAATGCTTTTGGAGTTCAAACAAGTCTATATTATTATTTTTTTTTTGTTAGTTAGTTGTTAGTTTTTCTTTCTTTTTTTCGACATGCAGCCGCTTCAGAGTTTAGAGGATTAGAAGCCTGAAATGCTGGAAATCTCACAGGAAAACCTGCTCTTAAAATCTCCAGCTCTGAATTGGACGAGTGTCTGACCCCTTGGGCTCTTATTATTTTCTGCTGGATTGTTCTGCAGTAGGCATTTTCTGGCTGAGTATAAAAGACTTCTATCAGAGGCTCGGCGTTTCTATCTGAACTGAAGTCAAGTCACCGAGAAGTATCATGACAGCTTGAATCATCCTTCATAAGCTTAACTCAAAGTCTTCGCGGGCATTCGGGTTCACCAGAGCGTGGTCAGGAATAAGCCCTGACAGGGCGTCTGTGGAATTTCATTCGTAATTCTCTGTGTGTATTACCCAGCTGTCAGTCAAGGAAACTGTGCAGGGTGCTGTATAAAATAATACACAAATAGTTTCTTCACTAATTTGCTAATAGTTTTCATGTGGGGCATTAGTGAGACTAGGGAGGTCAGGTTCCTTGTGAACTACGCTGGTCATGTATGGCAGAACTCGCCTTTGAGGAGGAGCTAACTTTTTGAATATTGAGTTACAAGGACCTTCTCTCAAACAGGACAATGAAAAGTATAAAGAAACTTGAATTTTAACAAGCTGGAGGCTCTCTGTGGGCAGCGGGGAATTGGACCCAACAGTTTCATAGCAACTGGGAGATGGTAGAAAAGGTGAAGACTAGTCATGAAGATGTTGGAAACTGGTTGAGGAAAAGGCTGTGAAGATGCTGAAAATAAAGAAAAAAAAGTTTAGCTCAACAGGAAAGAGAATAAGGAGTCAGCAGGGAAGAGTCAGAGAGAGGGGTGAGCAGGCAGAATAGGGTTATATTTATCAAGGTGATAACCATAACAATATGTTGAAAGTCTGGCAGAGCTTCTCCTAAGAACACTTCAAACACTGAAAATAAAGACAAGAAAATTACTAGATAATTTCATGCAGGAACACATCCTTCACAGTTACATTAAGAAAAGGAGATGGGGTAAGGTAGATGTCTTTCTAAATCGCTTTCCTTTTTAAATTTCTATAGGAGCAAAGTGATGTAGTAAATGGAGGTTTGGGACCCAGTAGCTGTAAGTTCCAGGTTTCCGTCAGTCCCAGAGAAAGGCAGACAGACACACAGAAATTATGCAAACCAGCAAAGAAGCAATCCCTTCATAAACACCACGTCACCTAAGGCTTTTCAGAAGACAGTTAAGGTGCATGATGACTGACCCAGAGCAGGTCAGTCCCAGTAGGCTCTGTATTGGGGATTAAATTAAGCAGTGATTTAGATGTCCGTCACAAGACCCATTCTTCTGTTTCTTGGTACATCGCGCTTTCTGGTTACTGCTTGTTTCTTTCTTGAAATTACTTTGATGTCTCTTGTGATTGTCTCTCTTGACACTTCCTTACATTCCGCAGACACAAGTTGCGATCTGCCTGGCAGTTCTGCAATTGCTCTGACACTTGAGAGAAACCTTCTATGCCATCAGTCACTTATGGCTGCTTTGAATTTGCTGGCAGACCATGTGCCACTCAGCCGTTCGCTGTGGAATTGGCTTTATCTTCCCTGGCTTGTGGTTTGGGGACCACCTGTCAGAATCCTGCATTTTAATCCCCCTTTTTCCTGTGTAATTGCACTGGGAAGATTCATCCCGCCGTAGCACAGGGGCAGTCTGCAATGGCTCAGATTGTCAACCATGAAACTGTGCCTTGAGGAAGAAGGGCAGACCCGGGAGAGCAGGGGCTGCAGAGCCCCCTTCCTCCAGGCTATTTATCCGGATTTCTGGCAGAACAATGTGTCAGCAAACCCTGTGAAGCTGAATGTCGGTTGTTGCTTCGGTTTCAAATTAGAGCTCCTCCGTGCAGACTGTAAGAAAAGAGGCATTCAACAGGATACAAACCCGGGTGATACAATGGGGATCACATCTTTTTCTGAGGCCATTCTCTGCATTTCCCTCAGTTACCTACGGTATGAATTTGGCCCCAGAGGTCTAAACTGTCCTGACAACACTCCTGTGAGGACAGACAGAGAGTTCTGCGTGGCGCAGACAGACCTTGCAGCGGGGAAGGGCACTGAACCACATACGCTGGCATGTACGGTGGAATCGGTCACTTGGCATTCAGGCAAGGGACAATATTTGAAGAAGATAAACAGGAAACCAAACTGTTGCCCTCACAGAGCCCAAGCCTTTCTAGAAATTTAGAAAAGTTCAGTTCACTTAGTATTTTTACTATTTTACATTTCTGCTCCACAGCCATTAAAATAAGAGCCTCTCTGAATGAGTCCCGAGCAGAAAGGGAAGCAAAGTGGCCGCATTTCGCTGTCCTCCTGTGCCCAGGGAACAACAGAAAATGCTGGAGAAACAGCGTGTCCTCCCTGCCCCGTTCATTACCAAGAGGTTCAGATCATTTAAAGAGGCATTGGTATTTCTGGATAGTTAATCAAAGGCAAACCTCAAGGTGAACCTCTGAACCTCTTTCAGCTTGACCATTACTTCTTATAAGTGATGTTTTAATTTTCATCTAATGCCAAGAAAAGTCTTTCATTCTCCCCAGCTGGCACCAGAGATAAGGGACTAAATCCCCCAGACATTAAAACATCGAACAGTTCTGTCATGTTACTTCAGTCTCCTGCTCAAAGTCTTTTCTCTTCTTCCCGACTGATCTCAGATATAATGCAAAATAATCAGTGAGCACAAAAAAAAAGGGTAGCAATTTAAAGTGTGGCTTTGAAGTTTAGCCTGTGTTCTGGACTGTGCCCTTCATTTTCCAGCCGTCTGAGAGCTGTCTGTCCTGAAGGGTTAACCCAGGCTGTCAGGTCACATCTCCCCTGGCCCCTCTCTTACAGCAGGGAATACTCTGGGCATCCACTAGCAATAGGTTGTGGGTTACAACACTGCACTTTCACCAGGATATCTCATGGCTGATCCTTTTGCCCCAAATGAGCTAATAAATACCAGGATAAGCTCATTCACATCGGGGTGTTGCATAACTGTTCCAGTCCGTATCACCCCTGGCTGAACATCTCCTAGTGCCTTCTACCATTAACTTCCCGTTGCCCCCCAACTCTGAAAACATCCAGCCTGGCAGGACACTCATACAGTGATTTTAGCACTTGGCCAGGGCCAGTCCCATGCCCTGTCCCTGCTCCCAACTCCTGATCACCCACAAAGTGATCCTCAAATGACGATACCATTGGTGGGGTTCCACCACACAACAGAGAAAGAATGGATATGTGGAGACCTGCACAGAACTCTCTTCTTGGGATTAGGGATGATTAAGTGCTGCCAGGAGGAGAAAGAATGTGGCAAGCAGTCTTTCATGATGGAAATCTCCTTCTCCAGGAGACAGCAGCCAAAGCTAGAGGTTGGTGTGGCTTTCTTCAACATCAAGCCTTGCAGAAGACCTGTCTTAAGCGGGTTTCTTTTCACCCTGAATGAGTTGTGCATCAATTGCCACCAGAACCGATGATGCTTCCACACGCTCTGAGGAGATACTAGACCTTGGTTGGTTTGCAGAACTAGTAACATGCTTATCTCTCCCAGGACACAACCCAGCACGACATCATGGTACACAAGGCAGGTCCAGCTGGGGCTTGGCACTTCAGTGGATGGACCAGCAACAAGACGGCAACAAGCCTGACAAGATCGAGCTCTTCTCTCAAAGAACACAACTCTGACCTTGTGCCTGAGCAATAAAGTCCTCCCTGTGCTCTCCTCCACCAGAGGGTGCCAGCGACTGAGAAACCACCGGCCTTGGCAGCCCCTTGCCAGACTGCAGAGACTCCTCTGCTCCCCGGGGATCCTAATGAAAGAGCAGGATACATACAGCTGACGAAATTTGCATTTACTTTTAGCCCCCTCCTCGGAAGGAGAGCTATAGTATGTTGGCAGAGTTCAACAGAACTGGCCACAGAGCCCCAGCGCGGGTGTGAAGGTAATTTGGGAGAAAGAGCCCCAATTTCTGTTCCAGCCATGGCTGCACCCTTCCTGGGAGATGTGAGAAGGGAAGTGGTCCACCCTGTGGTATTTTCAGAATGCCCAGCCTGCTTGTACCCCCTGGTCACACTAAAGCATCTCTTTGTATTTTTAACCAACTTAACATTAAGAGTTTCTAAGGCCTTTTTCAACATCCCCTGTTCCAACTCAGGGAAAATTTAAAGGGCCAACTTCTCACCTGAAATGAAACTGTTCAACTTGATTAATCATCAGCTGAAGATTTGGCCCAAAATCTTTTATTTCTTTGACAAAGAAGATAAAAATAGCCTTTTTTTTTTTTCCATTTGCCATATGTGTTCACCTGTCCCATTAGCAGCAATGGCAAATTTTCCTCCCTTTTTCTCCTCTTAGCCATCTAGAAAGAGCAAAGCCGGGCAACACCAAGCTGGAGCCTGTTCTGTCCTGCGTAAGATCAACATACGTGTTACATGAATTTCAGTTGCAAAACCAGCAGTGCAATTCCCTTGTTTTCCAATCCAGCCATCAATCATCGTCTCAGAGTCCCACTGACAGGAAGAAGGCTGGACGTTTGGAATAAAGGGCAGCGTATCTTCATTAGCTGTATATCACTATCTTCAGTATTTGGCCAGCGTATCTTCATTAATTATTAGTGCCGGGGCTGAGTCTGCAGAAATAGCCGTGGGGTGAGCCTGTGCCTTGACCTAAGCAAGTGGGATGCGGACGGAGTGACACTTAATGAAAACAAAACTTTAGGATGAGATGTTATTTGTCTATTTTACAGAGTCACTTGTCACAGCAGAGTTTCACTTTGGTTTTGTAACAAATTCATGAGATCTGCTGTAATAGGAGGCAAAAATAACCTGCTGCATAGACAAGCTGGCGGGCCAGGAACAGGAAGACGTGGCAGAGACAAGTGGAATCGTAAGACTAAAGAACCAGCCTTCAGCTGCTCGAGTGAGGCATATGTTATGTAGGAATTAATTTTTTAATCTCAGCTGGGTGACATTTTCCCAAATGCAGAACTGCCACCAAATGGAACGACTCGCTGTGATTGGCAGCTCTCCAGAAGGGGACATTGCCAGGAAGGGCTGGTGACACCTTAGGTCAGGACTACAAAGCGCTGCTGAGCCTCGGGAGTGAAGTAAGGGCTGGTGCAAGTGAGGGCTGAGTTTGCCGACCTGCGTGGGAGCAGGTTGTGCTCTGCCTCCGACACAGAGCGTGTGCCGAACACGTTGCTAAAAACCACTGGTGGCATTTCTGACACAAACAACACGACTGTGAAACCTCCCCTCTGCCAGTTTCTCTTTCGATTCAGTCAGTTAAACTGAGCCCGAGGCTTTTAGTTTTACTAACTGAAACATACAATTGATCACCTGTCTCACAACAGAAACTCAGGGTAGACCTCACCAATTTGCTTTATTCTCTCCATATGACCCAGAAGCAGAAAGATGTCCCACCTATTTTAGAGCTGACAGAGTGTCTCCTGTTCTGCCTCCAGCTGTTGATGAATGGCAGGCACTTCCCTGGGCGCTGCTGCCCTTGCAGGTCACTGAAATAACTCCAGCAGCCTTTGGTGGCCTGAAATAACTCCAGGAACCTGTGGAGATGTGGCTGCTGTAGCCCAGCCCAGATGTGAGATGTAGCCCAGGATGAGGAAGCTGATCCTCTACGCACATCCATCTTTGGCCACAGCAGAGAGGAGAGCGTTCAAGAAAAGAAAACTGTAGTAAAATCCAACTAACTTCAAATAAAAGCGATCTGGTAGTACATTATTCCAACACATGATTGTTTCCCATGGCATGTTGCCTCATGCTCTGCTTGTAATCCTGAGTATGATAGATGAAGTTTGAGACACACAGTGAGTGAGAAAAATTGCTGGTTGTCAGAACATCACCAGCCAAGACAACGGCTATGTTTATTGACTTCCAAATTACAGTATAATCTTAGTTATTGGTAAATCCAGTGTTGTCCAACCTGCTACTCTGTGTGGAAGCACAGCTAATGGCCGGCAGCTCAGCTTCACACTGATCATGTGTATTAAACTGTCACTGTAACACACTGATGTATCGCTGCACCGGGTTTTTAAGAACTGATTTTCTTCCTCTGTCTTTAAATTGCTCTGGTTTGAGGTCTTATAGCCAAAAGCAATCAGCAGATAAAACCCACAAATGTGCATATTAGAAATTAAAGATGTAATAGGAGAGCACAAGGAGAGTGAGAAACTATTCACACGAATGGAAATAACAGAATTACTAAAGGGCATATGAGCTTTAGGATTCTGAGGTTCAGCAGTAAGGCTAATCTTACGGAACCTTGCCTTACTCTTGCATCTCTCCAGACTTCCTAATGTAGGTAATTATTATACTTACCTTAATTGAAGTTAGACTTCCCTTGAGCAGGAGGTTGGACTAGATGACCTCCAGAGGTGCCTTCTAATTTATTTTTTGGTCAGTAGTGGGACACATGTGCCAAAATTCCCTAAGGGAACCTATCTGGGGATCTATTGTGTTTCTCCTATGAGATTTCATATCAAAGAGAAAGTGTGGGAAAAGTGAGAAATGGGAGTTGTTAGTTAGTGTTACTTCTCTGACAATACAAGTATAAACCGGTTCTTATGATCTGGAATGATATTATCCAGGGGCAACAAGGTTCTGCTCGTGGGTGGGTGATGCAATGGGGCTTTTCAAACCGATTTGTCATCCTGAGCTGAAGACCAGCAGTGGATGAGTAAATGTGATGGGTTTGCAAATAACAGTAGGGACCTATATCTGATAAACGCTTTCTGTTCCACAATTTCCAGTGCGAGCCAGTGGCTGCTGTTCTCTTCACCCTGCATGGGTTTCTTGTCCAAGGGGATGAGAGAGGCCTGTGCCTCTTCACACTATGGACTTTTTCTCTATGTCTTGGTAGCTAAGAGCACAAAGAGCTGCTGGACAAATTGCCCTCTGTCAAGTTTGCTTTTAGAGTGTCCTTGAAGTACTTTATTAGACAACCACATATTATTTTTCCAGTTCTCTGTAGAGAAACATTCATGCTTCATCTACCCACATTCCAGCTTTAATAGATGTTCAGTTGGCGCTCGGCAGGACTTTGTCATTGGACAGTATTGTCCAACAGGCTGAGCAAGAGATGAATGGGGTCCACCGTTCTTCACCACTTCGTCCATCACTCTTCGGTTAAAGCAATCTTGTGAGGCCTAAGTTAAAGAGATAGCTTTGAAGAGACTCTATTCCCTGCACCAGCCCCAAAATTAAGATTGTTTTCTTTAACAACAACAAGGAGACAGCCCTGACCACAGCACCTTACAGAGCAATGGGCCTGGCCTTAAGGGTTCCTATGCGTGTGGGGTGCACAAGAATAAAACTGGGCAATCAACTGACAGGGGGCTGGAACTATTGGAACAAGACTGGAACATAAAACCAGCATGGTGGTAGCTGGTATGGGTGGATGTGAGGATTCCTCCAGTGCTGGGCTACCTGACATGGGCTGGTACTGGTGTTTGCAAATTCTCCAGCAGATCTAGGACAAGGAGAGCAGAGAGTGGAGAGAGGATTGGAGCCATTGTCATGCCCAGTCCTGGGGCAACTGCTGTTGCTGAGATTGTTATTTCCCTCCCTATCCCTTCACCCTTCTCCAGTATTTTTCCAGCTTGTGCCTGGAAGCCGCTTTGATCCTGCCAGCAGTGAACAGAGATGGCATAGAAGTTCTTGGTTGGAAATGTATCCTAACAAAACACATTGCAACTTGGCCCCAGTGCAGACTGGAACAGGCAGACATGGCTCATGGGCCACTGACTTCGAAAAGATGAGGGAGCGCTACGGGAAGAAGGTAGGAGTTGTCTGTCCTTAGAGACAGAATGAAAAACACACATTCCATTTGCCTTCCCTTGAAATTTGCCATTGTCCCTATATATAAAACCACCAAAGATTTCACCAGCCTATATTATATTTCGAATGTGTAAGTACAAAGTCATCTCGCTGTCATTTGCTATCATGCAGTGAGTTTAAGCACTCCACACACCGCTGGTGACAAATAACCTGCAATTGTTCATCTTTGTTCCCTCGGGTGCTCTCCCTGACAATGGCATGACTCAACTCAGTAACACTGACTAGATGAGCACACGATTTCACAATAAAATAATCAGTCACATTTTTTAAAAAGGGCAAATTTATGCAGCCACTTGGAAGAAAAAAAGCAAAGTGCAGCCTAAAATTCCTTTTAGTTACAATGGGAAATGAAGCACGAGTAAGATGATTAGAACTGTAATTAAAGAGGAGAGTCAAATCCACAGATATGCACAACATACAGAAGGAGGTTCTCGGAGAGGCAGCATAGAAGAATACTAAAGTATTTTTCCACTGCAAGCCCTAGGGACATCCCTCCTTAATTTGATCTCTAACAAGAAGCTATCTCCAAAAGCCCCTCTGTTTACCCTGGAATAAAACCTGGGTGTCAGGAAAAGGTCTAGCTAATTTTCTCACTAAAAAGCTACTGCATACATACTCCATGTATGGATACTGAAATCTGAGCTTCATTACAAATGGGAAAAAACAATTTTCTAACTATGGCAGGGGAAAACCCCAGAGGAGAGTCTGTCTGCAGCCAAGTCAAGCTTGAGTTTGGCTCCAGTCCTGAATCACATCCCTTTCTGTCATTTGCCAAACACCATCTCGGTTCTCCAGATGCTGCCAACATCCTAATATCACACTACATTTAAGTACCATTCCTGCTCTCCTTCCTTGTATGATACAGTTCTTGGCCTGTTTTCAATAGCTTTTTAAACCCACATCCAAATTCTCTCTGATAGGTTTCAATAGCTCGCTGAGAGGCAGATAATCCACTTTTTGTCACCACGGATTGAGTCCTGTCTCGAAAAAAGAACAACTCCATTTCATCAAAGAAAAAATAGTTAGGAATGAATTTGCCACTGCTAACAAGCTTGACTGGGTCAGAGCTTTGTGGGCTGGGACAAAGAGTTTAAGACCCTGAAACATGTTAGTATTGCAAAGAGTATTCTATTTGGTCTTTGTCATATGCATTTTAATGCAGGAGATCACTTGTATTTTGTTCGATCATAACCTACACTAGAGGAAGAGTCCCCGTCAGATCCTTATAAATCCTCCTGCTCCACTTTGGATCTAATTCAATATGAACTCATTTTTTCTATTGTATAAGAGGTCTCAGTGCCCCTACCTGTTTCCAGATGTAGCAAGACAGCTGGCCAAATTCAGCTCTCAGCTAACCCAGGGCGATGCCAAGGGGAAGACAACCATTCCCAGCTCTCAGTCATCACTTCATTCATGCGGAGCTTGAATCCAGCTGGGAGCCCAGTGTACAATGGAAGCTGTTAAAAAAAAGTTCCAGGAAACAACTTTCCCACTTGACAGCAGGGCAACGGAGAATAGCTCTGTGTCCTCAGGGAAGCCCAGGATCTGTGATGTTTGAAGACTGAAGGGCTTTATTCTTCACAAATAGAGAGACACTTACTGCAAAACATTATCTACAGAGATTTGTTTGAAACCATAAACACATCTGCTTTGGCCTTGCTCAGACTTCTCTCGCGGTCCCATGCCATGAATGTTCATGCAAGTGAGTTCTCAGTAACCTGGCTCTTCGCAAAAGTCAGATTTACATCTGCTTTCTCAAGTTCAGACGGCAGGTAAATTTTCTATGAGCATGCCCTGTGATGTTCAGGGAGACAGTTTCTATTCAGGGGGCAGAAACAAGGCTGCTTAATGATAAGAGCATTAAAAACCAAGAAGTGCAGCTCAAATTGCAAGGCAATAAGCAAGAAGAACTTTGTAAGATAATTTTGAAAGAAACAATGCATCTGAGAAACATCACAACCTGCTCCTTGCTGTTCACTAGAAAAGAGGAGAAACTTCACCGTATGAGCTATTTGTTATGAAAGTATTCAGTTCAGTTCCAGGAACAACAAACCAGATGAAACTATGTGTTCGTCAGCTCCCTAAACTCTGCTGGAAGTGGACATAAGCGTCAGGCGATTTCATCAGAGTTGTTGTTATGACATTTTGTTTTCCTTCCATTAAAAACATCTAACCACAGCAACTGCAAAGGAAAAAAAAACCCCTACATCAGTCCCCTGAACATTTCCTTACCTCACATCTCCTTAGTGATTTTCCATCTCTGCAAGCGATGCTTTAATTAACTAAAAACCTCCTGACTGAGCATGTTGGAGGTGCTGTCCCACAGCCCCATCACAGCACGGCGAGCAGATTATTCCTCTAAAGCAAAGCAACACAACCGGGGAGGCTAAAAATACTGGGGACACCTGAGTTGCTCCATTTGATTGTACGGGATTTAGCTGAGGAGAGGGATGGTCCCTGCATGCAGATGGCTTACTGCCTCTTTGTAGTCACCACTTCTTCTGGGGTATAAAACCTTCTGAAAGGGAGATCAGGGGCTAGACTGGACTTTTTAAATTACTTTAGCAAGCAGGCGTTGGGAACCACTGCACTTGACCCACACTAAGATCATCATCGCTGTCCAGGGGATGGCAGCAGAAGGTGTAAGAAATGGTAGAGATTTTTTTCCATGATGTATTTTTCAAACCAAATCTACAGGGGAAACTCATTAGTTGCATAATATTGGGTATCTTAGCAGAGGCTGTAATTATAACAATGCTGCAACTCATCACATAAGGACTCTGACACCACCTCGTGATATCTGAACTTTAAAAAATTTCCACTGAAAGGCCCTTTAGAATAAGGACAGTCCCAAGGGTTAAAGGAAAGTTTGCAGAAGCCCATACCCGGTTCTGCTTTCGTGCTTCTCAGCAGTCTCATATTCCCTGAATTAAGCTACTTTAAAATTTTTCTTCTCTGGGAAGATACTTCAGAATCTATTTGTGACAGTCAAAATTCTAAAATATGGGCAAAATCTCTGCTCCCTAAGGCTATTTATTGAGACAGCTATTTCTTGAGTATCATTAAAGTGAGAAAAACAAACTCTGAAGGCCAAATTCACGCCTGGTCTCATTCAACTGACCTCAGCGCCGGCGCTCCAGCGATGGACTTGGCCATGCATATCCATTATGCTGTCTGCTTACAAACTGACTGAATTGCATCTAAACCCCCCATCTCAATGGATTTTTTGGCACCATTCTCTTTATAACACTTGTAAACAAGGCTCCCTTTTCCACAGCCCCTTCAGCGTTCATATTCCAGGGGCTTAGCAGTGTGGGTGTCAAATAATGTCCCTTCACTCTGTAAAAATGGCACAATAAATTGTTTTTTTCTGAAATGTTTCCCAGAAAAAATGTACTTTTCATGCCCATTATACAAGATTTCACTGTTTTTTTGGATAGCAATTTATCACAGTAGACTTTAGCTGCTTGTTAAACACTTTCTAAATGGTGAGTGACTAATAAAAATGAGATTATGGGAATTGCTTGGTGTGGGCCACACCATACCTACAATGTAGCTTACCTTTCCCTGAAAACTGAAGATCTTCACACTGGTCTCCAGGCTGCAAAATAATTTTAGAAAGCCACTCTTCTATCAGTAGAAAGTCTGTGAGTAATCTGACCAATTTGATGTCTGGGGTAACACCACTGACAGGCTGACGGTGGCCTCTGTACGAATGGCAGAATCAATGTCAACGTAAGGAACTCAGAGCAAGATCAAAAGAATTACAGGTTCCTGTAGTACGGGGGGATTTCTGTAATAAACGTGACTTAAAATGACGGGAAAAAGTCTGTAGTCTGAAGATGCTGTGAGCTGTACTTAGAAGTTCAGCCAAGGCTGTGACATTGTCTTAGTGGCCTTGCAGAAGACACTCACTGCTCTGTGGCAGTTTTCTTCATCCATCAAACAGGGTTTTAACACACTGAGTGCCCCTCGTGGTCCAGTGGAGGACATTCAAAAGCCTCCGTCCAAGAAAAACAGTCACTGAAGCTACTCTTCTAAGGGGTGATGGGCTGATTTCCCTGGATGTGCCTCCAGAGCCAGATGCAATGGAGAGAAACACCCCCTGGAAGAAGTCGGCACCTTTTTTTCTTGAGATTCCTGCTCAAAACAAGTCCCTGTGGCATAATAATGAGTTTGGGAGTAAACTGTCAGGGTGATAGTGTCTGGCTGAGGAATGTATCTATTACACCATCTCTTCTACTGCTCATCCCAACATGCTTATTTCTTCCCACATTTTTTTTATTTCTTTCCTTCTGTGTGTGAAGTTTCTTTGGGAAAAAGTGTTGCTATTACACATGGACATTGTGTAGTGCCATCGAGTCCCCTTCAGCAACCCCCACTCAGTTTATTATTAATGTTGCAAACTATCACCATCCTTCTGCAAAGTGCCTTTCTTGCTAGGATCCATAACAAACACTTGAATTACACTAATACCAACCGTTGTCTAACAATTAAAACTTGTTAAATTCTCAGGCTCGATACGAGGTCATCCTCCTGAAGTGAATTTCTCAGCAAATTAAGGGCTTAGACGGCACCGAGCACCTGAGGAGACTCTGCTGCCCCTGGGTTTCCCACGCACCATGAATATTCGTTGAATATTCATTGCAGAGGCAGCAGCAGGTGAATAACAATTACCATAGTTCTTCAGGATCCAGTTTGGGTATCCATGAGGGACAGCATTATGCTTTGAAATTAAAATATGCAGAAAAACTAGTAAAATATTATTAGTTCTGTTAAGTGCCTGTACCAACATGGTCAAATGCGTCTCCAACGTCCTTTCCTGAGGGGAGAATGAATTAGCCCGCTACCCTTTGAGGGTAATATTGATGCTAGAGCTTGATGGCTTTACATATTGAGGAATAAAAAGTGGTTGGTTGGGTTTTTTTCCCTGAAATATTCTCCAGAAGCTTCGTGTACACCTGTACCAGCAGGGAGGGCTGGCAGGGGGCCTGGAAGCGGCAGGGCACCAGCAGGACAGAGGAGCCTCTCTGGGGCCCAGCTCAGGACTGTGGAGGATGGCGAGCTCCCTACCGCCCTCCCGGACCAGCCCCAGGGCTCTGGGACACCGGGACATGGCGACAGAAACACGACGACACGACGACACGACGACACGACGACACGACGACACGACGACACGACGACACGACGACACGACGACACG
>JAOXNO010000063.1:1595353-1611564 GCA_028565335.1 Limnodromus scolopaceus
GCCGGGTTCAGTGCCCGCTGTCTGGAGGACGAACAAATGCTGCAGGCCATCAGAGAAGCCAACCCTGGGAGCCCCTTCATGTATGTTGTTGACACGAGGCCAAAGGTACCTTCATGGGGTTTGTGGCTACTTTTAAAGCTTATCTCTGAATTAGTAGCGCTGTTTCCAGCCCATTCTTTCACACCTCTGCTGATGCTTTCTTATGCTGTGTTAGGTTAAACTGTGCCAGTCCTGAATTGGGGATTCAGTATCAGGATCCTGGTTTAGTGTCTTAATGTGACAAACGCTTGAGCATAATAAAACTGGAATGTTAAGTGGTGTTAAGAATGCTGGCGCTGCTGGAGGATTCTGGGTTGAGGCTGGTGTTAAGGATGACCTGGAGGAACTGGCAGTCTTGAAGCTGGTGGAGACAGTGAAGCACTTTCCTGCAGAGAGCCAGGTCCTTAATATGTTGAGTTGGAGAGAAGCCTCTGGATTCAGTTCTGCGAGGCTGAAGTGCTTTTATCAGCAGATCTGGGAAGAAGTGGGACTCTGTGGAGTCTGATAACAATTGACAAAAGCAGTCCCTCCATTTTTATTTTTTTTTTTGCCTTTGTAAAAATAACACAAATGTTCCCATGATGCGCAGCTTGGAGTTCAATACAGTTCGGCTCTTCTGGTCTGTGGCCACTATTTGGGGCTAGAACTTTGCTGAGGTGTTTATGTGAGAGGATATTAAAGAAACATTGGCAAAATGAAATCTCTAATGGCTGTCATCTTGAGGAACTGAATTTAGAAACCAATTCAAATTATTGTCTTGCAAGCATATTGATTGGGAGTGTTGGTATAAGCAAATTAGAACACAGGAATTGATTATTTAAACTAAGATTCAAAAGTCCTCTGTTATAAAATTGAGCTTTCTGAGAACCTGCTTTACTGGTCACATATTGCAGTTACTTTATAGAAGCTACAGATTTAAACTGTGGCAAGGGCAAGAAGGGAAAAAGTCTTGGGAACATTTCACCTGTTGTTCTAAGATGTATTTTTGGCTTTTTTTGTAGTATGACATTTCCTAGAGATAAGCTATTTTGTAGTTACATCTACGTTTATAGCAATCTCTGCATGTTCTTCTGGTGCAGTGTCCAGTATCATAGATGTTCCACTGAAACCTGTCATTGATGGCAATTTTCTTCTAAAGTACGTGGTGAAAAAGGGAGAATTAATAATTGGTCGCACTTCTAACACAACATGTCTTACTCTGAATGGTAGAGCTGAAGCACTAGGGTTATTTCATTGATTCTGATTCTTCCTTCTCTCTATGGAGGCAAATTGTTCCTCTTCCCAAATTACTCTGTGGGGGGTTTGAGGTGCTCCCTCTTTTGGTTGCCGCTAAAGATTTGCTGGTAGCTCTTGATTTGTTTTGGGTTATTGTTAGAGCAACTGGCTTCTTTTCTACTTCTTTTCTGCAGTTCCGGTTGGTTGCTGTATTCTTTCTGCTCAACTTTAATATTTCTATGTTTCCCTCAGGTGGCTTTATTTCATCTGTGCATGTATGTCTGTGAAAAGCTTTGGAATTCTCTTACTATTTCTATACCACCATGTATGTATGTTACACGTAAAAATGGCTTTCCTAGTTTTACTTTCATATCCCTCTGCCTGAATCTTTTTATGTAGCTTCCCTGTTAAGGCAGACTCAATGTCTCTTTACCTATTTTGATGACAGCAATATTCTGAAATTGGGCACTGTTTTTGTACTGCCTACTCTAAGAACTTCTTAATGAGTCTCTGCATATGACTAATGGACTGGAGACACTGGCATAATTTTAGTGAAACAGCTGGAAATAATGTCTGGGAGGTGGGGAAGTACGTCTGAGTAACAGCTTTGTTCAGTATATTTTCTGGGAGATTTTAAAAAAAACAAGGACTTGCAAAACACTCATTTATTTCTGTGTATTGCTTGTTGTAATTTTCTCTCTTTGTTTTCTATCCTATTCCCATTCCCTTGAATTTGACAGTTAAATGCCATGGCCAACCGAGCTGCTGGGAAGGGTTATGAGAATGAAGATAATTATGATAACATTCGCTTTAAATTTATTGGCATAGAAAACATCCATGTGATGCGGAGCAGCTTGCAGAAACTCCTGGAAGGTAGGTACGGTCCCTGCAAGGGGCCAGTCTTCGTTATCTGTGGCTACTTTGGAACAGAACCTTCTGCTGAATCTATAAGCCCTACGTGCACAAACGTGTGTGGACTTTGGTGTTGTGGGGGAAGCAGACGAGTGAAGTCGGTATCGTACTGTGTTCGCTGTACTGAAGTAGGTGAAAGTATTAGTGTTTTTAAAATGCTTTCCTGCTGCACATCTTATTTACTATCGTGCTTAGTTTTATAGCGGTTCAAAAATAGCAGCTAATATCTTAGGGGAAAAATGTGAAGTAAGGCGGAAGAAATACTTACTGAGCCATTGGAGGTCAAGAGATGAATTGGGCACATGTTTTCCCTAATGCATTTCTGGAGAAGTTCCATTAAAGGGGGTGGCCCGGCTTGGAGCAAACCAGCATACCCTGCTAGCTGGTTTCCAGCACCCTTGCCATCCTCATGCTGACAAAGTGCAACGGGGCAAAGTAGATGCTGCAAATCATTCCGTTTGGTCCCTGTGCTTAGTTTCCCACAACGTAATACAAGTGCTGTCATTCAAAATATGAGTTTAATATTTTTGTAACCAGCCTAATGGTTGTCTTCCTTCAAAATAGTTAAATAATTGATGTTACCAGTTGCTTGGCCAGGTGGCACTGCAGGGTCTGAGGTGACCTTGGAGAAAAATGAGGCTATTCACATGACCAAGAGATTGTCCTTGTATAAGTCCTCAATTGCCTGTTCCTGGCAGATTTATTTTGCAGTGGAAGAAGAGGCAGAATAAATACTTGTTTACTCCCATATTCTTCTTTGACAGTGATAAAATCCTTCTTGCTGGTGCTTACGGATTATTAAGCTGAGTTACTGTCAGTCTTTTCTGTGCTGGGTTTCAGTATAGCATCCGAATTGTCTGCGAGGTTAGACGTGTTATTTCTCTCTTTAAATTGGAACTCTCCTTTCTTCAGATCTTTGTGTTGGTAACTGCATGTTAGTGGTTGTTAGATGTGTGTGTGATGGGGATTTATAGTGAAGTAACAGATCACTAAACACTTTCTTTGTTGGAAAAAACTCAGCTGAAAAAAAAATAGTTACTGTTTTAAAAAAAGAGGAGGAGGTTTTCAGATCCTCAGGTTCTCTCATAACTAAAAATTTCTGGTTTGTATGCTTTAGCCAGGGTATTGCTGCTGACGCTTAAAAAGTGTGAAGGTACTGGCTTTTAGGATCTATCAGGCTCTGTCACTGTGAAGAGGTAATGAGGAGGTGGCAAAAAAAAGATGTTGTTAACGGTGTGTCAGCTAATTCCTTTGTTTGTGTTCGTAGTGTGTGAAATGAAATCCCCCTCAATGAGTGATTTCCTCACTGGGCTGGAGAACTCAGGGTGGTTACGGCACATTAAGGCTGTGATGGATGCAGGCGTCTTTCTTGCCAAGGTAAAACTGTACCCCAACCTGCAGGTGAAATAAAAAATACACATATTTGTTAGGGACTGCTCCGGGGCTGGGAAGTTGCCTCTGGAGAGAAGGTGGGAAAATACTGCTGTTCAGGTTGGGCTCAGCTCTCAAAACCAAGCCTGCAAGTGGAGCCCATGAGGTGGGTTGCTCAGCTGGCTCTGCCCTGCATACTCCCTGGGACTAAATGAAATGCCGTAGGGGTTGAGACGTTGTCCTGTTCACTGGATTGTACCAGGCAGTTTTCTGGGCTTTATTACAACTCATTTGAAACAAATAAAATCACAGAATGTGAATAAATGACCTTTGTAAATGCATATTTAGTAGTGCAAACAACTCGTAACCCTGTGCTGGTTAGTTGTTCAACTACTCTGCTTTAAAGGGGGGATTGTTTAGACCAGTTTATTTTCTACTGGGTCTGCGTGATGCGGGGATTGTTAATTTTGATTATTGAACGCAATCCTTGTTTCTGCAGAGCTTGTGGCTTTGCAGGTCAGGCAAAAGGAGAGACCACTAAGGCACGTGGCTCTTCAGTAATGGCAAAGGGCAACACATAGCAAGAGTAGTGCCCTTCTGTAAATACTGGCTTTTCTCTTAAAATTTCCTCATGTACAAAGCTATTTTTGTGGTTTTCTTCCACCACTGGTACAAAGGGAAGAAGGGGATCTGTGTGGGAGGGAGTTGGGATCAGCTTTTCTAATTTTTCTTGAGAATTTCCTAGTGCCCGTGTGTTCAGTTACTATTCTTTATTCATCTACCAGATTTTTCCTCAGAACAAGGAACTGAGAATTCCTGGCCTTTTCGAAGACTCATTGTTTTGAGATCAGAGGGTCTTTGTTTCTTGGCAGCCTGTTTTGCTGACGAGCCACGCTATGGCATTTTATTCTGGTTGGGATTCCCTGTGGGTTGATGGCCACGTGCCCAGAAATGTTGCATTTTCATGGTCCAGATGAGAAATGACAAATTTTTCCCTTGGGTTTTAGGCCAGTCAGGTAAATGCAGATGAAAGGATAGCTTTTAATTACAATAATGAACCTAGAAAGCTGCTAAACTGTTCTGTCTGGTCTCTCCTTCGCAGGCTGTGAAAGATGAAAAAGCCAGCGTGTTGGTCCACTGCTCCGATGGGTGGGATCGCACGGCGCAGGTCTGCTCCTTGGCCAGCCTCCTCCTAGATCCCTTTTACAGGACTTTTAAAGGCTTCATGGTAAGAACAGGAATGTTGGAATTCCAAAAATCAGAAGTGCTTCCTGGATTTGAAATGTAAACAGGCCCTAATTAAACATTTTGGGCCACTTCCTGGAACAAACAGTAGGTGACCTATATAAAACCAGCTTTGATTCTGTAAACAAGCTCTAATTACTCTGAATGGCATGGGTGCAAAACGACAGGGATTGATTTACAATTCCCAAATCGTTGTTTCCCCAAATGTCCACATGAGAGCTGCTAATGAGACATTTCAGCAAGTGAGGAGTGAGAGAAGGATGCAGCTCTGGCAGCAATCCACAAAAAAGTGGAGAAGCTTGTTCTCTAAGACTGTTAGAGTGACTGGTCTCTTATCTGATGAGAACAGGAATTGATCTTCAAATATGACCCAGCAAGGCACATAATGGATTCAGCATCAGTCATTTGGTTCCTTACGAGACATGTTTTTAAGGAAAATGTTGCTTCCTTGTTATTTTCATACACATATATAGCACAGGCATTCTATTTAAAAGAGAGCTAGCCATATAGTTCTGATTCCATCTTGAGCTCCTCAACAAGAATGTACTACTTATATTTCTATTTGTGTTAAACACTTATTGAATTCCAGTTGCTGATTTATTTTGCTGAATATCACAATACTTTTTTCCAAATTAAATAGTACATAGTGCAATATTAAGCTGTTAATTCTCTTAGCTCACTGTGTTTATATATTATGATTTTAACAACATAGAAACTGCCTCAAAATAATACTAGACTTGCTTGAAATAACTCCTGGTTCCAACTGTGACATTGTACTGGTAACTGTGGATAATTCTAATCTATAAATCACTGTTACTATTTTCATTGGCTTCTGTGGATAAACTCATAACAGTGGGGTCAGCAGGTAGCATTGGTTTTAAGCTTGTTAAGAGTTTAACGTCAAAGGCTTCATTTTGCTTTTTCTAAACAAAGTAATGCTTTTTTTTTTTTAAAAACTCTGTTTTGAAACTGCAGGTTCTAATAGAAAAGGAGTGGATTGCGATGGGCCACAAGTTCTCACACAGGTAAGAAAAGAATATTGCCTTGGGTGAAGACTCGGCTGAGAAACTAATAGGGTGCTTCCAGGTCATGTGCTCCCATGAAAAATTTAAATGAAAATATAGGACAGAGGAGAGAAGATTTAGAAAATACTGGAGTTGGTGACAAAGCCAACATCTGCTGAGGTTGTTATTTCATCAGTGCTTTTTCTTATTACGTTACAAAACCATACGGCCTTGAACAAATTTGAATTCTGACTGAGTTCCTACCTGTAAAATCACATTCCTATATTATAAGGAATGCTAATGTTAAGGCCATTAATTCTTCTGCCATCATGGCCTGGAAGAAAATCTCAGCTAATGTTTTTTCAGGACTTTTACCAAGTTCAAAGCATAAACTTTAGCCCAATACAGTGCTAAAAACCAATTTGACCCATGTTCTCTAGGCGGATTAAAAATGCTTGTTCCTTTAGTTGATAGCTTGCATGTAGTAGGGATTTTACCTTGAATTACTACTTGTTCTGTTTACCGTAGAGAAATCAGAAACTGCAATAGTCCAAAAGACGTTGAGGCTGGCAGGGACCAGTCTATTAGCAATATTAGCTTGTTAAAAATTGAAGATTTGTTCTCGATGTGAAACTAATTCCTATTTTTAATAACAAAACAAATCTGTTCCCTTAAAGCATGTATATTCCTTAAGGCTTTCCTTTCCAGTAAGGGAAAATAAGCAGTATGCACACCCTTGTACTGGTATATAAGAAGAAACAGTCAAAGATAAACTGCTGTTTGGTTGTTATTGGCTAAATAAACGTTCTGTGGTCACTGTTTCTGCTTCTTTAAGGACTCTTTCCACCTTTCTTGCTTTAAGACCAAAAATAAACACTCCTGTCCTTCTATTAAGGGATTGTTCCAGATATGAGAACTTGGCAATGGGTACAAAAAGTACTTGAGATAAGAATTTCAGCATTGACTGAGAATATGAGCTTTTATTCCAGTAGACAAAAATCATTCCTCTCATTGTGGCAGATGCCTTATAGTTGTGAGGGAAATCAATTCTCCTTCGTGCTGCTTCTTGGGGTTGGAATGACAGGACCAGGAACTGGGATTTGATCAGCTAGATCTGCCATAAGAAACTTTATTTTTCCATGGAAATTTGGGGATGCCTTGTTCCTTTCTGTGCATTTCCAGGTGTTAGCCCTTCCTAGAAAAGGAGGATTCTGCCCCATGTTTTTTCTCTTAAGAAAGAACAGTCACTACAGTACAACAGAGTGGCTGCTTTCCAAAAACACTATCATTCCTTTTCTGGGTGTTTTTCCTTTTGTGATGGGTTGTAATGAACACCTATACATCCCTGGCTAGATTTTTGCGGAGTTTTTCTGAGCGTCATCTAAAGCTGTACAAATACATTATTTTTTTTATTGTTCTGGAGTTTTTGTTGGTTTTGAGTTTTTTTTCTTTCTGAGTAATTGCCTACCGGGTTTTCATTCTTGATGTCCATTTGGAGCAAAATAAGGTTGTTCCCACTGTTGCTGCCTGTTGTGGCTGTGCTGCACCATAAAATACACTCGTATCCACAGGAGATTGCAGAGGACGCTTCCCCCCAGTCTCTGTTTCTTATTGTTCCTGGCAGACAGACACAATCCCACTAATGTCAACCTTTTTTTTTTTTTCCCAATTAAGGGCTAGTATTGGTTTCTTACATATTGAGCAATAGATGTTTTCTGGAGAATATTGTCTTTTTGCCTTGTGCTGACATTATAGCCTAGGCTTAAGGATTTCTATTTCACATGTATTTATTGTGATGCTTCCGAGTTGTTATGTAGGCTCTTCCGTCGCTCGTTTTACCCTAGAGAAAGGGACATCACACAGTTCTTGTCATTCCTACGAGGTACCCTTGGAGAAGCAGTAATGCCGTGGGTGGCAAACCTTAACATGCAGTTGCTGTAAGATTAAACCATGTGGGGTTTTTTCTGACTCTGCAGAATAATTTCTTATTCTAGTAGTGAAGAAAAGTTAATGGCAAGGACGTTCTTTTTTGGGTGACACAGGATTTAACCCCGTTTTGTTTGCATCTCTCTAGGTGTGGCCATCTGTGTGGTGACCCCAAAGAGGTGTCCCCTGTCTTCACTCAGTTCGTTGACTGCGTCTGGCAGCTCATGCAGCAGTTCCCCTGCACCTTTGAGTTTAACGAGCGTTTCCTTCTCGAAATCCATGACCACGTCTACTCCTGCCAGTTTGGCAACTTCCTTGGGACCTGTCATAAGGAGCGGGAGGATCTCAAGTGAGTTGGGCATTTATAGAGCCAACGGTCTAGAAGTCACTTTAAATGTCAGAAAAAGGGCAGGTTGTGTTTCTTTGTGTTTTTAATGTAATTGTAGCTTGGTTAAGGGTAAGTTGTCCTGATAGATGCTTATGTTCTACAGTGTGAAAAAGAATTCTACACTAATTGTATCCCTGAAGACAGATGTTTTAGTCTGGACCCCAGTGATAACTTGCAGATACTCCTTTTTGACTGAATAGTGTCTGTTTTAAATGATGATGTATTCCTCAGTGATGTATCTTGTGTTTATGAAATTAATCAGATAGTGTGCAAAAATAATTCTTAGCTCCCTCAATCTAATTCTTCCCAGAACACCTAGTGTTATTAACCCACTTAACTTGATTCCTTTTTTTATAGTGATTAGTTGTTATTTGTAATTAACAGAATCTTTGAGAAGACCCATTCTCTGTGGCCTTTCCTCTTACAGAAGAAGCAGGAATTGAGAAATCCTTTGTACAGAGGATTTACAGCTTACAAAGAGCTTCAACCAAACACATTACCTTTCAGTTTCCAGTAAGTTCCTTATTTAAGAAGGGGGGGAAGGGGCACATTTCTTTCATTGTAATGTAGACTGGTAATTCAGGTTAAATAAATTTTTACTGATTAGCATGGTTTGTTTTACCTTTCCCCTTCATTCCTCATCCATAAACTGAGAGTAGTAGCAGACAGGTAATTGCTAAATAAGTGCAAGTACTGTAATTAAAACCAAATTTTTTTGTTTGGTGTTGAGAGAGGGAGGGGAGAGGCAAGGAAAAGAAGAACTTCAGATGTGTAGATAAACACTACACACGCCCCCGACTGCTTGCTCTGTCAAATTTACATGGTGGGGTAGACAATTGTTAGAGAAAGTTCCTCCTTTCCTTATTTTTAATATATATTAAGGAAGCCTTCAAAACAGGAGTTGCAGTGCCCAGTCACACCCAGAATTATGCAGTCAGGGTGGTTTTCACAAGGAGGGATTTCTTGTTGCCGTGTCTGCTTGTTACAGCTGAAGTGGTTGGTTTGGCTTTGTTTCTGGCTCGCTCCAGTTCCCTGCTGAGACAGACTGGAATGCAAATGGATTTTTAAGAGCTGTGTGTCGTTACTGGCAGGCAAAGCGTTTTAATAAAAGTAGGGAGGTAGGGCACAAGGAGGACTTGAGGGTGAACTGCCAGTGAGTCTGCTGTAGGAAAAAAATAGATATATTTTTGCCTCATGCTAATACCTACTGCCAGTGCACATGGATTATAAGGCAGAAGTACTTAAATCCTCAGAATTTTTTTGAACTCTATGAAAATTTGCCCATTAATACTGAATTTTGTAATCCAAGGCTGCGGCAGTTTCTAGAAATCAATTACTGATCTCGCTTTGAAAGCTCTGGTTTTTTCCTCAAAGGGTTACCTAGTTTGTTGGACAGTAGTGTACAATTGCCCACCTAATTCTCTTTTCTTGCCCCATTCTTGAGGTTTTGGTGTGGGATGTACAATCGCTTTGACAAAGGAATGCATCCAAAACAGTGTGTTTTGGATCATCTGCTGAGCTGTGTGAGCCAGAAGGTGAAACTGGAGGACAGTGCATCTGAACTGGAAAACGTGAGTCCTGAATCGTAATAATATTTAAAATCACCTGATGGTTTTTGGAAATATAACCAGCATTGAACGTTGGCACTGAACAATTGCTTCAACATGCTGGGCAGAGCTGGGCAAAATGAAGGGTTAAACAACGTTGCTGTAATAAATAGGTTTGAGTACCCCAAATTCTTATCTGCTCAGCAAAAGCTGTGCTGGGTCAAGTGCTGTTGCAGGCTTGGGATCCTCTAAATGAAGTAGGTATTAAAAGAACGTCTGGGTTTCAACTCTGCTTGCAAAAAGCTGCAAGGGAGAGGGAGGGGAGACAAGAATTTCTTTGTGCTCAAGGTTCTACTTGCAATATCCTTTCTAGGTGTATTAACAAAAAAAAAACACCAAACCACCAACAAGCGTAAAAACTCCTAAAATACAGTAGTGGGAGGCATCTAAAAATATACCAGTGAGACCTATCGGTGTCCTTTGCTAGATTAATTAATAAAATTAAAGTTTTTGGCATTCACATTAAACAATGGTGTTTGTATCAAACATAAGGATCTGTGGACGCTTACTTGAATGCAGGATTACAGAGCTGAGACAGGCACTGACACAGGACTGTTACGTTGACAGTTGGTTTCTGTATATCCCCGACATCTGGGAATAATAGCTTTCAGTAATTTTTTCTTAATGTCTCTTTGTGTAGAAACTTCCTTTTCTTGATGGTCCTTTGCCCAGTGATGGTTGCTCCTTGTCTAAAGTAGGACCCGCTGCTTCAAAAACACCAATGCTCAACACTCCTCAGGGTTACGAAGGGGACCCACCTCCCGCGTTGAGCAACGGCGCCGCAGGAGGGGACGGGGACGTTCTCTCGGACGTGGACCAAAGGAACAAAGAGAACCTGTCTCCTCACCAGGACCTCCATGGGCACACCATCGAGGTGTTAGACTCTGAAACAAAGGAGGGAAAGCCTCGGCACCACTGATCGATCCGCTGGGAGAACTGGTGGGTGACCCAGGCGAGGTGGTGGCGAGGCGTCAGGGAGCTGTGTCCCCGCGAGGGCGCAGCCCCGCACCGCTGACGTGTGAGTCCGTGTTTGCAGGGAGCTGGGCTCGCTGCCGAGAAGACGGTTTGGTTCCAGTGCTTTGCCGCCGTGGTGGTGAAGATGCGCACGGAGCTGCCCAGGAGGCTGCCCTGAGTTAGTGCAAACCTTGGTTTTTGGTGGAAACGCGATGTATGTTGGAGGTTTGTGACTGCCAGCCAGTGCTGGTATTTCAAGCTGAAAGAAATCTTGGCCAATTAACATGAGGTTTAGGACTTGTGCAGTGTTTGTAACTGGAGTAGGAAAGATGCAAACCGTTTATTCTCAGTGCTGGTGCAAGGTCATCTTAAAATGATAAAAAAATTTCAGTTCATCTTAAAATGAGAAAAAAAAATATCATCTTTTCTTAGCTGTGAATGAATCTGCATGGACCCTCACCTTGTGGCAGAATTGATTCAGTTTTATTTGTTTCCTATGCATATTTGTTAAACAAAAACACCCCCCTGTGCCTTTTTATGGAGACCGTTTTCATGTCCAGCCCTGCAATGTACTATTTTTATTATTGTAGTGTAGAGTGTAGTACTTGGTCTTCTTTGTAGTCAGTATTTTTAAACTAGGTTTTTTATCTGCTGCCGGCTTCTCCAGGATCTTTGCCGACCCCCTGAGTTTAGTAGCTTCTCTCTAAGCCAACCTTTCAAAGAATAAGCTTTTATGGACTACATTTACCAATTGTGAGAGTGCAGAAAGCCACAAAGATGGCTTGTAACATGTGAATTTTTTGATAGAGGGAGGATTAGAAATGAGAAAAGATAGGAAAAAAAAATGGATGCAGAATTGTTCTCTCTTGTTTTATGATCTTGGTTAAATTGAAGGGAATAACTTTTTTCTAAGCTGGAATCAATGTGCTTTCCTCACATCCATCGATGAGGCAGTAATTAAAGATGAGGGGTGTTCCATTAGTGAAACGGGGCCTAAAATGATTGGTCACATCACGTGCTGAGTGTCAATGTTACCTTGGATGTTGAAATTACAGGAACCTTAGAGGAGTTGTGTCTGCACTGTCAGGACGTGGGGAGATGAATGACATCTCTCATGGCAATGAACTTTGTAACGTTGTGAAGCTGGTGACAAGACATAAATTGGGATGTAACCAACCCTTTATTGGAACCAGAAGGGGACGTCTTGGCTCGTGGCTGTAGCTCCAGCTTTGAAACGGAGACAAACATTCCATTTGTACACAGGTCTTGTGAAGAAACAAGGGCTTCTGTCCCCGGGGAGTGGATGGCCCAGGAAAGCTGTTCCACAGTCCTCGTTCTGGACAGGCTTCTACAGATGTGCTTAATTGCATAGAGTCCCCTTGTGCAGCTTAATTCAAGATGCTTCTCTGCTTTCTTTTGCATCCTATTGTTTAAATTAGGTGCTGCCATTTGGTCTTAAAATCAGTTTTTTCTATTTTATGAAATTTTGAAACAAACTGAAAATACTTCCTGTGATTCCTCCCAATCCACAGTGAAAAGTGGAAACATTCCATTAGAGCATCGTAGAATGCACTAGCTGTTGTTCATGTGTTAATAGTCTATGGCGAAATGACTATCAGTGTTCAAGATTAAAGTAGAAAAGAAAAACCCAAACAAAAACTCCCCTGAATGTCTCATTTTGGGTAAGAAAGTACATATTTTATTAAGCGTATCAAAAGCCCCAAAGAAAAAGGGCAATACCTGAGAGCACAGAGTTTCCTCAAAGCTTACAATGGCAAAGAGAAACTGATTTTAATGTTGCAGGTTTTTCAATCTTAAAGCAAGTAATATTTAAATATTTTTTAAAAAATAGTTGTTTTCAAGGCAGGACTGAGAACTAGAATGTGTGATTGATTTAAAAACTAAGCTCATAAAATACTCAACCAGATCTGCTTAAGTAGAAGGTGCTCGAAATCCATTGTGTGGGTACGTATCAGAAATCCCATATTGTGCAACAACTGTGTATTGTCTTTTGAAGGCTGCACGTTTCTGAGGGCATCTCTTCTTACTCTCAAGATGACTGTCTGCTCTTGAGTCTCTTTTGTTTCTAAAGAGAAGATCTGTGAAGCTCTAATATTGTTAGATGGTCTGCCAGCCTTTTAAGTTTGTCATATCCGTGTATTCCTCAGGCGAAGAGATTGCATCCTAAATCTTAATCCGGCTGCTCTGGACACCCAGGGTTCAGAATCTGCCGTTGCTTTCCCTGGAGGCTGCTGGGGAGATGCTTGATTTCCCTCTGTGGAGTGGAAAAAGCTCTATTTCCCGCTTGCACTTTGCAGTTTGGGGCCTGTTTCCCATGGATCAACCCCGTCTCTTCTTTCTAGGTGGTAGAAGAGTGTGCGTGGCTTCTTAAATAGAGACGATAAACGAGACCAAGACAGGCACTTTCTAGGACCAGTTATTTAGGTGTCATCAGTTCTTTTAATGTGTTCTCTAGTGAAAATTAGAGATACAGAATTGTAGAGAATTTTGATTGACTACTGAAGGGTTTAGACGTGTCGTTTGTTAATCACTGTATAAAAGCATTTTGCAGAGGTTTCTATAAATGTTTATACATCGTCTTGTCTTTTGAATTTTAGATTACCTTGAAAAAAAAGTATAATAATCCTTGCTTATCCCTAAAACGTGACACTGACGTCTCCACAAATCCTTCTTGACTACAATACTACTGCAGGTGCACATAACCGTGAAAAGATTACTTCAGACACTGAAAGCATTAGCAAGCTTGTAGTAATCTTGCTGCTTTAGACTTCAGTAACAAAATAATGGATGAGTTTATGCTCTGAAATGCAAAACCTAGCAAAAAAAGAATTAATAAATTAATGGTGTGTCTTTTAAACCTCTTGGATTTAACGTAGACAGATGTGGTCGAAGTCTACAATGTATTAAAAATCATTCATGCTGGTGCTGTAGATTTACAGAGCTGGAAGAGATTTTTTTTTTTCAGAGTTTCCTGGCTTTCTGTGAGACTATTTGTGTGAAAACCGATTAGCCGGGTGCTTTTTAGCTTTGTGTGTTTCAAACCCAAAACTGAGCAGCTGCTGAAAGCTCTGGAGCGTGTCCTCAGGTCTCTGCTCAGCTCGGACGGGCTCCCAGAGCCTCGCCGAGATCCCGCGTTCCCTCCTTGCGCTGACAGCGGTGAGTCCCTTGGTTGTATGGTCCCTAAAAGCATTAAAGGAAGTCAAGAGGCTGTTAGGTGGGAATCCTCTGGTGTGAGCACTGTGTCGCTGCAAAGTTACTAAAACTTGCTTATTCCTCACGGAGCATCCACGCCTTGTGAAGTCACGAATAGCCATTTGCTGTTGGGAGCTGTTACGTGAACAGTGCAGCTTGCTGCTTTCCGTTTGGATCCCTCTACTGGGAGAACTGGGAGGGAGGAGGGATCCGGTTTTGCTGCCGATGGGCTCCGTTTGTCTAAAACTCCTTCCTTTCCTGGAGCACCTCTCCCTTTTACCGGGATACCGCCTGGTTTCCTGCTTGTACATCATGTCACTCTTGCTGCAAATGAGCACAGCCCCGCAGTGGGGAAGCGCCCGTAATATTCTATGTTAAAGCTGCTTACTTTGGAATAAAGAGGGGTTGGTGTAGCTTTATTTCTCAGCTGAGATGTCTTAATGTGAACTTGACAATGCTGGATTCTTGAAATTGTATTTTTGTTTGGCGAATTGTCGCCTGTGGTAGAGAAAATCCAATCGGTGCTGTTTGCCTCACAGAAACAGGAATAATTGGTTTGTCCATAGATGGCCCTCTCTCACGGGAGAGAGAAAGCGGTTTGTTAAAGCCTAGAGGTAGAATATACCTCTTGCTGCACATTCTCTTCCTGCTCTTCTGCCTTTCATTTAAGTGCTTAGAAGAAAAGCCCACCTGCTCTGTGGGTGCTGACACAACGCTGCCCTGGCTGGGGTGGAGGAGACATGCTGGTGTGAGCTTCAGCGAGCTTCCCAAGCCTTGCTGGGACCTTCATGGGATCCCAGCCCTGAGTTCCACCTTGCTGGGTTACAGCTGGGAATCTCTCTGTTGAAGCGCTCGGTGGCCGCTGTTTCCAGCGGGTTTGGAGCTCAGAAAGCACCTTCGTGTCTCTCAAAGCTGCAGCACCTTCCAAAAAGCATTTCAAAGGGCTCTTGTGCCAGGCGCCGCTTCACTCTCTGGCCAAACTGGTCTCTGGGCAGCGTCGGTGCCTGAGGGTTGCTCCCCCGAAGGGATCACTTCTTGGCACTGTTTAGTAAGGAGTATTTGTAAATGACCAGGAGAATTCCAAATGTGTTGTCTTGTTGCTCTTCTCCCCTTCCCTGCCGCCCTGCCCTGGGGTCGCTTTGTGTAGGGACCTCCCGCAGTTACTCCTTGTTTACAGACCCTCCCTCAGGGCAGGGGGAAGAATCTGTTCTGCATGTCGTAGTCTTATTTTAATTAATACACAGTACTTGATTTAATTAGATGAGGGATGTCCTGAGCCTGATGTTGTTGAAGTCCATGATTTTGTAAGCACCAGCTGAAGTTGGTGGCATTTGTCGGGATGTTTCACCATCCAGCGCTGTGTCCTTTGGGCATCTCTGAACCACAAAAGCAACGCAGAACGAGGGGAGGTTAAAAAGTTGACCTGTATTTCTTCTCTGATCACTCCTCTATGTATATATGTCCATATCTACCATCACAGCCTACTACTGCAGTCCCTTGTTGCACTGGATGTAGTCACAGGTCACGGAGCACACGTGTGTTGCCCTTCCTGGCGCCCACAAACTCCTCTTGGTAGGAACTTCCCCAAAACCGTGTCTCGGCGCGCAGCCAAAAATCGTGTTTTTGCTGTTTCTGTCAGTCAGTCGCTGTTTCTGTCGGTGTAACTGTTGGAGGACAGTTGTATACAGTTGTGGATGGCGAAATCCCTTGTTCCTGAATGTGCCGTGATGGCTGTAAACGTGTAACTCACTGTAGTTAATGCACTGCTTAAAAAACCCCTGATTGTACCATGTTTAGAGGAGCGCTGTGGCTTTTCTCTACGTGTATTTGTTCCAGGAAGTTTCACTTGTATTACTGTTTATTTTTATTCCCTACAAAAATAAATACCTTGCCTTTTTAAAGTAAATGACTGGTGTGTGTGTTGGTTAGTGAAACTCCAAGCAGAACTTCCTGCTCTGAGATGGGGAATCAGTGAGACTCCTCAGCAGTGAGTTCATCTTAAACTGGGTGTGATTCCACTTCCCCTTCCTCTACAGAAGAGGGGTGGGTTTGGGGGGGTGCAGAGGGCAGCACTGCTCCATGTCTTTAAAATAAACACCCCAAAAAGTAATAATACTAATGAAGCTCTGTTAAACTTTTGGATCTTCTGTACGTTTGGTTACTCTGAGGTTTTTTAAAAAAACTTTCTATATGATTTTTATATGCCCATGAGCCAGTAATGTGCCCTGGTGGCCAAGAAGGCCAATGGCATCCTGAGGGGCATCAGGAAGAGTGTGGCCAGCAGGTGGAGGGAGGTCATCCTGCCCCTCTGCTCTGCCCTGGGGAGGCTCCATCTGG
>JAOXNO010000063.1:1660890-1684642 GCA_028565335.1 Limnodromus scolopaceus
CGGGCTGCTGAAAGAAAAACAGGGAAAAAAGCCAGTTAGTGGCTGGGGTGAGGGGCTGCCCTCCTGAAGAGGGGTGATGGGGCAGTCCTGTGGCACCGCTGTGCCTGTGGAGAGCAAGGTTTGGGGTGGCCGTGTGCCTGGAACGGCGTCTCTGGTGCGGTTACCCTGCGATGCCGGGAGCAAAACTGCGGTGCTGCAAACTGCCCCGCGTCTGGGGCTTGTGTCGGAAGCGTTTAGCCACAGAGCGGCTTTGTCATCTAATTATGGTGCACGCTGACGACGTTACCAGTCTCCTGCTCTCCCCATCGCCTCGTTAGCCCAGCCGCAGCTTCTGCCGTGAGCGATGCTTCGTGCCCGGCGGTGCCCGCATCGTGCTGAGCACTGCCTGCTGCCGGCAGCAAGGGCACGGCTCGTTGGGGGAGGCAGAGAGAAAAGGGGGCTGCAAAATCCTGGTGTAAATGAGCAAACGTTTGAGCGTGTGGGTTGATGTGCAAGCAGGAACGGGGCTGACTTTTTCATCTGCCCAGGACTGATGCTATGAATTGCGAAAAGTAAGTGGGTGCTTGCAAGCGGGGACGCTGCAGAAGGGTTCTGCTGGGGCAACAGCCGAATCTTTGCTTCTGACTCTTTGGTGGTTGGTGTTTCCTTGCTCGGGGACACCCCCGAAGTAACCCCCAAGGGCAGGCATTGCCTTTCTGGCCTCCATCTGGTCTGTAATTGGTCCCTGCAACTTCTTGCTGTAATAAGTTAAAGGCGAGTGTTTTAATAAATAAACTTTTATGAAAATAATGAGTTGATTAGGTAGAAATATTTGTATAAAAGGGAAGCAAATAAAAGCACTTCAGGCCATAAGCCAAGCCATGTTTGACACAGCTAGAAGCAGTTTTCTCCAAGGCAGAGGTTATTCCATAATTGCTCATTAATGAAGTTCTTGCCTCCTTCCTCTGAAGCGTTTGCCCTTGTCCAGAGCATAGAAGGAAACAGTGGGTTATATGGGAGCCTTGTGTGATCCAGGCTGGTGTGTCTGTACTCCCTAACGCTCCTCTGATTGCAATCAGTGGGTTTTACACCCATAAAGAGTAAGGGCAATGCCACGTAAACTGTCTATAATAAACACAGGGAGTCTGTTCATACGGTTTCAGGCTTGAACTTTCGGAGTGATAATTACTCTGTAATCTTTCCAGGCACCTTGCTTTGATTCCTGGAAAGTTTCACCTTTATTTACAGCTGGAGTTGAAAAAACGAAGACTTTTTTGTTACTGCAGGATGCTGTGGGATGACTCCATGGATCTGGACAGGGCAGGGAATACGGACCCTGGGGCCCCGGTCAGAAAATCCTCCAAACACGCTTGTGAGAGGAGGTGCAACTTCTGCTGGGAGCAGGAAGGAGTCACTGATTTAGGTGTAAAGTTGTCTTTGGAGACCAGGTCTGCCTGCTGGTGTTGGAGAAACCTCTTGGTGCTGCATTTCCCCGGTTCTTTCTCTACCCTCTGCTGCATGAGGATAAATATGTTGCAAGAATGATTATTGAGATCCCTAACTTGAGTTTAGTTTTGGCACCTACACGCATGTTTAAGCATGGAAGTGGGAAATCTGATTTTTATGATAAAGGTTTCCTCCCTGGCAGTTGGGGCACGGCTGGGTAGGGGCTGTGGTTGGGGATGTCTGTGAGATGGATGGGCTGTGAGCGTTTCCTGAGTGTGCAGGAGGGTTTCTGGAGAAGTAGTAATCTGGGACAGGATCTTCTGCAACGAGTCCAGCAAAGTACCCTTTGGAGCCCTGTGTTAATCTGCTGTTTCTTTCTGCTGATGGTAGCAAGCTGGGGTTCAGCCTGGTGCGTCTTCAGTTGTGATTTCCAGCTGTGAGGGTGTGGGGAGACACACTTTCAGCCGAATAAATGACAGCCAGGTTTGGCCTGGAGGCTACGGAGCCTCATTGCTGTAGCGATGGGTCAGAATTTCATATTCAGCATATGACCCAACTCCTAAATGAGATGCTCAATTCATTTATCTCATCCTTTGTCCCTTCTCTGCTATTGCATCCAACCACCATGGAGGCCGGGGAGGCAGGGAGTCCGGGTCCCCATTCCCAGAGATGGGACGAGGAGGTGCGGCTTGGGAGGAAAGTTCAAAACAGTCATCTTTCGGGGTTCAAAACAAACTGAACACGGGCGTATGCCTTTGACGCGAGGACCACAAAGATTGGGTTTAATTGGGTACACGGGCGCTTCCCTTTGCTGCCTCATTCCTGACGTCCCTGGACCTGTTTGTGCCACCCTTCCCCGTTGCCGCGTCTTTCGGGGAGATTATTTTTGGCACGCTAACTGCGTCGGGTTTCTCGATTTTCTTGCTGCGAGTAATTGTGAAATAGTGGCTGTTGTGGTAATGCCAGCGATGGCTTCCCTGCCATCCACCGGGGCCCTCGCTCTGACTTACACGCTGCTGTGGGGAGGAGGGAGGATGTGTTTGAAGACAGAAGAAAAAGCCCAGGAGCGGTTAAAGGCAATGGACCATCCCTCTGGCTTCTGTGGGAATTGAGTTTTGTTCGGGTTTTCTGCTGGACAAGCCCATATTCTTAAATGCTTTTTTCTTAAGCACTTCTTTTGTCTCCTCTGAAGGAAGAAGGGGTCACTTTTTCCGCGCTGCTGACGTGAACGGTGAATCACAACTGTTGTGGGAAGGTGCTGTTACTGGGACTGGTAACCTGTCAAAATATTTGCCTTCTTCATCCCGATGTCCTCAGGCATTTTGCAGCCCGTGTGCCAAATGGTTGGGTATGACCACAGTTTGGAGTGCTCTTTTGATGCTTCTCAAGTGGGATGGACAGGAAGGATTGACTCCTTTAAAGCTATTTTTTTTATTGCAAGGGAGTGATACAGCCTACCTATGGGAGAGCCCCTTCGTTTTACTACAGGAAGGAAACGTGTAGGCACGTAGATCCAGCGTAGGGCCTGTAAGCCAAGGAGATTTCTGCCTCAGTACTGAGCGCTAGCTCCAGCCAAAATAAAAGACGCGGCGCTGGAATAACACCCAGAAAGCTCAGCAGATTTTGCAAAAACCCTGGCAGCGCCGGTGAGCTGGAGCCAGGGCCAGCCCTGCCCTGCCTGTGCGGGCAGGTCGAGTGCCGGCGTGGGAGTTCCTGCAGCTCTCGCACCAGCTGAGCAGGGCTTGAACCTATTCATGGAGAAAACACGAGCGAGTGCGCCTCGACTCGCTGTGGGCTGGTCCTGTGCCTCCAACAGGGTGCATGTCCTTGCAGAAACCTATACGCTTTTCTTTTCCGAGGTACGCGGCTGTATTTGCAGTCTGATGCCCGGCTTTCCCGCTGCTGGGGTGGTCCAGGGCTTTCCAGAGCTGTGGCAAGAGTATCCCTGCTGCTCCCTGTTAGCTAAGTGCCGCGATGTGTTAAGAATTAGCGTGGCATGAGCTGGCAAATCAGTGTGTTGATTTTTTTGCGTGATAGCAATGTTTGTGTATCCACGCCATGCAAAAGTTTGATGTTGCCTGTGTGTGTTCCCAAACCGTTTGTGCTCGTAAAGCAGGGGTGAAGGTGTTGGTGAGATGGGGAGATGCACCTTCAGAGGGGATGCGAGGGGCGCTTTCAGGGCGACTGGTCCTGGCCTTTCCTGCTTATGGTTTTTGTTTTGTCCCTTGCCACCTGTAGCAATACATTCACTTGCTGTTGAAAAGGGGTTGTTGGAGAGACTCAATAGACTATGGAAAAGGGTGAAGTAAAAAGATGCCCAGTGCTTGGAAAGAAATCCCCAGCTCCTTGTAAAAAAGATTCAGATGTCGTTCCATAAATGGTGATAAAGGTAGCCTTTAGATGCTCCTGCTCATCTGGGCTTTTTTAACCCTAAAAAGGGATAAGTGTATCCTTGAGGAGGGCAGGGTGGGAAGCAGAGGAGACACGACTGTGTGTGCACAGCCCCATCCTGTCGGCTGGGGTACATGGTGAGGGCTCAGCCGCGAGATGAAAAAGCTCATTGGTCATGATGCTAATTGAACGCGATGTTGCTTCCCTGTGTTCAGAGCCCGCTGCTGCCGCCGTCGCCCAGCGGAGTGTGGTTGGCTCGAGCGGGGCCCCGGTGCGTGAGGAATGCGAGCTGACAGCCCCTTTTTGCAGGGAAAAGCCCCGTCGGTGAGACCGTGCAGCGTCCAGACAGGGGATGCGATCGCCGTGCCTGCTTAAAAGCTGCTTGTTTGGTTTAGTGTCTGTAGCGGGTCGACAGGGCAGGATTGCATCGACAAACTAGGGTTTTGAAGTCTCGGGTAAGAAGACGGGCATGTGAAGACCGGCTCTGGATGAGCTGGACTGCATGAATGCAGGGTAATACCTACAGCAACGGCAGCATTGCCCCAAAACTGGGCTCCAAAGCCTCTGATAGTTCCTGCAAAGCAACCCCCATGTGCTCCAGCCTGGGCTGACCGTGTGCTCGTGGCCACGTGTAATGGCTCTGGAGGCAAATAAGGATTATTTTCCGTTGTTGCCATTGAGTGGGAAGGCAAGAGAAAGGTGTCTGCATGTCTAGGAGGCACCTTGCGACTTCTGAGGGTTCTGGGCGCAGGGTGGGCATGGATTTGATGATGCGCCTGCCTCGGGAGGGAAAAGTAAGGTGCAGGGGGGTGTCAGACCCCTAAAAGCTCTGTGCTCTGGAATGTAAAGCCCCAAGCAGAGAGCAGGCCAGGGGCTTTTGTAGAAACACAAAATTAGGTTTTTTACATGCCTAAAGTCAATTTTGTGCAAGGCCACCTGCCTTCCCAAGTTGGATACCCCTGCACTCAGCAGTAGCTGAATGCAGAGCAGGTGTCATTGGCCTGTTTGGAACATCAAACCTCCAAATACCCAGAAATCAGCTGATTTGACTCCAAAGCAGTGCAGAAGACTCCTAAAGCAATCGTTTGCCTTTGAAGGTGAAGACACTGGTGGTACACCTGACACCCTGGGCTCCAATCTGAGAATTACCACTGGTTTCAGAGCACGGTAAGGCCGTACCTCACCTTCTAACTAAAAGGCTTTGCTTAAGGAATTAGGTTTTCTATAACGTGGGGAATTGAGAGCAAACCAGCAGCCAGCTGTTGTGTTTGGAGGTGTTGGTGGCTGCGGTTTGCTGTGCTATGAAGCCAGGCTGTGTGGCAGGTTTGTTCCAAGCAGCCTGTTGATGAGAGCTGGGAGCATCCCTCCATCTGGCATCGCTGCCTTTCTCTTTCCCTCCTTTGACACGGCGACGCGTTTGGCCTGTTTGATGGAGAAACTTGAAAGGAGTGATGGCTCCTGTTCAAAATGCTGTAAGGAAAAAGGGCAGGGGGTAAAGTGGTGCTGGGGAAATCCCATACAGCTGCCTAAAAACAGTAGGTCATTCAGTATCTATCTAGAGATAGAAATAGGGCTTAGAGGAGGCAGTTAAGTATGTGTGAGATGTCCTTTGACATTGCCAGGGCAACATAAGGGGGTTGCTGAGTAATACACTCCCAGTCTTCGCCTGTGAATTTGGGGCTGTTGTTGGCACTCGGCTCTTTGTTCCCGAGCCTGAGCTGAATGTGCCGAACATACATTAAGAGAGAAACACAGCTTGCAGGGTCTGTAACTATGGCAATATATATACAAATGTGACCCTCCACCCCTAATTTAATTGGCATCGATGAGCTGCCTTGTAAGATGGCACTTATTTTTTCTAGTAGTAATTCCATGTCAAAGAGGAAATATAGATAAGCTCCCCAAACAAAAGAAGCAAGGAAAAAATAATTCTTTCAAACATTTGAGCAGGAACAATAGGGTAGGATATGCACTCTCTGGGGAGAGCTAATGGCTGAAACCGATAGGAGCGCAGTGCCTGCCTTACTCTGCTCTGTAACGAGCACAAACCTTTGCTCAACCAAAGAGTATTTATAGCAAATGTTATGGCAGAAGCATGTGTGACCTGTAGGCTCCCTGCTAGGGGAAGAGCTTTCCTGTGCTGTCTCTGGGATACAATAGACAATTATTTAGACACTATCTTTGTCTCAAGATACAAACAATTAAATGCTGGCTACTGATTTCTGGTCTTACGTTCAGACTGTGGGCAGCCGTGCTTTTTTACGTAAGGATTTTTGGAGAAGGAGAGGAATTTTTAAGGGGTTCATGGTGGAGAAATGTCATAGCTGTAAAGTTCCTGAGGCATCTCTGCTAAATTGGCTAATTGGGAATGCAAAGTAATGTCACAGACATCATGAAGTTGTTGTCTTCCAGCATCCTCACGAAGGGTGGCAGCCAGCAGTGTGATGTAGTTCAGCTGACATTAATGGGTGTGTTTTGGGTGTAGACACCTGAATCTGCCTCTACTGCTGCGTTTTAGCTCATCACTGTGGTATTAGAGTACCTACATCTGCTGCTGCCTAGTAATTAAATGTTCTTATGTGTAATTAGCTACTTTCAACTGACTGCAGAACAGCTTAAATAATCTACATGTAACGGCAGATATTTCTATATTATAATGGCAACACTCAGTGCCAAATACCTGGGAAGACTGGGGAAACAGCTATTGTGCATCAAAACATAACCTTGCTCTGGAAGATGACTTTTTTTCAGCCTCCTTTATTTTGTTGTCGGTCCCGGTGCATCCTGGGTGTCAATAGGGAGAGTTTACTTTTGGGTCTATTTGGTACTCACCTTAGTTTTATTTTCTGTATAAGAAGAGGATTTAGAATTGCAAAAAAGGGCTTATGAAGATGCGAAGGAGCGTGCAAGGGATAATGCTACCACAAACACAGTGCTGGTTAATGGGCAAAGGGTGTATTCTCATCTGCGATTCACGGGTCAGCTCCGTGAGTCTGGAGGAACGTTTGGCAACAGGTACAACGCCAAAGCCTTCTGGGCAGAGCCCTGCTCTGAAATTCAGCTTCAGTAGGATCTAATCTGTTACATCTTCTTTTGATTCCAATTAACACAGCCTTTTATACCTCTGTGTCTTATTCTCGAGTTTCTCCTGCTCAGAAGTTAGTTTTTTTGCAGGAGGAGGTGGGTGATGGTTCTCTCCCCTTTTCTCTGCAGGCACCGCACATATAAAGCTGTTGCTGGCTTTGTGGAAGGTTTTAGGGCTCAGTGTGATGCAGAGCCAAGTGCTGGTGCCCTGAAAAGCTGCCTGGCACCTCTCTGCACCATCATCAGGCCCACCAAGCCCTGAGTGTGGAGCTGCTGGTGTTTGCCGTGAGCTGGTCCCTGCCCTGGCAGCACCAGCGCAAGTCCAGTTCATCATCTGACATGCAGTTGAGCAACTCTGTCTCTCCCTTGGCCACAGGCAAAAAGAGTCTCCTGCTCTAATTTCATTGTGTTTAGCCATCGCACAAACTCTAAAGCTTCCTGAAATGGGAAGGAAGTAATGTTTAAATTATACATGAGTGAACTGATTTACTCAGACTGAGGTTTTGAGTTCCGTCCCTATGAATACAGGGCTGGGGCTATCTGTGCATCCGTCCGTCTGCCCGGTGAATATTGAATTAACAGAAACACAAACGCAGATCCAGTACTGTAAAAGCTTTGGCTTAAAGTAGTGAAAACTGTGCGGGGCAGATGTATGATGCCACAGGGAAAGCGGCGGCTTTGCCCAGTGGTCACTTGTCTGGTAGGTTGCCCTCAGCGATGGAGCGAGACCGTTGCTGCAGATTCCTTTCTGCCACTGAAAACTCAGTGTTTCAGTAGGGTCAGTCCACTCCCAACTGGAAAGGGATTCAGGCTGCTCTCCTGTCTGCCTCCTGCTCCTAATGAGGGGGTTTAACTTCCTGTGTAACGTATTCTGCAGAGCATGTAGAATGCTGGTTAAATTCTATGGTCGCTTCCTATGGGCACTTGCTCAGCGCTCCTCGGGGAGCCCAGCACCGGAAAGTCGTAACTGCGCTTGCTAATGGCCTGGAGATCCCTTTTGCAGATGTTTCACCCAAGTGGAACTCCTCTCTGTGCTCCTTCCACCTCTCTTTAAAAAAGTGAATATGCAAGCCTCAGTACTGCCATGCCTGGCCGAAGCTCAGCAGCAAACCGTCCTCCTTGTCCCGTAAACAAGAGATGCTGAACTTTTGTAGGGGCTGCAGGAATTCATGGAGCTGTCAGCTGGGTGTCTGCCGGGCAGGCGGGGGCTCGAGTGTGGCCAGCTCCTGCCTCCATCGTCTGGGAGGGCGAAAGCCTGAACGTGGTTTTGCGGTTGGTCCATCGGAGCGGCACCGAGAGAGGCTGAAATGTCTGTGGAGACATAAAGAGAAAGGGGGTGAAGTCACGATTCTCTCCCTATTTATTTGACCTAAATACACTGAAGTAACTGTACCCTCATGAAAGAGATAATTTCCTGACGCTGGAGAGCTTAACATCTGTTTCCTCCCATTTTTTTTCGGTGGTAGAACATGGTAGCGGAAGAACTGGCGGGGTTTTCTTTCCTCTTTTTCTTTTGTATAGCAAGAGGCGCTGCATGCTTGGGCTAAATACGCTCTCCGAGAGCAGACAGGTTTCTCTCAAGGGTTATATGATCATTTGTTCTCTATTTTCTCTCCTTCCTGCCTCCCCCCGCCCCTCCTGGAGAGGAGCGGATACACCGAAGCCCAGGCAGGACTTCCTTAGCTCAGCCATGCCTTCTGGCAGGCTGCGCCGCGTGCCCTCTCCCTGTCACCCCCCTTCACCGACAAACAATGGCCAAAGGCTCCTTCTTGTTTGTTGTTTTGTATCCCACAGAGGAAGAGCTGAGTGGAAGATCGTGTCCCCGGGGGCCCTCGGTGCATTCCAGCCCCGGCTGCCGCCTTGCAAGGTTGCCGGTGCCTTTGCTGTGCTGTCCCCGGGCCTTTAGCACAAATCGACAGTGCCGTGCAATGCCGGGGGCGGCCGATGGGTTTCAAAGCAAATTTAGTGCTGGTGAGAGGTGAGAGAGGGGGATGGAGAGCTTTGGAGGGGTGTCTCGAGTCATTGCTCCCCAGCATGAGCAGATCTTGTCCTTTGGACAAGCACAGTGCAGGTAGTCGGGGTGCCAAGAGCAGCTGGGCTTTTGTACCAACTATTTCTGATGTGGCTTGAACCCCCTCATATGCTGGTAGTTGCAGTTGGGGTGTAGTGAGCCTCAGACCCTCTGTATTTCAGCCCCAAAACCCTAGAGGTCAACCTCGGGTCTCTCCAGGTGCTTTCTGCCAGAGGCTCTGTGGTGGTGAGCACATATCTCATGTGGGGTCCTGTCTGGACTGGCCCAAGGGCTACCCGACCACCAGTTTCCTCTTTGATATCTTCAAAGGCCTCTGCTCCTCAGGACCTCAGTCAAAATAGTTCTCCTTTTGGGTCACTTGATAGAGGGAATTCACAAGTTGACTGTAACCTGGAATATAAGGCATATTCCTCCAGAATATCCCACACCACCTTGGGATGTCTGCGTTTCCTTTTGTTGACTGGTGGGGACTTGGGTGTTATCTTGTTGAGCGCATCTATTGGGGTGTACACCCTGCCACCCAGAGACTGACCGCCTTGGAGCATGATCCCACAGGGCATTCCCAGTTAGTTCAGTCCTTCTAAAATATTAAAGGCTGAAACTCCAGTGTAGGTCCCCTTTCCTGACAGAGGTCCCAACTGTCCAGCATTTTTGGTGTTTTGTTTCTTTTTTTTTCTAAGTAGGGTGCAGCTTTACAGCACCAAAGATTAAAAAAAAGTAATAAATATTTCTGCTAGTTGCCTGAAAACTGCGGTGATCTGAAGTAGATTTCAGGAATTGTGTGCTGCCAGCCTTGCAAACAGCCTGTACTGCCTGGTGTTAAATGAGCAGTTTATTTCCATCATTGGGATATCTTGGATTTACTAAGGGCCAGCACAGAAGAACAAGATTTCCCAAGATTTTCCTGAACGGTGGCTTGTGACAGCCCTGATGGCATGGGCCTGATTTGATGTCCTTTAGGAGAACTGTTAACTGTGGGTGTTACCTGGGCTCGTGGTGTTATTTCTGCTCTTGTATCCGTCTGCTAAATCACACCTAAAGAGGAGTGAAATTGCTATTACTCCCACCTGTACCATGCAAGAAGAGCCTTGCTGCCAAGGAAATGTTATGCAATCATGAATGAGATAACAAAGTACCTAGTTCTTTCTTAAGGATTTGGATAGTGCTAAAAAAAATGGAAAGAATTTGGAGGGGGAATTGTGGTAATAGAGATATTTGTGTGCTGTTTGCTTGGGATTTTGTGCAGTCCTAACTTATTTGTCCATCTCAGTGACCTGGAAAAGGAAGGCGAATTTTCAGAAGGAAGGGTTACTGCTTGCGTGATGGGAAGAGCAGGGTCTTGTGCAGAGGACCTTTAACATCATCAAGTCCAACCGTTAACCTACCACTGCCAAGTTACCACTAAACCATGTCGCTCAGCCCCACGTCTACGCATCTTTTAAATGCTTCCAGCGGTGGGGACTCAACCACTTCCCTGGGCAGCCTGTTTCAATGCTTCACAACCCTTTCAGTGAAGAAATTTTTCCTAATATCCATCCTAAACCTCCCCTGGCACAACTTGAGGCTGTTTCCTCTTGTCCTATCGCCCGTTACTTGGGAGGAGAGACTGACTCTCAACTCTCTACACCCTCCTTTCAGGTGGTTGTAGAGAGCAAGGAGGTCTCCCCTTGGCCTCCTTTTCTCCAGGCTGAACAACCCCAGCTCCCTCAGCTACTTCTCTTCACCAGCTTCATTGCCCTTCTTTGAATGTTCTCCAACCCAACCCATTCCAATCCACCAACCCAGGAGCTTAGCTCCTGTAAGTTGGAGCAGTTTTCAGTGTTTGATAGCTGTGGTTTTATGAAAGCATTTTCCTCGCCAGGGTGAGATGTTGTGTGTTTCGTAGACCAAACATGCCAGCCACAGCCACCTGGGCTGGAGGTAATTCAGAGGGTAGTGGAAGAGGTGTAAGGTAATAGCATTACCTCATGTTTTCTGTGGTTAAAGTCCCGCACACGGAGACGGTAGCCGCAGCTTAGCTGCTGGGCCGTAACTTGCTACGACTTGACATCTGCAACTGCGCCTGCAGCCCAAGGAGGGGAAAAATAAGAAGGTGGTTGACTAACTGTTGCAGTTTTCTGGCTAATAGGTGTTCTCAAAAATATGTTCAGAGCGTTTCTTTAAAAGCTCCTTCTCCTGCACCCCAGAAGAGGAATAATGGTTCATCGGATGCTTCTTGGGGCTGTTCTTCTCCATACTCAAATTTTAGTTTGTCTTTATGGGCCTTAATGCCCCAGAGCCTGTGTGGTTTGGGTGATAAGGCCACATTTTTTCCATTCGGCTTAATTAAGCATAGGTTTCCCGCAGGCATGCTGCTGTTGTGTGTTTGCACAGTGGCAGACACTAATTGTGGCAGCTGTATGAATTGACGGAGCGTAGCAGGTTTTGGCAGCCAGGCGGGGAAGACAGAGCAAAGCTGGCTGAAATTTGTGGAAATGCAGAGAATTTGCCTCGGTGTCGGGAGGATTTGCTCTGGATGAGGCAATGCCAGTTCTCGGGCTGGACCTGGTTCATGTGACAGTGCTGGGACCACGGGCGCTAACGAAGCTGTGCCACTGTGAGTTGGCTCCTGCCAAGGTTAGCCGGTGATTTCAGTGTGCGTGGTCCTGCAGGCTTAATTGGTGCAAATTAGACAACAACAAGGTGCTTTTCTCACTGAATATTTGCTAGCAGTCTGTCAGAAGGCCTTTTGAGCACCGTACCTGTGTCCTGCTATTCCATTTATCCCTCAGGGAGAGCTTTCTCAAAGCAACGATGAGGGTTTCAAAGATCAGAAGAGGTTCAGGTGAGACTGTGGTGGAAGGGAAGGCGGAGAGGAGCCACTGAGCATTGGTCCCCTATTTGCTTAGAGCGCTTAGGTCTGGCTTCGTGGTGGTGGCTCAAATTTACATCTGGTTTAAAGCTGCTTTTAAAAAAATTAAATATATATACATATTTAATTTTAAAGCCACCCTTGCACCCCACATTTCTGGGTTGTGTTGCTTCTCTGGGGAGGGCTGGGCAGGATCTGTCTCCTGTTATGGGCTCTCTTTTGCTCGACACATGAGAAACAGCCTCTCTCTGTGCTAGCATCCCTCCAAAGCCTCTGCAGACAAGCCTGTTCCCTTTGAATCTTCTTTCTCCATGCAGGATCCACCCAGCCAAAAACAATAAAACATAAAACTGGAAAGAGAAAAAAAAAAAATACAGGGACCTTTTGTGATTTTTGTCTTTTGCTGCCAGTTGGCTGCACAACTTGAAACTACTCAAATGCTCTTTTTTTTTTTTCTCCCCTCAAGATCCATTCAAATGTGTTACTCTTTAAATTGCAGCAGAGATGTCTGTGAATAACTCGCAGACCCAGCGCGACAGCCTGGGGAATGCAGAGCTGGTCTCCTCCACGAGCACCAGATGGAAGAACAGTCCCACTAAAACCTTGCCTTTTTTTTTTTTTTTTTTTTTTTTTGGGTGGGAGGTGGAACAAAAGCTTTCTGTGGTCTCTGTACAGACCCAGGGCAACACAGCTCCAGTGTGAGTTTGTGCTACAGGGTTTAATGAGGCGCCGAGGCCCCACAACTGGCCTTTGCCTGGGGACGGAGGTTCTCTTTTAAACTCTCCAATGTGGCGAGCACAAAAGGCAGATGGCCAAAGGAGAGCGAGGTGACACGTGTGGAAGATAGTTGCTGTACGGTTAGGCTGTGTAACTGTGTGGGGTGTATTTGTCGAGGTGTTGGCACGGCTGTGAGGGAAGGGAGAGCTGCCCTGTGGCGGGCATGGCCGGTTCCACAGCAGCCGCACCACAGCCCGTCAGCACCTCTCTGGAAACACGTAAAAGGCAGGGCAAAAATGCCAGACAGGAGTGAGGTGGGATAAAAAAATGTGAGAAACAGAGCTGTGGACTCCAAGGTCAGTGAGGATGGTGAGGAGGAGGTGCTGGAGCGAGGGGGATATTCCCTGAAAGGAATCGTGGCCTGTGGAAGCCCCATGTAGGAGCAGGTTCTCCTGACAGGAATCGTGGACTGTGGAAGCCCCATGTAGGAGCAGGTTCCCCTGACAGGAACCGTGGCCTGTGGAAGCCCCATGTAGGAGAAGTTTCTCCTGATGGGAATCGTGGTCTGTGGAAGCCCCATGTAGGAACAGGTTCTCCTGACAGGAATTGCAGCCTGTGGAGGCCCCACACGTGGGAAAAGCATGATGAAGAGGGAGCCGTGGAGAGGTCCTGACCATACCTCTGCTGGTTCCCCATCCTCATTCCCTCTTTAATACCTCAGGGGGGAGGTAGAGCCATCAGGAGTGGAGGAGGGAAGTTGAGCCATGGGAAAAAGTGGGTAGGTGGTGTAAAGCATTGTGTTACTTTTATCTTTGTTTCTCATTATCCAAATCAATTTCAATTGGCAATAAATCAAATTTTTCCCAAGTCGAGTCTGTTTTGCCTGTGACGGTGATTGGTGAGGGATCTCCATATCTTTATATTGACCCATGAGCTTTTTCATCTTACTTTTTCCCCCTGTCCTGTCTGGGGAGGTGGGGTGGTAGTGCGATGGGGTGGACATGCGGCAGCCAGCCGTGGGCAACCCACCACAGTAGCAAACATTCATTTTTGCTACCTTAAGTACCTTTGGTGCCAAAAATGCTTGGCACAACCCCTGCATCGTGGCTGTAGTGAAAGCCAGAGGACTGTTGTTCATGAAAAAGCAGGATAGTAGCTGTTTCTGTTAAGGTTTTTGACCTCACTTGGCTGTGCCCTGGTTCCTTGGTGCCTCTGCCATCTGTGGAGGTTTCATGGATTATCACTTATTGAAGATAGGTGTGGTGGCAAGGTAGAAAGAGAGGCTTATTTGACTCAATGCAAGGGTGAGCCTCTCCTTGTCCATGAGGTGTCCAGGGCAAGAGCTGCTGCATTAATAATTTTAGTTTTAATAGAACTAGTGAGTGTAATGAGGGTTTTTTAATAGATATGGAGACTGTTCATAGAGCAGTAAGAGTGAAACGGGCGACAGTGGGAGTGAGCTTCATGCCGTTTGTCAGAGCACTGCAGTGTGACTGCCTGTTCTCCCTCTGCTCGGGGAAAATGGGGAGTTTTTCCATTGTCAAACCCAAGTCTCTGGGGCTGTACCCCTTCTTGTTCCCACTTTTGCTTCCTTCCTCCTCCTGAGAATAGGATTGGCAATTGAGGGAATTTAACCCTGTTTAGTGCCTGACATGTAGTTCTGCACAGTGCCAAGGTAGACAGCAGACCCAGGACCACCTTATGAAGCTGTAGCAGTGAGACAGGGCAGAGGTACACCAGTGGAAGGGAAGCTTTAGGATCCGTACAAGCAGGAGTTCAAATGTATTCCCACAAAGGGTTTGGAGTGGCTCCCATTGCTGTTGCATATGGGCTACTTGTAGTTTTAATCCTGTTCGCTTAGGGTGGGACTCACTTGAGGGGAACACGTGTGTTTTGTGTAGCATTGAGTGGTGGCCAAGCAGCTTTCAGTTCGCAGTCCAGTTCCAGCAAGGGATTCCCACGCTGGTGCCATAGCTATAGCAGGAAAAACCTGGCTTGGATATTCCATGGGGTTTCTGATACTGTTGTATTTCAGAATTGCATCGGTTCCAGGAAAAGGCTCATCCTGACTTTTCTTTGAATGCCTGCCCGAAGAGACTGAACTCGTTGGGAGTGCGTTGCCGGTTGCTGGCAGATGGGGCTGGGGAGGATGACAGAGACATGCGCAGGGATGTCTTACTGTAATTTCCTCTTGCTCTCTGTCATGTACTCTGACGTGTTTAGTCCTAGCAATTTGCAAAATGAAGATGTGATTTATGGTGTTCTGCATATACTTCCTGCGTTAATAAAGTTACCACAAAGTTTATTTGTGGTCACTAGATCTTCAGTTATTTAAATCAGATTTAAGTTGCTTTAAAATTTATACAGTTTGGGAGCAAAATTTCAGCCTCGCTGAAATCAATGGCAAAACCACCACTGCCACTGGGATTAGGTTTGACCTGTGATGCTTTAAGAGTGTGTCTTCTAAAAAACCTTTCTGCTTCTAATTGCATTCCTTTGTTCTTTTTTCCTTTAGTCTTGTGAGGAGAACAATCTGAAGACAATGCATCTGTGACCCCTGATACCAGCTTGTGAGTCGGGGCGATGGAAGTTATAGAGGGCCGCCGGCATCCTGGTCCCGTGATAGCTCCAAATGGATACGCAAACAGGATTTTCCAAGCAAACATGGAGGGGGGGAGTACTGATGCGCTGGAGGTCTGTGGTGCTGAGCACTGCACCTCCAGCGATGCAATCCCGAGTGAACGGGAGGAAGCACCCAGGTATAAGAAGGTGACCAAGGGCAACCGGATCTGGAATTTCGTTAGACGAAGGAAAGGACTCTCTACAAATAAAGGAAGACCCCAGTCCATGATCCTACTGGGAGTTTCCTCTGAGGTCTCAGAATTAAAAAAACCATCCTTCATGGACAGGGTAAGGCCCTCAAAAAAGGGAAGAACCTCCAGAATGCCTAAGAATGTGGATTTGAGAGCATCCAGAGTCCAGGTTGCTTGTGACCCTGATGAGGACCATCATGCCAGTGGGCAAAGAGCTGTCTACAGGGTTAAGAAACTGGGTGACAGTCGGAGACCCTCCCGCCACTCGTATGCGGGGTACATTGATGATTTAGATTCTTCTTTTGAAGACATAGAGCTGAATATCAGCATTCCTGAAATTGATGCCAATGAAAGTAAATGTCTCAGGGATATTAGTGCCAGATTACACAGCGAAGATAATGATAGTAACTGCCATAGAACACCAGCTAGAAAGAGCGAATCTTTGAATTTTGAAAACTTTAAGAGTCCTGCAATTACAGAGGGGGACAATCAAAAGAGGTGTACTGTGCTCCCACAGGAGAGCAGAAGAGGAAGAAGCTCTGATGTCTGGAGCTATCTGAAAGGAATTTCATTAACTAGCAAAGATAATTCAAAGCTTTCAGATCAAAGGGCTGAAACCAATTTCCAGAACTTAGAAAATATAACTGATCATTCTACTTCTTATTTGGACTTTGATACGAGATGTGAGGAGAATCTCAGCCAGCGGAAAAAATCAAACAGCGCAACCAAAGCCACTCACTTTGGGGGTGTTGTGAGGTTCTTCACCAGCATGGCTGAGGCAGCTCGGAGGCTGCGAGGCTCCTCAAGGGGATTTTCACCTGATGAGAAAAGGCCTCAGCGGAGTTTCCGAAGCTGGAAGCAGGATGCTACCTCCCACAAAGAGGGCTTGGTTATTGAGAACGAGAGTGCAAGGGCCTTCTGCACAGTGGGAGCATGTCTGCAGTCCCCGGATTCAGGCACGTGGGAGAATCTGAGCTTTGAGAGTTTGGTGGGGAAGGAGCCCATGCAGCATTGCAAATCCACAGAGGTGCCGCAAGACATTGGTTCCTCTGCCCTGGGTGGTGAGAATGAGAGGTTTAATGAAACATCACTTGCCCCCTTTGGGCCAGAACCATCCATTTCCCACCTGCCAGAGCTTGCAGATCATTCTTTCACTGAGTTAAATACTAAAGACCTCTCTGAGGATCTGATCGACTTTCCACAGACACCTCAGACTAAACAGATTCAGGATTTGGGCAGTACTCCAGAGAAGACAGAGGTCCTGGGCAGGGACCTGCCATGTTTTGAAGGTCTTCCTGTGAACAATTTGGATACTGCGGACCTGGGCCGTTCTCCAGCTGCAGATGGTGACTCTTCTGCAGTGACTGAGGCCCTGATCCACCTTCCACAGACATCACTGACTAAACTTGATACTGAGGATGTGGTTTGTGCTCCAGTGGTTGCTAAAGACACGGACCTGTCTCCGGCAGGGGCTCAGGAGCTTTCAAAGACAGAACTGGATACACAGGACTTGAGAAATCCTGAGCTGCCTTTGCAAGACTTGTCCAGAGGTGATCTGGGGATTCAGGACTCAGACAGTACTCTGGAGATGACAGAGGTCGTGGGCAGGGACTTGCCATGTTCTCAAGGTATTCCTGTGAATAATCTGGGTGCTGCAGACCTGGGCCGTTCTCCAGCTGCAGATGGTGATTCTTCTGCAGTGACTGAGGCTCTGATCCACCTTCCACAGACGACCCTTGCTAAACTTGATACTGAGGACATGGCTTGTGCTTCAGGGGTTGCTGAAGAGATGGATCCGTCTCCAGCAGCAGCTCAGGAACTTTCAAAGACAGAACTGGATATGCAGGACTTGAGAAATCCTGAGCTGTCTTTGCAAGACTCGTCCAGAGGTGAGCTGGGGATTCAGGACACTGGCAGTACTCTGGAGACAACAGAGGTCGTGGATATGGACCTGCCAGGTTCTCAAGATCTTCCTGTAAATAATCTGGATACTGTGGACTTGGGCCATTCTCCAGCTGCAGATGGTGACTTTTCTGCAGTGACTGAGGTTTTGATCCACCTCCCACAGCCAACCCTGGCTAAAGAGATTCAAGACACTGGGATTGCTCTGAAGAAGTCAGAGGTCATGGATAGGGACCTGCTACATTCTCAAGACCTTCCTGTGAATAACCTGGATGCTGCAGACCTGGGCTGTTCTCCTGTTGCTGAAGTTGACTTTTCTGTGGTGACTTTTTTAAAATGTGCCACAGTTAAAGGGCAGGTTTTACAGCAGACTGATTGCCGCATTAAAAAGCGCGGAACCACTTCATTTGTAGAACAAAACTCTGTAGAGATAACGGACACAGGGGAACAGTTTAACTGTAACGATGAGTGTCGTCCTTTCCAAGTGCACGTCTCTAGAATTGTCTCCTCTGGACGGCTCAAAAACGGAAAGGTATGAGTAGCTTCTACAGTAGTGAATAAGACCATACTGTTATACGTCTTATGAAGATGGTTTACACTTGAGAGCATTTTTGTGTAGCCCTCTTTGGGATTTTCAGTTAAGTAGACCATCATATGAATGATGGCAGTAGACACAGCTTTTATATCAGTCCGAGAGGAGTCAGTGAACTGGTGTATCTCAGGGTCTGGCCAGAGCTGCCTTGCATCCGTCTCTACACAAAATGTCATGGCCCTTTGGGATATTAAATACCCAGCCCTGAGTGAAAGGTGGGCAATAGCGGTGGCTCTAATTACAGCAGTGCATTCCTATTTGTTACAAGCAAGTCTTTCAAAGCCCTTAAAATTTAAAATTGTCAAAACATTCAAGTGGATGTAGCATTTTGGACTAGGTTCTGGGTAGTACAAATCTGTATTGTCCAGCTTAACACTAGGAAACCTGGGAAGTGCCATGGATGAGGGAGGTATACGTGTGGAATGAGGAGAGGCCTCCTGAAGCTCATAGATTCCCTCGTTAACTCTCAGCCCATTGCTGTAGCACCCACAGACACACCTCTGTGCGTGGAGCAGAAATCTGAGTGGTAGCAGTCGTATCAGCTGTTCCACCATGCCCCAGCATTGTGTCTCACAGGAGAGGGGGTTTTGTGCCGTGCTCAGCCACCGAAGGCTCTACTGATGCTCATGTTGCTCCATGCTAGTTGTGGAACTAGGACAGATTTGTGGACAAACCATGGTAGGACCCAGTGTGAAGCCCAGCTGTTTTCCTTTGGGTCCCAGCTCATTAGCTGAGGCTGAAGTGATTATTTTTATTTTTCTTTAAGGTGACAGGTAGGGAAATTGGGTCAATTCATGATGAAACTTTCTCCTTCCCTTTTGGGCTTGAAGAGACCAGAGATGTTACAGAGGTGGTGACATTGCTGCCTGTTGGAAAAGGGGTCACTGTAACTTCTGAGCCAAGAGGGGAAGTGTTTGAAAATTGGCAGCAGATTAGAAATACTGGGGGGGGGAAAAAAAATCTGAACTTCTGACTTCCAGCTAAAATGGGTAGTACCATTGTTAGTTATTCCTGGACTTGTTTTTCTGCTCCATTTTGTGTAATACAATAAAATAAAGACAGTTCCAGGCACTTACAAAGTAGGGTGAATAGCGGTTAGTCACTTCTTGTGGTGTCTGGAAGAAACGTTTTTAAGAGGAGGTTGATTGAGAGGGCTGTGGTTTGATATCCCTTCAGAGGGACCAAACTGAAAGTGTTCCGGGCAGGGGCCAGAACAGAGGCACAACAGGATTGAGCGGAGCAGAGGAAAATATTGGCGCTCTTTTCCCGGAGCAGCCACATCTCTGCTAGCTGAGGGCAATGGCTGCACGCCTCCTCGCAGAGCGCTTGGGGCAAAATGTGAGCGATTTCCCAGGTCAGCTGTGTGAACAGGAGATGCGGTAAGCCCCAGCTCAGCTGTTGCAGCTTACAAACATTACCAAGAAACTTAAATATGGTGCTTGAGATAACTGGACAGGAAACCTCCCCCGAGTTCCCGTCGAGCGTGGCGATAGCAGTGCGACCTCCGGATTGCCGTGGCTTCCGGCTTCGCGGAAGGCCTGCAGCCTTGCCAGGCAGCAGCGGGATGGAAGGGAAAGCGTCCGGCCCACCATGGTTTGTAAACACCTTCTGCATCCCAGAAACTCAGCCTAGAGATTTAGAAATGACCTAGCGGTAGCATCAAACCCAGAGAAGTCAAGAGTGAGGCTGAAGGAGGGATACTCTTGGGTAGGAATGGACCTAGAGAGTATGGCAGCAGCTCCAGTGACAAATGTCCTGAGATACCCGAGGGATTTGCTTGTCTATCTGTCATCAGGGAGCGGCACTCGGAAACGTTTTACCAAAAATAAACATGCAAGAGGAATAACTTCAGCTGGAGCGTGACAGCAGCAGCAACGTCCAGCCTCTCATTGTTTTAGGGCTAAATCCAGGTCCTTGCTGGCACCTGTTCCCCAGGACAGTTGTTGGACCTCCTGCCCCTGCGTTAATTGAAGGACTTGGATTTCAAGTGAAACGCTCAGCCACAAGTAGGGAGAAGGTTCTGCCAGGATGGGGTGGCTTGGCTTGGCTTGGCCAGCTGCTGTTAAGCAAGCACTCCAGCAGTTTTAAAGTGTGCTAGCAATGTAGAGCAGAAATATCTCCAGGGAATATTTTTAAAAGAACCTACATGTTATCCCACAAAAAGCACAAAATTGTCGGCTCTCACTGAGACTCCCTGCCCAAACCTGTCGGGAGGTGGCATAAAAGACTGGTGGAGCACAAAGGATGCTGGAGTGGGATTCAGGGTCCTGCGCGCTGGTCCTAGCAGCGCAGCAAATCTGTTTAGCTGTACCCTCCCGCAGTTAATGCCCCTGTTTCTTGCTTTCCTAGCCTAGCCTTTGAAATTTTTAATGTCTTTGGGCAGGAGCTGAGTGATGTTCTAGGCAAGTAAAAGCTCAACGGGATCTGATCTTACTGCTATAAAGGAAATAGCATTGCAGCAGCATTTAATAAGGGCCATTGTAGAAAGGTAGAAAGAAAAGCACTTACTTCTCCAGCTGTCCTCCTGCCTTGTTGCTTTCAGAACCCATCCCAAATTCTCGTTTGTCCCAGGAACTTGTGAAACAGAGGAGATAAAAACATTTTGAAGAATCGAAAGAACAGTCAAGGTCAAAATAGATTGTCAATGGGAAATGAATTGCTGGTCTCACCATGCAGTGGAACTCTGCAACAAAAGTGCCTTCCTTATTTTGAGAGATAGATACGGGAAGTGAACTGAAAGACGATACAGAGGTTTTACTAGATTTTGAACAGTTGTGAACTATAAAGGTTTCCATTTCCCGTGTGCCTACTGAAGGGAATTATCCTCACCCCACCTCTAAAAACACCACAGCATCCCAACAGGGAGAATGCAGCTGCAGGGAGTCAGGCATAGTCCCAGAAGTTTTATTTGGCCCCTGCCAGTAGCTTGAGATGATGCTTAGGAGGAAGGAAGCTTTGATACCACATAGGCTACTTTGCGGTTGCGGCTTTCCTGTCGGGGTTTCAAACCATCTGATGTGTCCTTGGACAGGGTTTGTGGGGGATTTGATACCTCCTTTGGGAATGACATGAGGAAAGGTTGCAAAATACGCCTCTGACTTCATATTTCAGGCATCAGTTTAGAGTTTTTAGGACCCAGAAACTTGATTGAGGCTGATTGCTGGCCGAGGGGTCCTCCCTGCTCGTCCCAGGGGCACACGCACAGGACTGGGCACCGCAGAGCATTTGGGTTTGTGTCACTCATGCGGTGAAGGAGCAGGGGGTTCTCACTGCAGTCTTTCTATGCCCTCTGCTGGCTTATTCGTGAAATAAGAGTTTATTTTTCTGGAACAGAAAACCTTACCTTTTTCCTTAAGATTTTGAGTTTTATCTCCAGAAGCTTTACAGACTGTAGCTTGCTGCTGGCTGGGTGGCTGCACATAGACACCAGTTGGGTTTGTGTCCCGGTTTGAGGCATTTGTGATGCCATTTTCTGGGGGAGTTATGATTGCCAGAAGTGTGAAAATGAGATTTCTACAGGCTTGTCAACCTGGGCAAAAGTTGTCTGTCCCATAGGATGAGGTCCCAGGCTGACCTGGGGTGCCCCAGGTGTCCCAGCCAGTTTGGTTACAGAACCCTGGAGGGGGCTGTCTGATTAAACTCCCTTCTCAGCATCACAGCAGATGGTTGCAGGTGTTTCTCTTGAGCGGCCGTTGAGTTTGTTCCTCTGAGTCCCATAGTTGGGAGCCAACCTGTCCAGGTGCCATAAAGGCACTCCCTGCTGGTGGCGCAGAACCGGTGCCTTTGTGGCGTTGTGAGGTTTTGTGATTCCTGTGCAATAGCTTCACGCTGTGTTGCTCCGTGTGGGAAAATCAGAGACTCTCCCAGTGCGGTGGGTCCAACTGGAAGCACAGGATTACTGATTTGCCTGAGTGTGTGCTTGCCAGAGGATGCGTGTGCAGATTTGCCATCCGATAGCTGGGGCACATCTCGGATCCTCCCACAGATTCAGAGTTTTACTTCAGTCCAGCGGCTGCAAGTGCCTTTTCCCGAGAGGAAGATACAGCAGCTTTCTTTTTCTGTGTTTGATGAGGAATTGCAAGTGAAGTGCAACAAGTTCTTGTGGTCACCTTTAGCTTGAGATTGTTTTATTGTCTCTCTGCTACAGAACATTTTGGGAGTAGCTGCAGAAAGGGGACTGCTGAGTCCATTTGTCTTTTCCCTCCTTGCTCTCTTGAATGGCATTAACCAGGAAAAAGGGTATTTCTGAGAGCTGAGCTTCAGAGCTCTCTTCACCTCCTGGTTATTGGCAGTAAACTGGGTTGTGTCTCAGCCTACTGCTGGTAGTTGTGCTTACAAAAGACTTCATAGTCCTTCCAAATTAAGAAATAGTACTTCAGTTTCTAAATCCTGCTGTTGCCAAAAGAGGACAATACTCCTGTCTGTAGCGAGGTACAGTTTAGTTGCAGAATGAGGATTCTGTGTATTTATGGCTTTTAATATGGTTATGTCTGACAATCATCTTATTTTTAGAGGAGACAAAACCTCTAAAGCCTATCTCCAAGCTGTTCAGATTTTTGTATTTTCAATAATCATGAGGTGCTAGCAAAATCTTGAATTAAAGCCTATATTTAGTGCTGTGTATAGTGGGGTAGGGTTTTTTTTGGGGAACGTATTTTTAGCATTGTCAGGGAAAGACAGGTTGAGTTTGCAAAGCTGATAGGCTTTACATGTGTATATATATACAGCCACGGAACACATGGATAATTCAGATTTCCACATGTTTTCTTAAAATCCTTGCTGGGTCTTGCCTCAAAGTTACAACAGGCCACCTTGGTGCCCTCAGAGCAGTGATATGAATGGGGACGTCTGGGCATTGCTGGCCTATATGCTAGGGGACTATGTGTCCAAAACTTCTCTGGGTGGAAGATTTTTTTGGCTTTTACATCCTCCCAGCAGTTATCCAGTCCAGAGAAGCATACTGGGTCCCTGGACATGGTGCTGATGCTGGGAACTGGGAATGGGAGATCAAGCCTTAATTCATCCACAAGGCTCACACTGTGCCTTTAGGGTAATTACGGCCTGTCTGCATCGTTCTTCATCTGTAAATAAAGATAATAGCACATCAGTGAAAACTGGGGCTGCTGGAGTCATGAGGACAGATAGACTAAACCATAAGAGGCACCCAGTTATTAGCAGGGCTGTGGAAGTATGACAAGTCTGTCTCTAATTGAGGATAGAAGCCTCCCAGTAAGGAGCCCTCCTGTTTTCTTCTCCCGACCTTTGTAAGCAGAGTTTTCAGCTGATTTCTTGGCTCTAAGATTATACACAAGACTTCCACGGTGTCACATGTCATGGAACATAAAATGAAAAGTAGGAGTTTCAATTGTGATTTTCTTTTTTTAAAAAGAATATTCCATTCTGCAAAATATCGCTGTACAAGTTGTCTCTTTCAGCATCTTTTCCTACTGAAATAGAATAACAAAAGTTGGAGTCACCCAACAGTGAAGGAAACTCACTGAGCATATGGAGGAAAAGAAAGCTATCAGAAGTAGTCAACATGGATTTACCAAGGGGAAGTCATGTCAGAGTACCCTGATAGCTTTCTATGATGTCATGACTGGTTGGATAGATGAGAAGAGGGCGGTGGATGTTGTCTACTTTGACTTCAGCAAGGCTTTTGACACAGTCTCCCACAGCATCCTCATAGCTAAGCTTAGGAAGTGTGCGTTAGATGAATGGACAGTGGGGTGGATTGAAAACTGGCTAAAAGACAGGACCCAGAGGGTTGTGGTTAGGGGCACAGAATCCAGCTGGACGTCTGTAACAAGTGGTGTTCCCCAGGGGTCAGGACTGGGTACAGTCCTCTTCAATATATTCATCAATGATCTGGATGAAGGGATGGAATGTACCCTCAGCAAGTTTGCTGATGACACAAAACTAGGAGGGGTGGCTGACACCCCAGA
>JAOXNO010000063.1:1684742-1722171 GCA_028565335.1 Limnodromus scolopaceus
AGTCTCCTTCTCTGGAGACATTCAAAACCCGCCTGGACAAGTTCCTGTGCAACGTGCTCTAGGTAGACCCGCTCTGGTGGGGGGGTTGGAGGAGATGATCTCCAGAGGTCCCTTCCAACCCCATATGATTCTATGAAACTCCAGCGTTTTTCTCCAGTTAGTTATAAATGCTAATTTATTCTTTGGATTAAAGTCACCAAATGTTAAGCTATAACTGGGGTATTTGACTGCTTTATGGGTGCTTCAATCAATTTTAAGTATCTTACTGTTTCAAGTAATATTTCATAGGCTGTTGATACAGAGGATGTGTCTCGTTAGCATTTGTTACCAGTCAGCTTCCAGAGAAACTACTGTGATAACTTCTGCTTTTCTCTGGGAATCATTCAGGAAAAAAAATTGTTCTAGTTTTGCTAAAAACATATCTGGGCGTATCAGACAATGAGGTCTCAAGATTTTTTTGAATGCTGTGGTTTGCCCCATCCTTGCATTTGGGCCACCTGAAACCTGGCAAGGGCTGTAACTTGGGTTCTCCCTAGAGATGAGGCACACTGTAATAACTAGAAAAATCCCCAGGTGTGGAGTTGTTCTACATACGTTAGAGAGAAAATGGTGTAGAGGAGTGTGTTGTCAGTGGGCCCCTGTAACAGATGTTCAGAAGAAGGTTCAGACCAGCCCTGTTTGGTGCATGGTGCCCAGCTGGGTGTGTGTGTGCACTGGGTGCTTTGGGACCCGGTTCTGGTCCAGACGGTGGTGCTGCAAACATTACAAATTTTGAGCAATGTGATTGGGAGATACACTTTTAGCGACAGTAGCAGGACTTGGGGCCTGTTTTGATCAGTGGGGAATATTAGCTGTGTTTCACGGCCTAGAATAAGCTGAAACCCAGTATTTTGTGAAAAGACCTAGAAAAATTCATAAGGGCTGAAACATGGTCCGAAGCTGATGATCCTTGTTGCATTTGGTACAAAGCAAGGCCAGACCATCTGCAAGCAGCTAGGTATGTCTCCTCAGTCACACCAGAAGCCACCAAGAGAAGATGTAGGGCGGGTAGGAAGTATCTTGAAAGAAAAGCAACTGTGCTTATAAAGAGACTTCATTTTACAGATACTCCTGATGACTCCAGCAGCACAGCAATAATAGCAATGCCGTTAACGTTTATTCACCTCCTGTCCTCTTCCTAGACCATCTGTAGGCTTCTTTTTATGGAATTGGAAGAGACCTTATGTGACCTCTGGAAATACCTGGAAGGGAGTGTTTTGTTAAGATTTTTGGGAATGAGACAAATGACATCCTGTTACTAATTTAATTCATTTTTACATGAATCTTATTATCAGGAAGACTGTTGAGTTTTGCAGGAATTGTTCCTGATGGGTATCCCAGCTTTATTGTAAGAACTTGTAACTTTTATTTTTATAATAGTATGGGCAGATCCTCTGCTGGATGAGCACACACGTAAACAGACTGTTCTCCTAAACCTCACCATTGCAAACTCATTGCTCTACTCCATGACTATGTCTTTCAAGTGCTGGAGATCTTTCTGAAAAACCTTCTTGTTCCGTTTTCCACGTCTTACTCACTTTTCTTGAGCATGGCTGTACATGAGGACCAGTGGTGAATGATAGCTGGAAGCCGGTAAAAAATCCAGAAATTAGTAGTCTCTTTCCTGTAGGCCACCAAAGGATGCATGTCCCAGTTCAGTTCAGGAGTCCCCATTGAAGCAGACCTCCCAGCTGTCCACCTTCACTGTGCTTTGAATGCACTAATTGCTCTTAACGACCCTAAGCAGTCTCACCTGGTGCCTCCACACCACACCCATGGGCCTGGCAGCCCATTTAAGCTCTGCCCTGGGTGCTCAGTCCTTCCTTGAGCAACGTGGGAGGAGTGCTGGTCTCCAGCTCAGCCACTGGTGACCAGCTCAACCTTGCTGGGCTGGACACCAACCTGGAGCCTGATTTCCTGACTTTATCTTGGAGCTAGCTCACCGCCATGGACCTGCCCAATGATGGCAGGGCTTTGTCTGACCCTGATCTGCAAACTGACTCACCTGCTTTACCTTGGACCTCTTTCATCATTGTGAGTGTGCCTAATGATCTGAAGTCTAGCTGACCCTGGCCACCATCTCCAGACCTGGCCTGGTCCCTTGCTTCGGGCATTGTGGCATGGGTCTGGTGGCTTAGGCACCATCCTGCCAAGCAGGTTATTTCTTTAGCTGCTGGTTTGCTGTCCCTTAGAAAGGTGCACATCATGAAGCCAACCCAAAATGTTTTAGCTTGTACTGGGTCCTCAGCACCAGCTAATTCCCTCCTTACGTGTGCTCCTGCTGGGGCCTGGTAATGTGAGAGTAGACCAAATGCTGCCCAGAAAGCAGACATCTCCATCACTCATTACTCTCAGAAGTGCCTCAGAGGCTGAAGTGCCACTGGAAGTTGTTGGACTTAAACACCGTGAGCTGTGCTTGAGATACGAGCCCCACACAATGGGAGTTGGGGCACTCCAACACCAGAGGCAGCAAGTCTTAATCTTTGAGTCAAAAAAAAATAGAAGCGGGTGCAGGTTGCAGTGAGAAAAGGTGTGGTGGACCATCTTGAAAATTATATGTATCATTATAAGTTCTGTGATTGATTTGTCTGAGGTTTGATTGTATTGGTAAAATTCTTTTCTGATCCTTCTTTTCGCTAGCCGATGTCTCATCCTTCACAACCATCCCCACAAGCACCACCCTTCAAAGTCCTTGTGGAGAGATGTCGCTCCGAACCCCTCTCCCAGAGCACCCCGATGGGGCTGGACCAGGTGGGAGGGCGCATGCAGCACTTGCTCAGGAGACGCGGTGAGTAGCTTTGTGGTGCTTTTCTCCCAGGCTTGGTTTTTTTTTTTTTTTGGCCTCACCCATCCTGCCGAGCAAGCTAAGGGCAGCACGGGTTGAAAAGTCACAAGTGTGGTTTGCACCCATGCTTGTTCCAGCCCTGGAGCCAGGTGAGGGAGCTCCCATAGCCACGGGTTGAGAACTTCCTTGCTAGCTAATATACACTGTATACAGTGTATTTATGAGATAAGGCTATTTTCTCTCTTTAATATCTCTGAACACAATGCCTGTAATTTGGTTACAGGAAGATGAACAATAGGCACATGAGGTGTAAAAGCTGTTCAGCAGCAGTGAGTTCTCATTTGGTAGTTTCCTCTTGGCTTTCTGTCCTCTCACCAGCCTTTGTTGTGAGTATTTGCCATTTGGAGGTGGCAAGTGGTGGTAGATACTGAGATCACAACTCAAGTCTGAAGTTTATTTGGAAACACAGCAAGAAGTGAGGTTTTTTTTTTTCAGCTGTGCTCAGTTACTCTTCCTGATCAAGAAGAGAATCTCGTGAGCCAAAGGCAGAGGAGCTATCCTCTGCAGCGCTTGATTAATGTAACTCTCATTTGTCCTGGCCACAATGACACCAGAGAAAGCGCTACAGAATGGATTTGCTGGAAGGGTCTCCTGTTGGCAGGTAAATAGGCTGATGGTTGAATAGCTGACATCATTTTTTGAACCTCTAATTAAAAAGATTGATAATTAGAGTAAGGAAATAATTTCCTGAAGGGATGCTGCTAACAGCAAGAATCCTGGGATTTAGCAATGGGCGAGTACGGGAGCGCTGCCAGAGCGTGCTGGCGTTGCTCGGGAGCACACGGGGGATCCGGGCGGTTAATGGATGGTGGCAGCACGGCAGGGTAAAGAAGAACCGGGAAGGAAAAGGCGAAGCAGCTGCCTCTTTAATTGATGGCTCTTCTGTCGGGGTGCGCCCGTTTCTAGCGCATGGGAAATAACGCAGGCGTCGCTCAAAATGTGAATATTACTGTGTTTGCACGTTGCTCCTGGGTGCTACTATGTCGGCACGTTGCCTCTGGAGCCTGTGGCAGCCTCTCGCTGTAACCGGCGCTCGCGCTGCAGCTCGATTCTCTGCGCGTCTCGAAAGTGAAACGCGTGTTGCTAAAAATAACAGCAGGCTGCCTGCGTCAGCATCGCGTTTAGGAAATAGGTCTCAGTGCAATCTCTCTCCCAGCAACGCTGGAAGAAAATCAGGATTGCTGCCCACCCAGCCGTGCCAGGGCTGCAGCAGGGTCCCAGCTCTGCTGCACTCGGTGCTGCTGCCCTGGGCAGGGCAGAGTCCCCACCGATTTGATTTGGGGACAGGGAGCATGGTGTGTGAGTGTGTGTGTGTGTGTGTGTTTTGTCCCCGTAAGGTAAAGGTGACCTAAACCCCAGGAGTGGGAGAGTGGAGATCACACTGATTTACCCTTTGCTATCTGGTTTCAAACCCCTCGGGACTGACACAGTCTGAACCTCTGCCTGGGTTAGAGGTGAGTCAGGAAGATTAGCCCTGTGCGTCTTTCAGGGAAGAATTCCAGAATTCGGCTGTTTTCTGTAGATGCCTTTCTCCATGAACAGGATGACGAGCCTCCAGGGGATGGGAACGCCTCTGGGTGTGTGTGTGCATACACAGGCACAGAGAAACACCCTGCCCCAGACCAGCGCCTGCCGACAGGAGCCTGTGGTGGCATCTGCCGTGGGGACATGAGCAGTGCTCACCTCTGTGTCCTTCCTCCTGGTGCCTGTCACTTCAGGCTAGGGGACGTAAAGAGTCCTGGTGGAGGAAGAGATTAAAATCTAACCAAATGTGGGAGGGAGAAACTCTGGTCTCAAACAGAATGGCAACTTCACCCCAAAACCAGAACAATAGGACGGGGAGCTGAAAATTTGGGTTGATTAGAAAAGCAGAGCATAATTTTGAAAGGTGAGTCGCCAGCCCCCCTCCACCATTTGCCTCTTCTTTGCAAGCTGTTTTGTGCCTGGGTATGTGCCATCTGTAAAGCCAGGCTGAGTTGTGGTGTAAATGGTATAGCTCGCTTAAAGCTAGATCAGAATTACATCTGTGAGGGACTGGCCTGAGATGCTTGGGGTGAGAAGTAGCCCAGTTTCTTTGAAAAACAGCTTTTATGGACGTTCCCATTTTTGTTTTCTGCAGAAGTTCAAGGAGCTGTTTCTTTTTTCAAGGCATTGCATCATAGGGGCCACAGCGACTGTAAAGCTGGGATTTCTGCAGGTCCAACCTGCAGAGGTGCTGTGGGCAGTTATGACTCTTGCACTATTAATGTTGGTGCACGCAGATGAGGCTCTCGTGCTGCCTGGTGCTCCTGGGAGAGCGTCCCGGCTTCACACCCAGCTTCTCTGACCCCACCTGCTTCCTCCACCTCTGAATTTGCCTCTCGGCTCGTAGTTTGTGCCTGCGTTTTTGTAGTATCCAAGCTGCACTATTTTTCTTGGTTCCCAAGAGCACTGAATAAAGCACCTAAATATACTCTCTGCTCTCTTTTTCTAAAGAAGAGGTTGAATGAGTCTCTTGCAAACAATTTTGTTTCTTTCATTTAAAAGAACAGCCTCCGCCCCCAGCCTGAGCTAAAGCACGGCATTTATCTTTTGTCATTCCTTTTTTTTTTTTTTTCCTGTGGATTTTATCCTGGCAGCTGAGAACGAACAGGCTTCAAAGACTCTGAAGGTGCGCGGGAACTGCAGGAACGGTGGACGTCGATGGAACCTCTTCAAGCCTGGAGCCGAGAAGCTGCAAATCAGTAGGGTAAGGTGGTGTTTGGAACACGCCTCTGCCTGCTTCGGGGGGGGATTTACCTGCCGCGTGTTTAGCTTCGGAAACTAACAATATGCTTTACTAACAGCTTCCTGAACCTGTGGTTTCTTCAGCCAAAGTTGGGGATTTGTTTGTTATTAGAGTTATTTTGTAGCACGAGAAGAATAGGTGCGTTCCCTTCAACGTCTGTGGAAGGCTTTATGGTCTAACAGAGGCGTTGGGCCGCCTGGTTCTTTGGCTGAGTGTTTCTTGCAGGTGGAGGGGACTGTGATGATTCAGATCACCTATAGATTTGCTCTGTGGTTTTGATGATTTATTTATTTATTTCCTTATTTTTCTTTTTCTTAATTTCGTAAGAGGAGCCATGTTTTGCATTCTTCATAGCAGTCCTTCAGGCCCTGCTTGGAAGCCAAGGTGCTGTTCTGTTCTGACATAGTGTTGCTGCTGAATGCATGAGAAACACCATCGGCTGTGTCCTGAGTCATCTCAAAAAAACCAGAGCTGTTTCTGATTGCAAACAGTGCCTGACATTACAGCATCCTCACAAAGGCAGCGGAAAATTGAAACTTCAGCAAAACAAAAATACCAAACCCAGAAATTTATCAAAACTAAAAAAAAAAGTTTGGGAAGGGTTAGTTAAGAAACTTTGCTTCTCCAGCGTTGATACCTAGGAAGGATGTGGAATTGGAAGGGGAGATGAGCTTCTCGTGAGCACAGAGGGCTGTGTGTGATGTTTGGCTCAGACATGCATGTGCCAAAGACCCGTTCCTCACTGGGATGGAGAATTGGGTTTGGGTGCTGATCAAGGTCCCTCGGAGACTTGTTCAGCCCTGCCAATAGGCAGCTTGTTGCTCAGCCTGAGTTATGGCAAACAGGCAGGTGTGAAACCTGTGCTGGGGTTTATAAATCAGAGGTACTGTGTTAAGTGCTGCAAGAGGAGGATGTATAAATGTGGCTCACAATAGCAGTGCTGGGAAATTCATCTGTCGCCGCTGCCCCAAGCTGAGGGAAGATCTACGGGTCTGTAAATTGCCTCTTTGCCAGAAAAAAATTACTCTTTGGCAAGATTGATAATTTTGAGGTAAGATTTGTGGGGTTGGGTGTCTCTTGTCAGGTGTATTCATTGACAGCTGATGACCAGTCAGGCGGCAGAGCTAGCACAGAAAGGGGTGATTTACTTCCAGACCGGAGGCCAGGCTTCTGCAGAATCTGTGCCCAATTTCCACCTTGAATGGAGATGTGTGAGATGGAGGGAGAGCAGGAGGAGACTGACAAAGCATGGGGCTTGTCTTAGCAGCGTTGGTGCCATCTTGGCCCCGGGAGAGATGTGACTGGTTGTGCAAAAAGGGCATTGGTATCACTACATGTCACGTCACCATGCGGAGCTGTTGATGGGCAGCTGCCTTGTGAACCTGTGGAGGCTTCTCAGTCTTTGCTCTGTTCAATGTGCAGATTTTGGCAAAAAACATTCCCCTTCCCTTCCTCTTTTTTTTTTTTTTTTTTTTTACTTCCGGGGGGGAGAAGGGGAGGTGGAGTTGTGTGTTTGGTTTAGAAATGGCATCTCTTAGCTACCTGCTAACCCCGAAGCCTGGGCTGAGAGGCTGACTCTAAGGCCAAGGAGCAATCCCCCTTGTCAAGGCCGCTTGTCACTGCTGCGTGTCACATGTGGTGACAGTGTCCATCATTTTGCAGCTGGCTGCATCTTAATGCATCTGTCCAGACAGCAGGGATGGCCAAATGCAGTTGCAGAAAGTAAATGGTGGTAGCAAGAAAGGAGAGAAGGGGAGTGTCTGATCCTGTGCTCCATCTCATCGTAAGCCCAGGAGTGCTCAGATGCCGGCACAAACCTGGGGTTTTTCTTGTTGCTCGTTGCTCTCTTCTCCCACCAGTCTGGCCCTAGCTGTCCAAACCAGTGAGTGTCTGCAAGTCTGGGGATAAGCTTTAGAAATTTTCTGTGGAGTAGGTAGGGTTTATTGTTCCTACTTCCTAGGTAGGAGTAAGAAAACTGAAGCACTGGAGGGTGGTACATGTAGAGCCATGTGATATTTTTTTTTTTTGTCTCCTAATTTTAAGAAGCAGGAAAAAAGTAAATAGCATCAAACTGAGTCGACTTTTAAAAGCTTTCAGCATTTCTTTTTTTCCAAAAGTACACTTCTCAGCCTGAAGAAAACAGTTTATGTGCAAAGCATTTTGTTTTAGCACTTGGGTCACTTAGAGCCTTTACTTTTATGGGAGCAGTTGGTCTTGATTGTGCCAGGCTTGCATGGGACTTCAAGGTGCCCAAGGCTGCAGGCTTTGCTGCAGCAGACAGCTGAAATGCCAAAGAGTAACCCAAAACAGGGCCCTCGTCATCCATTATGCCTCTCTGATTTACCCTCAAGCAGGTTGCCAGGTGGGACTTGGCTTATTCCTGGGGACAATGGACAAGGGGAAAAATGAGTTACTTTCTCCAGCTCCAGAGCAATTCTGGGAGATGTTTCATGGTCTGGATGGCAGAAGTGGAGGGTGACAGTCCCATCCCAGACTGGGGTCATGCTGACCCAAATCACTGGGGACGTACTCCAGAAGGAGGTTCAGCCCACCGTAAAATTAGATCCGTCCTCTCAATGTGTGAAGGGATGTGTGTGTTAGTTCTCTCTATCTTACCTGTGGCTAGAGATTTAATTTTTAGCCTTTAACTTAGCAGAGACGACTGCAGACATTCCTGTTCTCTGCTCCTTTTCCCCCTTCCTGTCCTGTGTTGCTCTTGTACGAGGGACTACAGCCCAGATTTATATGCTGGAGGAAGCCAAAGTCTAATTACTTAGAATGGCAACTTTGCATGAGATCCAGTGTCTTTGACATCCCCTGTGCTAATCATAGGCAGACCTGCTGTGCAAAGGTGTTGAATATTCACAAAAAAATCACCAACCCAGCCTCTCCTTTCTCCTCGCTAAGTCATGAGCTATTTTCAGAGGCTGGTAGGGGGTTGCCATTGCGATGATGGTGGATGTGCGAGTCCGCAGCTCCCCAAAGCTAATTCCCCTCCGGCGTGTTTATGAGGAATAGGAAATTTAAACAAGGTGCAGCCTCCAGGAGAGCAGAGTGAAGGGAAAGTTGATTTGGGTTCTCTCTTGTTCACATTGTGCTGCAATGAACAGGGAATGCTGCTTGATATTCAGGACCAGCTCTCCTGCTTTCTATTTTTATCTTCCAGCATAATGCTGAGCGAGCATTTTGTTTAGTGGGGTTATTTTTTTTTTTTCCAATTTTTTTTTCCCTACTTGAAATGTGTCCTGCACCATGGTTCTCTTGCCTTGCTACTTCGGGGAGGAAGGGGGTGTGGTGGGGATCATGGACTGCTGCATTCCCATACGTGAGCTGGATGAAATCCCTGTCATTTTTTTGTCCTTCTCTCCATGTGAATAGGCTGATGGAAAAGCATGGTCCCGTGGCTTCCCTGGTGCTAATTAGTTTAAATATCAGTGCGCTGGTTATGAGAGGTTTATATGCACATATGGAGGGCTGCCAGGAAAATGTATCCTAGTTGAATCTCTTTTCTCTCATTTTAAGCATTCAGGGCTTCTGCGGGCAGGGTATGTCTGATCTGTACGTTTTTTGGGGGGTTTGTTTTATATCTTGATAAACCTACTACGTTGATCTACTTAGCAGTGCTCTGAAATCTTGATACAGTTTTTTCCATTGCTTTTCTCCGTGAAGCCACTCTTAGCTGTTTATAAATGTTTTTTGCAAGTTCTGAAAAACTCTGTTTGTGAAGTATTGTTAAAAAAATAAAAAATAAAATTTAGCTTGCTCATTCAAGGAGGAAACAGCAATTCGGTCCAGTCTGACAGATCCTGATGCTCCTGTCTCAGACCCTCACAACTCTCTAATGCTGTTACATGGTCCCCATCTGTCCGTGTGAAGAGTGCTCTGAATTAGAGGGTTTGCAGCAGTGGGCAGCCTTTTAAGCACCAAGGGCCTGATGTGTCTAGTCCGATTTAGTTTACGAACTGGTCAGAGCACAGAGAACATTGAATGAATGTGTATAGTCTCCGGTGAACTCTAGGTCATCCCTAAACCCGTTTGCATCCATCTCGCATGAATGGACAGTGCTTTGACCTCGCTCCCCGGTGACTGTGATGAATATTAGTGCAAAAGACACTTTAGGATTCCTGGTACCACAAGTGAGCGGTACTTACAAACTTACCATGCTCTGCTTATTTTGTCTTGCTTAGAAATGACATTTCAGAGTGCTGTGTTTTTACACAGAACAGTGCTGGGGGGGGATCATAAGCCTCGATCACTTTGGTGTTACACCAACAGTGCCATAGCATGGGTGTTTCTCCACCACACCTGGGACCAGACGGAGCTTCAGTGAGTGTGAAGGAGAAGCTTGAAATGATGAAATGGTGAACTTTGAGTTGTGGGTTTCTGTTCTGGGTAGCACAAGAGAGAGATTTGAAGTTCCAGGCTTAGAAGAGGTTCTCAGCTGTTTAGAGGTTACATATTAAGAAAAATCTCAACTTCCAGGTCATGATGGTCTTTACAGTGCCATGGGACCTTGGGGTGTTTTCTGTGCAACTGCAGGTGGTAGATACTGCACCCTACATGGTATTAGATGCATGTGTAGTGGTGACTGTACATAATCACCTCTTCTGTGGTTCAAATTAAACTCTCCATCCTCATCTTAAATATAAGTTTGGAATGGATCCTTTTCCCTATTGCTTGGTAGTTCCACCTTGATTGCTCTGCTTCAACTCATTACTCAGCTCTGTCACTGTGTTTCACTCTGGGATATGGTTTATACAAAAGAAGCTTTTATGTAAACTCAATTTGTGTTGCATTGCTAAAGCCTTAATGACATTTTGCTTGGCAGCAGTATGGACTCTGTGTGGTTTGCCCTTCCCCAGTGCACTATGTTCTCAATAAACTAAAGTCCGTGGTAGGTGTAGCATGAAAAATCTCTGAATAAATATTGGAACAAATGCTTTTGTAGTGCTTCCTAAGCTCTGGCCACATTTGTGATTCAAGGCCACTGCAGTGTCACCAGTATTTAGCTGAAAAGGAGCTAAATTTGGGAGGGAAAGGAGAAAGCACAGGTCATAGCTTCAAAATCTCTTCTGTAGCTGCTGAGATGTGATTCTGAGGTGCATCTTCCATACAAAAGTGAAGCCACTGGTGCCTGACTAGGTGAATGCATCCAGAAACTCATCAAGGGATGGAGGGGGAGCGATTTCCATGTGTGAGGCTCCCTGTACTCTGAGATGAGCTCTGGAGCGCTTCGCTGCATCATCAGACTGAGATGGCCAAGGGCAATTCCCCTTCGGCTCCTGTGATGGAGAGCTGCAGTGTGGAGGTGGGAAGGCTGTCCTTCTGTTCCTGTGGTGGTGTGAGCTGTGTGTGGTGCCATGCTGTGTCCAAAGCTCTTGATTTATTCCTGTTGACACCCGGGAAGGAAGTTCTGGGACCATCTCCTCTTTTCCCTTCCCCTACCTGTTCTAGTCTGATGATGCTCGAGTAATGTGGAGAGAATACTTTCATAAAAAAAAACCAAATGCAGTGCACAAAGCCACACTGCTGTCATGCTTTAACTGGCATGGGAAAATCTGGGGCTTGCTTTGGCTGGTTTTTGCTGTGTGTTGTGAAATCAAGAAGCTGAAGTAGGGTTTGGGTAACAAACTGCCACTACCTAGTACCACAGGTAGGAATAAATGGTCTAATTTTGTCTCTGGTTTTGTCCTATGGAATTATAGTTGTTTTCATACCTGAATTAAACTTGGGACATTAACTCAGCACTGTGCTTATACTTGGAGAGTGAGGAGTATAAAATTAACAGGATGAGAAGCTGCAAAGGGAACTTGGGTATTATATTAGTAAAATCACATGGCCTGCAATGAGCTCCTCGATAGATCAGGGAAAACTTCATCTCTTAATGGACTGCACAGAATACAGAGAATAATTCCCCAAATAAATCTCTCTCAGTCTCTAATATCTAGGGAAATACATTGTCCTGTTGTCTAAAATCCTTGAGACATCAGTCTTATCTGCACAAGAGTAGACATTTTATGTTAGCTCTGTCTGGTGTGACAGGGTCAGCAGTCACACTCCTGTGCGACTGGAAAAAAGATGGAATAATAGGATGGGTGCAGTACTGCTCTTATTAGTATTAAATACTGTTTGCCATCACAACATCAAGGCAAACTCTGCATCAGCAGCATCCTTTGAAGAGCAGGGGAGGCTGCAGAGTCTGCAGAGAAACTGCCCCCTTGTCAGGGACGCAGAACGGAGCCTGTGGCCATTGGGGACCACCGTCAGAGAAGTCTTTGGCCACTGGCCTTGAACTCCCCCTCAGCAGAGGATTTAACTTATGCTGAATGTGGAGAGCTGCTTGGGCACTGGTCGCTTCCCAGGTCAAGATGTATTTTCCTGCAAATCTACACGCTAACGAAGTGTTGTCTTTGCAGTTCTGCTTCTCTGCTGTTGCTTTGGGTGGTGGTGTCAGCTGTAGGGTTTCTCCCCAGAGCTGTGATACATGATTTGGTAAGTGAGAGAAAGGAAGGCAGAATAATTGTTGCGAGACAAAAAAGGCCTGCTGTAAACCGCAGCTGGAGTGGGATGCCCAAGAAGCAGATTCCGCCTCAAGTTGTGCCAGGGGAGGTTTTGGATGGATATTAGGTAAAATTTCTTCACCAAAAGAGTTGTTGAGCTTTGGAACAGGTTGCCCAGGGAAGTGGTGGAAGTCCCCATCCCTGGAGGTATCTAAGGATGTGTAGACGTGGTGCTGAGGGGCATGGTTTAGTGGTGACCTTGGCAGTGCTGGGTAGACAGTTGAACTCATTGATCTTGGAGGTCTTTTCCAACACCAGGGGTTCTATGATTCTACGTTGCTAAGCAGTGATGGGGCTGCCTGTGTCGCAGGTGTCTTCCAGGTGCTGAAATGGGCTGCAATCAGGTGAAACTCTCTAGAGAGCAGGAACACAGAGAGGAAAAGGTAATGTAAAGCTTTTCAAGGCTTCGCCACGGCAGTGATGCACTTGGGTGTCTTGGCAGTGATCTCCGTGTTCCTGGAATTGCACAGGGCAGTGCTGACAGAAGCTGCCTTGTGGGATTGCCTTTGGCTTGTGAGTGACTCCCAGATGTTCGGCTCTGTGGGCTGCTGGTGGCTTGAGCACCTCTGGGAGATTTCCACTGTCTTTGCAGTACGACAGCCCGGGGCTCTGCACTGTGAGCCTTTCAGCTCCACAACAACTCCAGGAAATGGTTAAGAAGCTAATGCAGTCTTTTGCAAAATAACGGGCATGTTATTTTGTCTCCATCAAGCCTGTGGAACAGTGTACTGTCAGGTGTTTTCCCTGTAATTGCACGGTGTGGTACCTGCTGTGTAATTCCCTTGCTGAAATACAACCCAGCACAACCAGCCAGCCAGCGCCGTGAGTGAAGCTCCCGGGATGTGATGTTTCAGTGCAGGGTAAGAAAGATGTTTCTAGACTCTCCTCCCATCCCTGGCAGCCCAGTGATTTGTGCAGGTGAGAAATTTCTTCTAGAGATGAGGAGGGAGAGCTGTTTCCCCACCACAGTTTCTGTCCTTTCTCTTTATTGTGGCTGGGAGGGATTGAGCTGCTCGTGGTCTTGTGTTGTTCATTTATCTGTGTGACTTCACCAGAGCAAATGAGTATGGAAAGTGAAATGCCTCGAGCGCTTTTAGTGTTGGGTGTGAGGGTTGGAAAGGGTGATGGATGAGGGAGGAAGATAGTGAAGATGTCTCAAGTATAAACTGAGCAATAATCCTGCCCGAGTGTGAAGTTCTTGCTCAGGCAACACCATCCTGGGAGGCAAAGCTTTGGCTGGGAGTGAAGTGAGAACCTGAAGCACCGGTACTTTCAAAACAGGGACGTGCTAAAACAAAAATGGTCAATTCTCCTGGCTTAGTCAGCTGCAAAGAGTAGGGGAACGTTCGGTCCCACCTCTACAGCGTTTTGCAGTGACAGAGTTGTTCTAGAAATGGATTTTGTCTGTCTTTTCCTAGTAGTTGGGGGCTGGTCAAGAAGAACCAGTGGTTGGATCTTTCTGTACACGTGATTTATTTCCCTACGTTCTTTATTAGGGCCATCTCTTTCTCTTTTAAGATGTCTCGCTTTTATTTTTAACATTGGACAAATATCAAATATTCCTCAAGAGAGATCTGTGATTGCAGCTCGGTTTTGACAGTTGAGAATAGTCCAACCGACACACTCGCTTCATCCGAAATGCTGCTATTTTGAGCTCTGCTTTTGTTCTTAACCATCAGTGATAAGTTTGCATTTCCTGTGGATGATATTTTGGGCTGATGTGAGTTGTTACAAATCAGGTCTGCAGAGGATCTGTCTGTAGTGTTTAAAACTCCTATGTGTAAAATGCTTATCTTTAGGTGTGAGTTTTGTTTCATCTTTTCTGTTTTGATACTTTTTCACCCAAAACAAAGCAGAATTAAATCCTCACACCCCAGCTGGTCATCACTAAATAGTTCGGTTTACATCTTGCTCAAGCATTTTATAAGTGCTTCTGCAGAAAGACTTTTTTCCTCCTTTTTTCTTTTTTTTGGGCCTTAAGATAAAGACAAACCGAACTTTACAGGCACTTCTTTGGGAATCGGATGTTTTCCAGCTATTATTTTGCAAACTATTAGAGCGGCAGATCATGAGGTGGGAACCCAGTTATGCAAACAAAGCCTCGTCACTCTTAGCCAAAAATAGCTTCGGTACGTGTGCATTAAGGTGGAAACAGCGGCCTTTGGTGTACGTACAGCAAACAGCGATGGGAGGGAGGCGAGAGGGGAAGCTGCAGCTTTTTGTTTAGAGCCTCTCAGGAGATATTTAGAAAAAGTGTGTTTTGCAGAGACAAGCCTGTAATTTCAGTGGGATAGGAGTCACTGCCTTTCCTGTACAAAAAGGAGACAAGGGTTTTGAGAGATGGCACTCGGTTCTCAGGGGTGTTAATAATTTTTAACATCCAGGTCCCACACAGAGCATGAAGAAATACTGGAGAATAGTTAAGAAATGTTTTCTTTCCTTTTCTTCCTCTACTCAGTCCATCTCGAGCCCAGCGAAATCCTGTTAATTTCTGCAGCCTCGTGTGATTCTTAAATAACCCGTTGGTTCCTTGCTGCGGGAGATGGTTTCACAGCTCTTTGTGGAGATGTTTCCTTTGCTACCTTGGCTTAAGTCTTTGTCTGTTTTCATTTCAGCCTCATCCAGCACTGCAGTGCCCTAAATAATTTTGAGATCACCCCACTAGCTATTTGCTGTGTGCTTGTGGACATGCTGCCTGTTAAGTTTACTGGGTATTTGCAGCAGGAATGTGGCCCGGCTTCCGTTAATATGCTGCATGTTACTCTCCACCAGGCTTAAAATAAACTCTTTTTTAATTTCTGCTGTAATATTGCTACACTGAGCTCCCTTTGCAGTGATGTGTTTAATTGCAGTTTGTTATCTGGCTGTTAGGGATCGTATAGCGCTTCTGGCCCAAGATACAGTTTTGGATAAGGAGAGGAGATAAAGTAGGAACTCAGGTATGGAAAATGCTGCTTGTAGGTGTGCAGATGTAGTTTCCATTGGATTAAAGCCTCCTTTTTATGAAGACTTGCAATTTCTTATCTCTCAATACCTTTCTGGGATGAGTGGAAAGGGGCCTATAAAGTTGAAGAAAGGCTTGCCGTCTTCTGTAATGGGGAGCACCATTCCCAGGTGCTGTTCATTACCTATTCCTCACAGGCATTTCTTGTCTCAATTAGAAATCTTGTTCAAACTATATCTATATTCATCCAGAATTGCGAGTGCCTATCAGAATATCGTACTTAATGTTCTTAAGGAGCTCTCTGTTCCTGCTCCTCCTCTTTCCAAAGTTATGAATAAACTTTTTCCTTCTGCAAAAATTTCCAAACACAGATTTTTATTGTCTAGGTCCCCCCTCCAAGTTTTGTTATAGGATTTGTTGGTTTCTAGCATTAGGATGCTTTGTCCTTTCCAAATTTGAATATTTTCCAAACAGGATTCCCATGCGTGTTGCTCTTTGGGTTGTGCCAGTTGAGAATGGCTGTATTCCGAAATAGCTGACCTCAGCTGAACATCAGCATGCACAGCTACCCAGAAAGGGGAGATTAGTGCTGATTTATTGGCTTGTCAATTAAATAAGAGCACTAGGATTCTGACTGCATGGCTAAGAGGTTAAGTATCGTGGTCACAGCAAAAGATCAGCTTTCTTAAATGTATCTGCTCGTTTCTATACATTTACATTTAATTAAAATATTCCTACATCCTGCACTCTTCAACGTTAATTCTGAGATTTATTTTGAACCATTGCCAGGGGAATACATTGTTGTGGCATCCTCTTTCCACGTCTATTAGCAGGAAGAGGATAATTGAGGAAATCTCACACAGATTTAATTGGGGACTGAGGGCAGGAGCAGGGAGGGGGGGAAACACAACCCAGAAGTAGGTCAGAAGTTTGGCGGTGGATAACTCTTGCTTGACACCGAGCGACTGAGCTGAGCGGCGCTGGCGTAGGCAGCCGTGGCTCCGCCGCGATTTTGGGGTTAATCAGGTAATTGGTGGTGGTGCGAAAGGAGTTGCCTCCCCTATAGCTTATATAATGTGCCGCATATAGGCCAGCGTGGGTCCAGTCACCTCGGTGGCGCGGAGCATGGTGCGGCCGCCTCTGCTGGAGTCCCAAGGGCAGGCGGTGATCCCTCGTGGCTTTGTACAGCATGGGTAAGGAAACGGGGCGGGGGGGCTGAGAGCAGTTCAGCCCAGTTTGGGGGCAGGCTTTGTGCAATTTTAAGCTCTAGGGAGGAAGGAAGGCGTCACACACCATTTTGCAGCCGCCTGCGAGATGCTGGGGAGCAGCGTCCTTGCGAGGATGAGCCTGGGGCTCTGCAGGGAACGTGTACTCCCTTCGCACCTTGTCAGCCCCTCCGCTTGTCCCGGGGAGCCACGGCGCCTGTGCTGGCAGCGATGCCTCTGGGGCAGGGTCAGGATCTTCTTCCAGTTATTATTTCATTATTTGCTTTTCGCCTGATGTGGCTGCAACACGTGGGCACTGTTCTGCAAATCTGCATTGGGCGTTCCTTTCCCTGATGGTGCTTCTGCTGTCTGGTTAGATCCACACGCTGAACTCTGGATGCACGGTGCAGATGCCTGCGCGAGGCCACATTCCAAAACCTTGTGAAGCTGCAGTCTTTTGGTCGGGGCTCTAAAAATGTGCTGCTTTTCCTTGAGACGCTGCTCTCTTGTCTGGACCCGTGGTGTAGCGGCTCCTCCGTCCAGCTTTTCGGCTCTAAAATCCCGCTCGCAGGGTAAACTTGGGGTCTATGCTTTGTACTTTCTGCTCTGTGCCTGGACAGTCCCTAAGGCAAACCTGTAGCACGTATGGCCCCTGGGCCGGGCTGCACCCCAAAGCAGGTTCCTGCCCACTGTGGGATGCTGACACACCAGCGTGACTGTCCCCATGCACCATGAACTGACTTAGGATGCACGGATATGACACCCCCAAACCATCAGCACATGGGGTTACGTGGGCATGGAGGGTACCTCCTCCAGGGACAGCAGACTTGGTGTGGGAATGTGACAGGCAAAGGCAGCCGTGGAGAAAAACCTCGGTGCTCATGACTGCCAGTTGTTTTTGTTAGTAGCTCATTTGCGGTCTTTACCAGCCCACCCTGCCGGGGGTGTGGGCAGCGATGAGTTAGAGCTCCCACGCAGCGAGGAGATAAACAGCAGATAATCACAGCAAATTGTCCTAGTCTTTAATATTGTCTCCCTGACTCACTGTGTGATACTGGAAAACTCCTCTCTCTTGCTGTACGTCGGCATTCCCGTCCCCCGGAGGGACAGCCCGGCGCTGGCCTCCATGCAGCAGCGTGGTGAGACCGTCACATCCCGGTTGTTTGGATGCAAGAGACGTTGGGTATCCAAACGTTTGCTTTAGTTTTATGCTGCTGGGATGGCGGTGCTCAATGCGGTTATGTCCCTTGTGATTTTTTTTTGGTGACTTGGGGGAAGTACAGCACCGTTGGGTTGGGGGAAGGCCAGGAGCGTTGATGTGTGGCCCAGACTGGGTTTGCCGGCTGGGATCACAGTGTCCAGGGATGCTAGGGGTTAATGGGCAGAAAGAGGCAACTGTGGGATGGTCTGTGGAGTTGGGAGGAGAGGATCAACCACTTTATTTGAGGTGGCAGCTGGGCTGCCCAGGGTGCTGCAGTGATGACCAGGAGCAGAACTGGGTGCATTTTGCACGTTGTCTCCCCAAACTGGAGCTGGGCAAAGTCAGTGACTGGTGCCTTTGTCGGCCCTGGCCCGCTGCCGCCAGCCCCGGGGTTTAGCTCCAAGCTGGGAGCAAAACAGCTGGAGCCAGAGATGGCCGAGCTGTGTCTTTGTGGTTGAATACAGCTCGTGGCCGCCGGTCCGGACTCCGTCTGTTGTTCTGAGCTCGTGCAAACAGTAAGAAGCAGTGTTTGCCCTAAAGAGCCCATAATGCAAACACAGAGAGACACTTTCTAATAGGCAAAGAAGAGAAGGGCTTTAATTACAACTCTTGCTGTTGAATATTTTTACTGGGTTTCCCAAAAGCCTCTTCCACCGGCATTGCCAACCTGAAGCATCAACAAATAGATTCTGGCTTAGAAACTGATGTAATTAGGAAATACAAACACACAGAAAAGGGTAGGGGTTATTTGCCTCTGTTTTTTTCAGCCTTGAGGGAGTGTCTTCTCAAGCTCTTTCATCTAGTCCCATAGAGCAGAAACTTTTTCAGCTTGTATTCAAAAAAAAAAAAAAGGAAGAATAATAATTCTCATGGTAGCAGCAGGTCAGAGGCTGTTTCTTAGGCTGTAATATGGGGCAAAGCCCTGCCCCCCACTTGGGGCTTTCACTGCTGTACCTCAATGCCAAGGTTTCTGTGTTTCTTTCCTCATTACTGCTTTCTAGGATCCTCCCCCTGTGGAAGCGCCGCACTGTGGGTGCTGCGGTGGTGGTTCACCTGTGTATTTTCTCTGGGATGAGTCTGTCTTTCCAGCCACCAGTTGTACAGTGCACTGGGGCTGCAGATGCGTCGGCTTGTACTGGAACAGAATGTACAAAAAAATACAGTCCTCAAGGACGTGGCTTTATGTGCTACAGTGGCTGATGTCAGAGGATGGAAAAGGTCTTGTTTTCTCTGGAAATCTTTATTCTTAATGTGCATTCGAGAGAGAGAGGCAAAAAAGTGTGTTCTGCTAAACCTAAGTTAAGAAGCTTGTTCAATTTTTAAACAGTTACATAAAGCCATCAAAGCCTGACAGGAGAGAGATGCGAGTTTGTGCAAAAGAGAAAGGGAAAAAGAAGCTGAAATGGAGTGTTGAAGTTAATTCCCCTGGGCTTACACCTAAAACAGCCTTAGCTCATAGATGAACCTTTTCCTGCTCTTGTTCTTTTTTTCCTTTCTTATTTTTTCCCCTTTCTTGACAAAGGCCTTCATGTTGCTGAACTCCTGGCCGAGTGTGGATGTTCCTTGTGCCAACACACTGCTGCTGTTACCAAACCAGCTCTGGGTCCAAATAAGTTTTTCTGTGCCACCCTTGGGGAAACAAACTTGTGGATGTAAGCAATGGGAATAGGGCTTGTCTGAATAGGGCTTGACTCCTGCATGTTTTTGCTTCTCAGCAGCTAGGTCTATACAAGATTCCCTGTTTGCTACTGCAAATGTTAATATTTGGAGTACTCGGCAGTACCAAGGCTCAAAGCTTGGTGGGGAGAAAGTGCTGGTTTGACCCATGGCTCAAAGCCAGCTAAGCCTCCCCCAAAAGAGTTTGCCAGTTCCTCATGGTGGCTTTTTCTCAATGAAAGAAGAAATTGGGAGCGTCACTTGATGCAGCTAACTGCTGGTGGGGAGTGGGTGCAGGAGAAATTCGGGACACGTTCATGGGAGACACATTGTCCCTTCCAAAAGGAAGAAGTAGGGATGGGCTGCAGGGATAGCATTATGGTCACACTGCGCTGTAGAAGTCTCACAATCAAAAATATACCTATCTGTGAAAGAAGAAATAACGATTAAACACAGTTCTGATGCTGTCTCTGCCCTTTCTAGTTTTGATGCACCAGGGCCAAATCCCTCTTTGGCACTCTGCTGTCAATGGAGCGGTGATGAACAGTCAGAGGGACATCTGGTCACAACAGCCTCCACTATGACTGTGTAAAATGCTGGAGGAATTCAGTTCATGCTTTTTCTGGGCTGCTGGCTGTAAGAGGACGGGAGTATGAATTCTTAGGAGCTCAGAGCTGGGAATTCATCTGCTGCCTTTGAGGGTTCTGAAACACAGTTGTGGAGTTCAGACCCGGCTCTGACCTCGTGTCTGCTGCTTATGTTTTCTTGGCCGGTTGTTTCACTTGAACACTGACATTCCTATTTGAACTCTGAGGTTGGGAGGGCTCTTTGCCTCCAGTCTTTGGATGCAATTTCCTGATCGTTGTTTACTCAATGGCAGGTTTTGGGGTTAGTTCTAGTTGTATTTGTCACTCCCTTTGTGAGAAGAGGTGGGCGAGAGGACTCTGAGCAACTCCCCACCACCCCTCCCCTTGACCATTTTCTTCCAGGAACTTTGCAGGAGCGATTCAGGAGCTGAACAGTGTGCTCTTCATCAGACAATAGATGTTCAGTAAGAACTTGTGCTATAGGATCACTCCTCTCTGGATAATGCATAGAGATGTTCCAGGTTTTTCAGTAATATTAATCTATTTATATCTACTACCTAGATACTAGAAATCCATTATATCTGGTTCTGTCTAGACATGATCAAGGACGTACTTTCAACTCCCATTATTTTTCGATGGCATTAATATTCAAGCATGTCTTTGTCTTAAAATGTATTCTGAAAGCTGCGGTTATTGAGGAAATTAATGAATAAAAAGAAGTCCTCTGACAAAGAGGATGTCATATCGCAGAGCTATACAAGGAGGGTAGCTGGCAGGTCTGCTCTCAGAGTGCTTTCCTCCGACCACCACAATGACTTGTGGTCTATCCTTTGTGTGCAGCTGAATGGGCAAATGAAACTCAGAAAAGCCATATGATTTCCTCCAGGTCATGGAGGACGGCTGTGGTAGAAATGAATTAACTGCTCTTGACTCCCTGACCTCTGCATGGGTTACGATCCTTTTTATTCAGCTGCCAAACTTTCTAATGTCGTATTCAATATCAGGAGCCTACCTTTGCTTAACCTTAGCCATTCACTTTCTTCACATCTGCTGTAAAGGAGATGTTTAGATGAAAAGATGAAGCTACCATGCTTCTGAGCGTAGTCATTGTTCTGATCGAATCTTCAGGAAATAACAGTGGAACGGTGCTTGGTTGGGAGCTGGAAGCCCCGACTTGCCACTCTTGGGAGAGTGGAATGGAGGAATCTTCGACTGAATTTTCCTTACATAGTAAGAGTTTTTGTCTGGAATGGATATCTCTTCTTTATTATGCACAACAAGGCTTTGCTCTAGGAGAGGGATTCCTAGAGAAAACCATTGGGAGAAAAAGCGCTCAAAATTCAGGTTTGTACAAGTGTGCCCTTTAAAAAATTAGTGGCATTTGAGGCTCTGAAGTGCACTCTGCAAATTGCAGCGTTTCCTTCCTGTGTTTGAGAAGTGCCTGAACCTCCTCTGAGCTCTCCACAAGCTGCAGGACGTCGGTGTTTACTTTAGGGTACCTGACTCAGGGGCATTATCTGTGTCTCGCAGCACTGTCTCCGGCCTGAAGGTCTGAAAAATCTATTTTCAACACGATCAGAGCATGAAAGCTTCTGGACTCTTCGTGGCTCTGAAGAGCCGCCCCCGTGTCTGCGTGGCGGTGTCCGAAGGGACTGACTGATTTGGTTGGGCTGTGCCAAAGGTCTCAGTTCTGAGAAACTCACTGGGTAAAGCTGTCTTTTTTCCTGCCTTTTTGTCACAGGTTGGGGAAATTTTCCTCCTTTCGTACCCAGATAGATCACTGTGCACGTTAAAGAGCTGCCAGGTTGGACTGTTGAGGTAGTTACATTTTAGGGATAAGTAAAGTGCTTCCCGGCTTTTACAGTGCTGGGGGAGTCTTTGGGATCCCAGGCACTATATAAATGCAAGTAATTGTCATCAGAAAAATTCAAAATATTTTTGCTCACACAGCCTCAGGTAAAAGACTAATAATGAAGATGGGCCACAAGGGAGCCAATTCCTGCATAATTAAACCCACTGGTGTTTGTGTGACAGATGAAACAGCAATACTTGGTCTTCTCAGTGGGGATACAGTCACTGCTCAGTCAAAAATCGTGTGGCAGGAAGAGAGAGTTTGCAGTTACTGTGTCCTGTGTCGGCCTGTCTTAGGGTGAGAGGACAGTGCGGTGGGAGCTGAGGATGGCTTCAGCCAGGTGTGGAAGGCAGGAGGCCATGGATCTCGGTGGTGGAGAGCACTGGTGTTGACTGATTAGAGAAAACAAGGAGATTGACCTGCTTTGGTGCATCTCTTCCATCAACACTCTGAATTTCCCGGGGATTAAAGAAGGTTTTTTCAAAGGAGCAGCAGAGGAATTTTGACGAAACAGCCATCAAGGAACAAAGTGTGCTAAGTTGGAGATGTAACGTGGATGCAGTGTCTCCTGGTGTCGTGTCTGCCTCCTGCAGACTGCCACACCTTTCCTGTGGGAATGGTGAAGTGCCGGCATCCTCATCGTAGACATGGATAATGGGGACACTCAGAATTGACCTTTAATTTTTACGTTGAGACATGTCAGCTGGACTTTGTGTGAACTTTGGAGAAGGGTGTGAGCAAGCCATTTGTCTCACGCCAGCAAGATGATGCTTGGAGGGTGACTATTTCTAACTTGGCAACCCTTCCCAATAAACCTTATCTCTGTGTATCCCTCAGCTTTAATTGCAGACAGCATTTTGTACTTCCTGGACAGTTCTTGTCGTTCATATCCACCTCTCTTAGTCTGAATCCAGTTTTTTACTGGGTCTGAGATGGTTTAAGTCAGAACTGTGCTGGGCACACAGCAATTCTCCCAGGCTTGGACTTTTTACCTCTACAAACCTGCTGTGCAGATCCAGCTTTCTGCCGGATCCACACTTCCCAGTCCTAAGACTGAACCCCAATTTCTGTTTAAAGCATTGCAGTGGCAGCTTCGCAGGTGAGCTCTCTTTGTTCTGGATGTGAGAAACCTGGCAGGGCTCCACTTTGTTCCTGAGCTTTCAAAGTAGCACGCCTGAAATAGAAACACCGCACAGGAAGGTCTCCAGTAAAAATTACTTCCAATGGGCGACTCTCATCGTGGATTATCTCCCTAAGGATTCAGTAAGATTTTGTTCTACTTGTTCCCTGCAGGTTCAGTCCTGAGCCGTGTCGTGGTGCCACGGGAAGGGGCTCAAACACCCAGCTGGCTGGTGGTGGGAGATTTTTCCCCTGTTGTGGAGCTCCCTGTTTCTCTGCTCCCACCTGGGAGCAAGGAAGGCAGCGCAGCCAAGAAGCAGCGTGCCAGGAATCCCCAGCGGGTGGAGAGTCCCGTGGGGCTGTTACACATCAGCATAATTGAGAGCAGTCCAAAGGATTTCTCCTGTGAATTAGGCTGTCTTACAGCGACTGCTCAGGGAGAGAGAAAAACCCTTCCCTGCGGCGGCTCTAAGCCATGCTAGGATCTGAGTGGGCTCCCAGCTGCTTCAGGAGTAGGAGATTGCAGCGCTTATCACCTCTGCTGTGCTCAGCAATGGAAGAACAAATTGGAGGTCCCGATGGGACCCATCTCCCACAATTCACCCTGTTTCTGAGTTTTTTGTTAACTGTGTGTCTAGCTCACAGATAACATGGGGCTCAATGCTGTCTTTGTCTTTCTAGTGCCATCGGTGCTGTTCTGAAAGTCAAGCCAGGACAGTCAAGTCCTGTGTTCCTACCAGAGCTGGATTTTTGTTTTAATTGAAGTGTTTTTCCTTATGGAGACTTAATTAGTCACGAATCTGTGGAGCATCTTAGATAGAGTGCTTGTCTTAACTCCTCTGGGCTGTCTCTCCAGCTATCATGTCCTGGTGGTGGTTCTGCCACTCAGCTCTTCTGTTTTCTTTCAAAGACCGTGGGTGTCCCAGATGCTGCTCTCTGAATCCTGCCTCTCCTCTCCATTTGTCTCTTCCTTTCTATCTTCTTGCTGTTAAAAAGAAAAGAGGGGAGAAAAAAAGGAGTTTTGTGGCCTAAAGGGGTTCCCCGATCTCTGGTAATTGTTGAAGTATCAGCAATCATAAGAAGTGAGTCTGATTGAAATATCTTACCTTCCTTTCCTAGCACAGCTCAGCTTATCCATTTTGTCACCTGAACTTACAAGTATCCATCAGAGGATGGAGATTTGCATAATTAGTGGTTTTGAGGTACCTTCTGAAATGCAGGAGAAGATACTCTTACACTTCTCAGCTCTTATCTAATGAGGTGCTGACAGAGAGGTATCCATGGAGACATCCATTATAAGGCACTGTTGTGAAATTGGTTCTTTCCAATGCCTGTTAAAATGCCAAAGGGTTTTCTTAAGCATAATTTATACCACTTCTTTGCTCTCTCCCTAAACAAAAATAATTATGCCTGAGTATGATGGGAACCATCATTTTAAAAATGAGGTTTGCAAGCTTTTATTAAGAAGCAGGGATAGGAGTGAATTGGGAGAAAGGTACGGAGTTTTTTGAGGTATCCTACAGGGTATTTGAGCCTGTAGCCTTCCTGGCTGCAGAGAGGTGCTGAGCATCACGGACCTCTGGGGCATCCTCGACATCTAGCAACTCACTTCATGTAGAAGCCTCAATAGTGCTGGGGTTGACTAAATTCTATCCACCTAGGTTGTTCATGGAGATGTTTTCCTGTGAGAGGGACACCTAAACATCCTCAAGAGACTTCCATGACCTCTTTTTGAGTGGTGGGGTGTGTGGTGGCTGCGGTGGCTTATGGTGTTTGCCAGCCTGTTGGAAACTATGGGAAGAGTTCAGGTAGACAGGAAGCAATCCTCTATTTTTGCAGATTTGGAAAACTTAGTGGGGCACAAAATTCTGGGGTTTTGGGGGACAAGTGCTAACATCAGTGTTGCAGCATGTGGATTTTCTTTTTAAATTTCCATTCTTTCCTCCCCTGTCTGCCTTTGCTCCAGTCACAGCACTTGGCACTTTCACAACCCTCTTCAAGTCCTGAAAAAGGTGTTTTGGGGAAATTGGGCGTTTCTAATGCAAGAGAAAAAGAAAAAACACAAAAACCCAAGATGGCTCTAACTCCACCCTTTCTACTTGCCTTTCCTGTTTTCCTGCCCTTGCATGGTGAAAATAGGAGTTTACAGAATCCTGCCTGTCTGACTTGGTTATTTATAGCTTGAAGCTGTTGGGGTTTATTTTTGAGTTCAGCTAATGGGTTATTCTTTGTTGGAGCTGTGAAAAGGACAGGAAAAATCTACAAAACATTAGAAACCAGATTGAAGTGATGAGTAAGGTTCGTGCACGCTGCTCTGATCTGTTCCTCTCTCCACACAAATGCCCGTAGTTGTGTGTTCATCAAAAAATAAATATCAATCTCTAAAGCAGGAGGATTCTCCCAAAGGGAAATCTGAACCGTGGGTTAGACTGCAGTAGCTGACGTACAGCTCACACTGTGTTGGTTAGTCATGTAAGTCATCTAATTAGGGAGCACAGGCTTGTGTCATGGTCTGGAGGCTTTGGCATGGAGTTAGGAGGCTGGAGCTGTGCTGCTGGCTCCTCGGGCAGGGCTGAGGTGGTCCTGTCACCTCTCTGCACCCTACCTTCAGCACTGCTTCTGCAGAGATCCCTGTGCCGTCAGATCCACTGAGATGAGGCGTCGAAAGTTTTCTGCAGAAGTGTAAAGAAGGTGGGATTGGTTATTCATCACGGAGTTGCAGCATCTCAATACTTGCACATTCTGCGCTGGTTTGCGCAGAAGGAAGATCGGCTTCTTCATGTACGTCTGAAGTAAGTGGATTCTTCCCTTACCCGGTCAGAGCACTGCTAGAGAACTGATTTGAGAATTGCAGTATCATCTCAAAGAGAGGTCTGAGCCTAAAACTTTGTCATTTTCTGTCGTCCAGGCGTTCTCTCTCTCAAGGGAATTTGGGGATTGCTGGGCAGCCCTCAAGCTGTGGAAACTTGCTGAGCTTCAACAACTGGTGTCTCAGGTGTATTAGTTAAAGCAGTGGTTTCCGAGCTGTGCTCCCTATGCTGCTTTGAAGAGATCTCTAAACAATAACCCAGAGAAGTGAGTCTAAGTGACGGACACCATAGATGCATCTCTGAGTGATCTGTTGCCCTGTGCTTCTCTCCCTGGAAATTTGTTAGTGCTCTACAAGCCAATTCGGCTGGATTCCACAAGGTGAGGTACCTGTGATAGAGCTGACTGCTCAGGGATGGCCCTTATGGAGCAGTCCATCAGCTGTAAAGATCTGGACAAAGTGAAACTAAGGGTTGTGCTCCTCTGGCAATGGTGAGCTTTGGGGAGATTTTCACCAGGATCAGGAAAGAGACAACTCCAACGTCTTTTCTGGGGGTGGTGCCTAAAGTGCTTAGGTGACTGCAAGGATGTGTTCAGGCTGAGAGGGTTTGGTGGTGACATTAGTGTTTGAAGACCAGTTTGGTTTTTTTTTTTTTGGTAATTATATCAGAGGAGGGAAGAAGAGGTGGGGTGAAAAAGGGACTTGACTGTTCAGGAAAAGCAAAAAAGATTTGAGGATCTCAGGGCATTTGCAAGAGACTGGCTTCTCTTTTCTGACAGTCTCCTTTTAGCACATACTGGAGACATCGGTTTCTGTTGTCTGAGCTATCTGAATATTCACGTCGCTGTGGATAATGCAGACTTAAGTGGAAAAAACAAAAACGCGAAAACAACAACTTTCTGCCAGCAGATTTCAGGCTGACATCAGTCTGTAGCTGACACTTTGGATATTGAGAAGGGTTTCAAGGGGAGGGAGGAGGGTTGGTAGAGCTGGGTTTGTGCTGAGCAGGAATTATGAAAGCTCAGAGGAACTGCAGCCTCCCGGATCTTTAAATACACTGACAAAAATCTCAATGGGGAGCTCCCCCTACGCAAAATCAGTCCCTACCGTCACCTCTGTTCTGCTCCTTCCCTTTCCCATCCCTGCAGATGCTGTGGCTGCGCGGCCTTTGATGTGCAGATACAGTGACGCATGTTTCATTCCCTAATCAGAGCCTGGATAGTTTTGGAATTGGGTGAATATTCAGGGCTCTGGATTGTACACAATGCGGCAAAGACACGGGGAGGAGGCAGGGCAAGGGAGGCAGGAGAGTTTGGGCTTGTGTGTGTGTGTGAGGGGCAGCAGCACGATGTCACTGGAGAAGCCCTCTAGGTTGGTCCCTTGTTGCTATTGCAGCCTTTTGATTCTCTGGTCACAATCATTTTCTCCAGAGATGAGAAGAAATGACATTTAACGGTGGTTTCCCTCATCCCTGCGGCGCTGCCAGCCCGAAGCATTCACAAGTCCTGAGTCAGTCCTCACCACCTACCCTCAAATTATAACACTGATGGGGGAAAAATTGCATCTTTATTTGGATAGAAATAAAAGGAATATGTTAGTTTTGGGTTCTTTCTTTAAACTGGCCTTTGAGCTGGGGCTTTTTTTGTTGCGTTTGGCTCACGTGTCTCAGTCCCATGCTCCTCTGCCTCCAGTTTTGCTCGCATTGGGCACACGCAGACTGCTGGCACGTACAAAGGAATTAAAAAGTAGGATTTGATGAATCTCTGACTTGTATGCGATCTGTGACTTGAGCCAGGTTTCAAAACCCTTCATACCTTGAGATCCACATGCAGAGATTAGGGCGCTGGCAGAATTCTGCTGGGAACACCCAGTGCTAATAAAAGGCTTGAGTAACCAAACTGAGATCTCGATTTTGAAGCAGAGAGTTACTAAGGATCTATGGTTTTGCTTGAGGCCCATTTATATCTGTTATACGAATTAGTCAGAGGAAAGTGTCAGGGCCAGCTGCAATACAAGAAAGGTGCTGTATTCATCACAGGAATAATCCCGTTGCCTTCCTTCAACTTCTATTATCTGCAATGACAGCTTTTTTTTTTTGACCCCGAGGATTGTGACAGAAGTGCTTACTTTGGCGTTACACGATGTGATATCTTGCAGTGGAAAGAGTGCTTATTGTTTTCTTGCAAATATAGCTGTAAAGATGTAAGATGCCAGATTTTTTGACCCTCAGCACTGCTTTTTTTCTGAGTTTATTGGTTCCACAGGACTGTCATGGCATGGACTGTGCAACTGCTCCTTGCCTGGGTGTCGAGATTGGGTGGCTCGGCTCCGAGAGGCTCCAGTGCCACAGGAAAAGGGATCTTCCTTCACTGCTCAGTGCCCTTCTCTGTGAACAACTGATGGCTCGTCTGTCTCTCACCGGCTCAGCAGCATAGGGTTGGCTTTACGTTACACTTGTGGCTAATGTTAATTTATTACCTCTTTTCTCCCTTCTGGCAGCGTGCTTTAGCTTCTGATTTGGAAATTAAGCTAATAGCATTTCAGGTAATTTAAAGAGTCTGTATGTGAGTATGTGCCTGGTGGGAATATACAGCAGGTAGTTTCCCCCATAAAGAAGGTTAAAGGCCTTTGTGAAAGCTGGAAATTTCCTTTGCTTTCAAAACAGGCTTCTAATCCAAAAATAGCAGCGAGCTGGTAGCTTGGCTTCTCCTTGTTTATTAGCAGCAGATGCTGCTAATAGATGCAGAGGGTTGTGTGGAGGAGCGGCGTGCACACAGGGCACCAAGGTACCTCCCTGGCTGCTGATCCAAACCAGACACTCATCGCAGGATCAGATCCTCACATTCCTTCTGGGATTCCCAGCCCCGCTCCCCTTGCAGGGAAAATACGGCAGTGACAAGCCAATACTTGCTCTCAGCTGTCCAAGTTAGCAAGGAAAAAATACAACTCAAGAAGCTGTTTTATTCTGTAATAGCTGTTATCTTTTATACCTATGCAGGCAGACATTCCTTGTCTGCATGTGATGGTTATGCAGGAATTGAGGCAGGAGCTGGCATTTGAGTTTTGGGGCTCATCTGGGAAAATCTGTGTCCTTCCATTGCAGAATTGTGCAGTTTGTGGGAATACAGAAATGAGGGAAACTGAGCTTCTGTTCATGTAACAAATCTGCCTCTCTCCAAATGTCGGGACTGTCTGCCATGGCTCCTCTGCTGTTCTTATGACTGCATCACGTAGCTGATGTTCTCCTTACAGTAAATTAAGTAATGGTGAAGTGCTGGAAGCTGCTTCTGTGGTTGTTGGTATGTTTTCTGGAAGGTGGTATCCGTGTTCTGCTCTGGGATGGTGCCTTCCTTGGTTGTTTTTGGGACAATGACAGACACAGCATTGAGGTCTCCTGTTGAAGACCTTCAGAAACTCAGTCTGTGCTATAGAGTAAGTCCATGTTGTTCGCGGGATTGTAGACCTTCCTCTCGTGGTACCCTGTCTGAACTGGAAGAGTGTTACTTGATGGGAATCAGAGATGACTCTGCAGGGCATTGCCGGGAAAAATCATGCTCTAGGTATGTTGGAGCCCAGGACATGGGTGGTCTGTGCCTGTTTCTGGGACCCTTCCCTTGAGCTCAAAGCAAGGGACATTATTGAAGAGACTTCAGGATGTAATGTGGTTCCCACGCATCTTCCTTGGAGCCCTGTTGCTTGTTGGATGTTCTTTGCTTAATGACTGTCCAGTGCTGGTAACCCCATCCAGAACATGCGTTTCCACAAACAGCAATTCTTCATGCTCTCTTGTGGTTCCTGGAAAACTTTTTTGTGTCCAGTGCTGTTTTATTTTCCATTTCCCCTAGCTCCCTATTTTTTTAGCTTAAGAAACAAAACAAAAGACCCTACTAAATTCCTGTAATTATAGTCATCCAAGCAGGCACATTCACAATAGGCTTTATAAGGCAGCAACATGTCAAGCCTTTGTTTCTGAGAAGGAGGAAAAAAAGTCCTTTAATACTTTAGTACAGTTTATGACTGTTTCTGTGTGTAATTTGCAAGCCATTAAAGCCAGGCCTGGTGGTGGCCCAAAAAGGCAGAATGCAGTCATGAAAATGGAAACAAATTATGCAGTTCCCCACTGTTACCCAGCTTGTTGAAACTGAAACGTTCAGGAGGAATTTTAACTTACAGCTTTTGACGCTCAAACTTAGTTGTAGCAGGGGTTTTGCAAGGCAGGAGTTAACCCACTTCATTGCCATCTGTGGCGAATGAGGGTCTATCTCTTTCCTGGCCAGAGTGAACGAAGAGTGAACATTGAACCGTCAGGTGATTTATCATTTAAAATGTCTTTTTTGCAAGAGATTGGGAATATTGATGCACAGGAGGGATAGCATGCATTTGATCCCAGGGATCCCTCATTCAGTACTGTGTAGTGGGGTCAGAAATGAGGAAGAGGGGGTGGCAGGAGCCTGAATGTGTGATAAACACATGCTGGTTGCACAGAGACCACGCTGGAGCTGAGGGTGACTCCACTCCAGTGGGCTACTGTGATTTGGGTCAAAACCACCCTTGTCTCTTTGGGTGGCATCTCCCCAGCAGGGAATCTGCAAAATACGTGTTCAGTTCTCTAAAGCCCCTTCAGTTTTAGAGTGAGGGTTTTCATGGGAATGCAAAGAGTTTCACATCATTGTTGACTACCTGGGCGTGCAGTGGCATATAGTCTTTATTAAAGTGGAGAGGAATTGCCCCTTGAAGCTGGCCTGAGGTTCTTCATTCCTTATTCACTGACAGATATTTGCAGAAAGCCCAAACCTTCCAGCGTGGTCAGTTTTAGCTGATATGCGTTTAATTCTATCCCCCTTTGACGGTGGGTGTCGCAGAGCTGACCCAAGGGTTTCATCCACATCTTCCGTCGAGTGGCAACAAAAGGCAGAGGCTTTTGGGGATAACAACAGACAGACTGGAGGAATAAAACCTCTCCTGCAGCTGCTGCAGACAGTCTGTTTTATCACCTTTGTTCTCTTTTTAGCCACCTGACTATTCCTGGAAGAGCTAATATTAGCTCTCCCCATCTATTTCTTAGAAGCTGGGAAAACAAAAAATCCGATTGAATGTCCTTGTTTCCAGGTGAACTGATGACTGGTCTGTGCAGTTCGGGGTCTCAAAATCCCAATGAGCTCTTGCATCACTTGGTGTGAGGAGCGGTTATGGAAGTGGCAGCATGAGAGGGATTAAAAATACTCAGCAGTGTATTTAATCCTAGTGACAGGCTGTTTGGGAGTTACTTTCTGTGCCTTCCCTGGGCGTGATCGAGATAGTCATGGAACGTGTTTGCTTCATTTTGCTGTAAAAAAGCAGGGCCTGAAATGGTTTCAGTAGAGGCTCAATTTGAAAAGTCAGAATTTTGGCAGGATACTTATTCAGGATTTGACAGTGTGTCTTGTCCTAACGCTTCACGCCCCGTCGTGTTCAGGATGCTTAAGGCTAGATTAGAGATGGGGAAGCGGGTGTAAAAATGGATTGCAGAGGTTGATGTTTATTCCCTGAGTGACATCCAAGGCAGTGTTGCTCCGATTACAGGGAAGGGCTGATCCTTTGTGCTGCCACTCTGCAGCTCCACCTGGGACCCAGCAGACAAGTGTGCTCCTTCTGCATTTTGAGGAAACTGGTTAAAAAGAGCCTTTAGCTGGTGATTTTGTCAGAGAGACACAGGTCAAAATCAGCTCTGCTTCGTGTGATGTTGCTGAGGAATGAGGAGCAAGCAGTGCTTTATCTCTGCCTTCTTCTGGCCGTTGGTGAGGTGGAGAAAGACATGGCACCATCTGTGGAAGGAGTGATGGGTTGTCCTTGGGCGAAGGGAAGGAAAGAAGGAAAGCAAGGCATGATGTCGGACTTAATTTCACCAGAGGTGATGGGATGTGACTGGGGCTGCCCTTAGTTGCAGAGGGACTGGTGGCAGCAGGGCTGAGAGGGAGATGGGCTGAGCTGTGTCCTGGGATGTCCATCAGGATGCTTCTTTGCTGGCAATGGTGGTTGAACATTTAGGTGACCACCTCCTCTTTGAGGAGAGCCACCAACCCCAAAGTCTCAGTGAAGGCCAGATCAGGCATGAAGAGCCATGTCTGCCTCATCACGGCCTTGAGACACCTGGAAGAAGGGCTTAGTCTCTTCCAGGAGGGTGTGTAAGTTCAGGGGAAGATGATTCTCCTCGTGAATAAAAGATGAGTGGCAGCCAGGATGAGGGTTTTTAATTAAAAAGCTTGCAAATAGCAGCCATCTTGAAAAACAACGTGTGTGGCATCACTTGGCGAGCAGTTGGCATCGGAACCGTCTGAGGCACTGAGAGTAATTCTCAAAGATGCTGTAAAGCCAGCTAAATAATTAAAACTAATAATAAGGGAAAAAAATTCTGACAACTTCAGTGTTTAAAAATTAAACATTTTGATGAAATATTAAATGCTAATTATTTTCGTGCACTGGTGGTGCTGGCATCAGTTCTCTTGACGTTAGCAATAGCTTCACATAACAGTAACCGAAGAGTATTGTCAGCATTAGTATTAACTTACTACACAGGCCACAATCCCAGAAGTTCTAAAGCCTGTATTTGATTTTAAGTGTTGACTACTTTGAAGTCTGCTTTACTGGATTGGCCGTAATGCCGTGAATACCAGAACCATCCAGCTCAATGCCGCAAAATCTTTGCCTGTTTAAAAGAGCCCCTGCTCTTGCTCCGAGGATCTGGCAGGATAATTTCAATAGTGAACACACTGAGATGGACTTAATCAATACACAGGAGACTAAATGAAAAGCAAAACAAGAGGGTGGAAGTGCGTTTGGAAAGCATTTTATGGCTTTCATGTTTCGTGTGTCATTTTAACTTCTAGTCAGTTTGGTTGAATTAATTATTTGGTATTGAAAAAAAAAAAGTAATTGAACTTAGCTCAGGGTGGGCAGATGAAAGACACAACTGGCGGAGGGAAATGCCCATACATGTTCCTTTGTTTACCTGCTTTCCATCCTGTATAAGAATGTATCAGTGCCTTGATTTTTAGGAGGATGGCTGCTAATGTTGTGCATAAATGAAGTGTCAGTACAATATACCCCCAAGGGCCTGAGGCAGTAAACCCTTCTCTTGCTTTTTCCCCCCTGAATAATGAGGTATCTGAGAATCCTTCTTCACCTTTTACTGCATTTATTGGGAGATACTGGTTTGAAATTAAGGTATTTTCTTTGCAAGAGCTGCAGGTTGGCATAAAAGAAGTGTGAGTTATATCCCTTCTCTGGCTCCTGACCTCGCTCTCTGGAGGTCTGGGTGGTGGGAGCACCTCTTTGCTCCTCTGCCCAAGGAGAACCACTGCTTTGAGTCGCTGTGTGGGGACAGCCCACACTGGTGCCCAGTAGCAGTTGGCATCGCCCGTGGCATAGAGGCTGCCTTCAGACTGGTGTGGTGTTAGCTTTTTAGAGAGGATGCTTCAGAGAATTGCAGGAGGGAACATTTTGCATGGTCATGCCTTCCCAGAGCACTTCTTATTTTAGACCAGACATGAAGGAATTACTAAATATTTTTCAATTATTGAACTGGAGAGATTTTTGCATTTGGGGATATTTGTCCTGCTGTTTCATCATCTCAAAGGCATTCAGGCAGCTTTCTTTTTATTTCTCTCCCTTCCACCGTATCAGTTCACAAGTCTTAAAAACATTCTGGTGTGCAGTTTCAAATGGGATTTCCAAAGTAGGCAGGAGACGTATGTGAATGCAACATCTGGGAATAAGAGCAAGAGCCTTGTTGAAGAAAAAGTATTTGTTGATTTGTTAGAATGTCCCTTGTTAAAGGGAACAGCATCTCTCATCTCTGAAAGAGCAGCTTGAGAAGGCAGATAAGAGTGGGAGAAGCAGAGGGAGCCCGGGGATGATTTGGGATTCCCAATGCTTGCCTCAGTCTGGAAGTGATACTGTGGGACATATTTTCAGCCTGAAAGTGCTTCTGTGGTGTTGAAGCTTGACATTAAATGTTCAGCTTTTGCTGAATGGCTTTGGAGAGCGTGACCCCCTTGCAAGGGCTCTAGATGAGGAGTCAGTCAGGTCTTCCCACTATACACTAAAGAAAAGGAAGCAGTAGCTTCCAGCTTGGTGTCACAGGATTGCAGCAGGTGGGGAATGGGGTGTGTTGATTACCACACTGGGAAAGAAAATGTGCTTCTAAAAGGGTAAAGAAATGGTGATTTATTCTTGGAAATGATGAGTGAGGGTGCCATGGGTGGGACGATGGCTCAGGGGGCTTGTGCTGAGAAACAGGTTCATTCTAAATTATTCTCTGTCCTGCCCAACTTGCTGGTGAGGAGGGAGAGCCAACAGGGAACTGTGCCTTTTTGGTGATTCCTCTGTTACAGGAAGTATTAGTGCTTCTAATTGCCCAGGTACCAATATCTGCCCAGGCACAGATGGTAATTAAAAGTGCTTTGAGGGCACAAACATGTCCATCTCCACGTCCAGGAGCACTGTACATGGTATCCTTGTGTCGGTGAGGAGCTGGTTTGCTCTTGGGAGAAGCTGAATGAGGTCCTACCTGGGGGCAGAAGTTGGCCTTATTATGGCAGTGTCATGGGAAGATGAGGAACGGACCAAAGCTTTCCTCTTTTTGGGGTGGTGGTCTCTCAAAGTCATGGTTAATGGACGGTGCAGTGAAGCTTTTGTTGCTAGTGCTTATCCGATACCTGTTTTAGACCTTGGGGGTTATTAAACCAGCATCTATACCCAACTCTAAATTCACTAATAACTTTTAAAAGCAGAAACAATTAGCAGACTCAGTGGGAGAAGAGCTTTCAGGGAGAAGCAATTTAATGTGCTGAAAGACCGTGTATGCAACGTAATCAATGTAGTGTACTGTATGAACATACCAGAGGTAGTTTTCCAGCAAGCTTCACATAACACTAACTTTTCAGGGTTCAATGGTCTTCCTAAACTCAAGAAAGCACTAATCTCCTTGAGGGAAGAAATAAAGCAAGTGGACAAAAAAATGTAATTTCATCAAGGATAAATTGCCCTGTTGTTCCTACCAACATGCTCGCAAATGGCTGTAGTCACAGGGCATTAACTGTTTCTTATGGAGCTTTTGCAGTGTACCTTGACTTCCCCAGGCAGGTCAGACCTGCCATCCTCCTGTGATCACTAAGGATAACTCCTTGTCAACGAGCTCTGTAGATACTTGAAGGTATTACTAAAACCCGTGTGCTTTATAGGGAAAGCTTGCAGGAGGAACTGCTTCCCAGTGAGAAGACTGCAGGGCTGCCAAAGCTTGCTGCACTTTGTTTCTCAGCGTGGTGTGCTCCCATCCTCATGGTGGGAAAAGGTTTTGAAATTAAGGATGCTTGCAGGGAATAGCAGCTCCCCGGTGGCACCATTGCAGGGCACTGCCTTGTCCCTGGCAGGGCAGTAGACAGGAATGGACCAGGATTGCTTATCACATCCAGAATGGTCATGGAGGGCCTAGTTTCCAGTTTCTCTTGCACTCCTGTGCTGGCTTGGTCAAGTTACTTGAGACCTCCAAGAGCAATGGGGCCAGCATGAAGCTCCCACACACTAACTGCGGAGCTGTGTGAGATTCCCAGGGATTGCCAAGTCCTGTCCATGTGTATTCCCCTGGGGAATGTCCCTGCTGGCACCACTGCCCATCCTGTATCGTTAAACCAAGAGCCACTGAACGAGCACAACAGCAATATAACATTTTGGAGTTTTGCAATAAATCCAAGTGTAAAATTCCTGTTGGAGCCAGTAGGACTGCAGTCGCCAATAAGACATTTTCCCATTTTCTCCTGTTTTTTTGTCACAACTAACGCAGCAGAGATGGACCAGTGCGTGCCCAGGCTTATCCTGAACAGTTTCCTTAAGGGCTGCTTGAATATTTTCCCATGAGATTGTGGGTTTTGATCCGAAAACTAGTTTGCAACCGATTTTTGTGTTTGTTATGCTATCTGCAAGTTTTTCCCCATCTTTTTAGGGTGAGGGCTCAAATAAGAAAAATCAGAAAGTTTTGAGGCCCTGAACAGTAATGAAGTGTCTCTGTCAGCACACTTAGCTTTTAGGTTGTAGCTGAAACTGCAAATTTTCTCCAGAAAGCTTGTTTAAAAAAAAAAAAAAACCAACCCCAAACCATAGCCCTCCATAAGCCTAAGCCTGTTCTAATATCTGTGAGCGTTTTGTGCAGAAGCCACAATTTTCTGATCAGCTCCACGATGGCTACGGTACAATGTGCATTTGAGTGTTCTTTACTTTGGGGCTTAGTCTATTGTACAGTATTTCTGTGGGCTGTCAAATAATGGCTGCCTTCAACAACTAGCTCCGTTTCACTGAAAGGGAAAGTGAATATCATATGTAATTCCCGGAAATGAGTGAAAAATGATTTGAGGTCTTACAAGATTCGGCATTAAGATTATTACAAAAAAAAAAAAAGTGAGTACTTAAGAGGCACTAGAGCTCAGCCCTGTTGCTCGCCCTGTTTTGCATAGGCTCAAAGTCAATAGGAGCAGAGAACACCTGGGGTATCGCAGGAGTTGGCCCCATCTGGGCTGAGGGACCAGAGCTGTTATTAAACGTTAAAAATATCATTGAAATACAAGAAAAACGAGGGGTGGAAGGGAAGAAAAGAAAAAGAAAAACTCAGGTGGGGGGAGAGCTCATAATGAGCCATTTTTCCTCTTCATGTGGTTCTCATAACCACCAGGGCCAAAACGGTACCAGGAGGTTTATGTATCATCAGAAAATAGAGCCTGAGCATCATGTAAGAAATGAAAGATTGTGAGCCCTGAATGGAGCAACAACCGACAGACCAGAAGGATTGAGCAGATACACTGTGGTGCCTAAATATGTCAAATCCAGGCTTGCTGTTCTGAGTGCGATGCATACGGGGCAAGAAGTACTTGTTCCAGTTTTTGTTGGTGGGGTTCTCTTTGTGTGTGTGGAGTTAATTGATTTTTGAAAGAGGTTTCCCATTGTTTTTCTTCTAAAACCTCAAAGTCAGAGGGCAAAGGCTAGATTACTGTGGGGGACTTTGAAGAAAAGATAAGACTTCTGATGAATAATCACTCAGTGCTGGGTCCCTCCTGAAAACGTGGCCTTCCTGTCGCTCAAGTACTCAGCAAAATGGTTTTCTGGTTTCCAGCTGGCCCTATAGGTATCAAAGCAACTAATTTAACACAAATGTTCCCTAATGAGCAGCAATTCTAGGAATCTTTGCCAAAATCCAATTTTTCTTTGGTTTCCAGTAAAGTTTTGCAAGCTCAAAAAACTGGGGAAATGTTTTGGAGGAAATGTAACTCAATAAACCTGAGCATCAGTTAGAGATACTGGTGTAATCAGAGCATGGCTGGAGAATTATCTGCTTTATTTTGAGTTGGAGAACTTAACTCAGTCTTTCCTCTTTGGATTAAACAAAATTTATCTCCTTGTAGGAGATTAACTATTTTGTTTCCAGTCTAGGACGAAGTCATGTCACTTGGTCATGAGAAATGTGATGAGAACGGTGTTATGGCAGCTTTCTGACCTTCCTGGTCCTGGTTGGGACAAACGTGTTGTCATTTTCTGAGAGAACAGGAGGGAAATCAAAGTTACTCAATATACTTCATCCAAACATTTCTTGTGCCCCCCAGACACCAAGTAGCCACATAGGGCTCTCATGGCTCTCATTGGCGAGAGACTCTTTTTCAGGGAATGGAGAGATAGGATGAGGGGGGGTGGTTTTAAGCTGAAAGAGGGGAGATTTAGATTAGGTACTAGAAAGAAATTCTTTCCTGTGAGGGTGGTGAGAGCCTGTCCCAGGTTGCCCAGAGAAGCTGTGGCTGCCCCATCCCTGGAGGGGTTCAAGGCC
>JAOXNO010000063.1:1726549-1772629 GCA_028565335.1 Limnodromus scolopaceus
TATCTAAACATGAGGAGGAACTTCTTTGCTGTGAGGGTGGCAGAGCCCTGGAAGAGGCTGCCCAGAGAGGTGGTGGACTCTCCTTCTCTGGAGACATTCAAACCCACCTGGACATGTTCCTGTGGGACCTGCTCTGGGTGGACCTGCTCTGGCAGGGGGTTGGACTGGATGATCTCCGGAGGTCCCTTCCAACCCCATAGCATTCTGTGATTCTGTAATAACCCATAAGCATCTACTGAAAGAAGGCTGAATTTTAGATACCAGCTCATTGCATCCTGTTCTGCCCAGTGCTGATGGGGAGTGGCTGTTCCAGAGGATGTAATAGCTTTTCTGGGCTTATTAGCTGCTGGGGTGATTGCTGCCTCCTGGGGAGTTTTGAGGGACAGACAGACTGGTACAACTCCATTTGTTTCCAGGAATTGCGGGGTCATTTTCCATCCTCTTAATTTCCAAGCCTCCAGCCACTAGAGGGAGAGAATGCTACGTATTTATGGTTTTGTACGTGTGTGGGGATGTGTGTTCAATAAAGGAATTGCTTTTCTACAGAAGGGCTTTCCAGGCAGTACTATAGCTGGTTTTAGCCCCTTTATTTATTTGACCGCAGTTTTATAACTGCTCCTGAGATTTGACCTCTGTAGACTTCTGTTGGTTTATGACCTAAAATTGTAAATGCTCTGGAAGATGTTAGATGATCCTTGTCCATGTTTTACACCCTGTATTTGCTGCTGAGCATCCCTGCTGTGAAATGGCTTCCATGGGGAAACCTTTGGCTCCTCCTGGATCTGCCTGTCTCCTCCTGTTACTGCACACCCCGCTGCACCGGTACGGTGGAACAGCCGGAGTGGCAACGCAGAAATGAAAGACGGGGGAACAGTGGGAGGGCAATACCCCTTCCCTCTGCTTTCCTCCTGGTGAGCCAGAGACTCTTGGAGCCTGTGGCCTGTTTCCTCTGCAATAATAAAACAAGCCGAAGAGGGATCTCATTTCATTTGGAATTAAACCATTGAGTTAGTAATTATTGTAGGCAGATGAGTTTTAACAATTTCAAAGGACACCAGCAAGGAGTTGTAGGTTTAGGGAGGGGAACGGGGATGGAAGTTTTAAGAAAGGCAGCGTCAGAAAGAAAGTGAATTTTGTATACTTTTGAAAATGAAACAAGATTGAAACTTCCCATTGTAGATTGAGCTCAGTGGGCAAGACCCACGGACTGGCCATGTCAATGCAAGTCTGATGAGGGGACTGTGGGACTTGGAGGCATCTTGAGAAGTAGCCTGGGCTGAAAGGAGGGTGCTCAGAGGGTTTGAAGAGCTGCAACCTTCGGTCTGCAGTGCTGTTTATCAGGTGAATTTACATCCCCCTGCGGATGGTGGGTGGGGAAGAGAGAGTCTCCTGCCTTTCTTCTGACTCCAGTGGGTGACTCAAGGCAGCGCTCTCTCAGAAGGGAAACCTCATGATGCTTTAGCAGCCTGAAGTATTGAAGGAGAGCATCCCTCTGGGTAGTTTTCCCGACTCTGAAAGTCAATAGTTCCTGTTAATAGAGGGGACTCAGCAAAGAGGTTTCCTTACGCTGATTGAAGCTGCAGATGATGCTCCAGCACAAGAAGTTGTCCTGGTGAGGTTGGGGCTGGTCCCAGCTGCTCCTTTCCCTGCCTCTTTCGCTTGCCCAGCTGTGCCCTGGCTGGCCCAGCTGATGGCAGGCACGAGGGAGCAGCGAGGGAAATGCACAGGGAGGCACTGGAAACCTTGAGATTGACCTGACCCAGGCACATTAGAAAAATACGCACGTAAGGACTAAATATACATCATCCTAGAGAAAACGGTAAAAATATTCTTCTGGTTTTTTGGGTATTAGTCACTGGGCTGAGGTTTGACTGCTCCAGGAGCCCTCCCTACTCCAGTGGGTGCCCCTCTGTGCACCCCTCTCTTGGCTAAGGGTCTCTTACCACGTACTCGCCACTCAGACAAACTGAAGGCACAAAAACGTGGCTGTGAACTGAGTTGCTTAAGCTCAGCATCCTGGGCCACAGGTCACCGCTTGTATTAAATAATAGAGCTGGAAGAGCGACGAGTGAATATGAAAGACTTCTCCGCATCACTCTGTGCATTTTGATGAACTGTGGCCATAACCTTATAAATATGACCTGCTCGTTAAGCCTTCACTCGCCTGCTGGAGATGCGAGGTCTGGAGAGACCAATCTATTTGCCTTCTATACAATAGGTTTGTTTATTGAGAGCCATGCTGTAAAATTGTTATTCAAGCAGTAATCTCCTGGACTTCTGAGGGAGCTCTGCCTTGGCTGGATCACACCGTGCCATCTCACCGCTCTGCTTTCTGCTGGTACAGATATCTCAATGAGAGGAAAAGCATTTCTGTTCCAGGGTTTTGCATATAGTTGTGGGTGTAGGACAAGGTCTTGTCTGAAAGCACCCAGATCCAGTGAGATCCCCACTGGGTTTGGGTGGAGGAGAGGGGACGGAGAGGAGCTCGGGTGGGAATCTAGCTTTGAAGTGGTGACAGGGAGGGCTGTAGGAGCCCCTAGGCCATGAGACATGGCCATGGTGGGCACCCCGGAGGCTCTGTCCCCAGGTCCTGCAAGGGAACATCCCTCCAGGCAAGAGGGAGGAGCACAGTTGCAGGGTGTATGGCTTTGCCAGTCCCTTCCAAGCTTAAAATGCATGACCTGGGGGAGCATCTATTGTTTCCCTCTAGATCGTCTCATGAATAGTAATATTAAGCTCTAGTTTTCTTTTTAAAAAAATCCTTTTTGGCTGCAGACCTTTCTCTAAGTACACAAAATGATACAAGCATTGTGCTACTTGTAAAGCCCTTTCTTTTTCAAATTTAGTTTCATTCCTTTTTTTAAATCTCCATAGGATTTTCCCTGAATAAGCAGAACTAGGGCAGTGCTAGGAACAGATGGACATAAAGAAGACTTGGATGCTGGAGAGACTTAACGGGCTTGGGGATCTGAACTGGGGTGCTTTCCTCATCACCGTAAGAGTTTAATTTGACTGCAGGTTATTAATTTTCGCCTCTAAAGCAGAGGTCTTAGCAACTGAGAGCGTTCCTTGGCAACAGACTGCCGTGCTTTAATTAAAGCAGGTGTGGGAGGTTTAAAAATGCCACTGTTGGAAAAAGTTGAAAGATATTAGCAAATCAAATGGGCTGAGGCATGAGTCGTCTTGTCAGTCAGACGGGGGTGACGAGGAAGAGGGAATAGTAAACAAGATGCAAACCGGGGAGGCAACTTGGCAAAGGAGCGGATCTGGAAGGGAGGCAGGTACGGGACTTGCATGTTGTGCTGCCTTCCCAGGGGCCGGGCTGTGGATTGTCCCAGCCATTCCCGCGGGATGGCGTGCAGAGGGGTGGGAGGAACCGGCTGCGTGACTGGGAGGTCTTGGACTGTGAACCGAATAGTTTACTTCATTAAAAAAAAAAAAACCAAAAACAAAAAACAATTGCTTTTTAAAAACAGGTTTCCAAACTGTGGTTTTCCACGAGGGCTTTCATAAAAGTTGTAGTTTGTTTTTGTTCTCTCAAAAATTCAGTTGTTTTGTCAGTAAAATCAAACAAAGAGTGCTTTGAGGAGAGTCTGAGGACACCGTTGCTGTGGCTGTTCCATCATTTCCCTCCTCTGCCATAGGAGCAAGCAGTGTGTGACCCGCACCTCTGCCTGGAGCCAGACTGGTGTCTGTTTGCACCGTGACTGCTAAATATAAATATACCCAATAATGAATAATGCCAAATATACATAACTGAATTAGAAATACCTCTAGTTTGTGCCAGCATGTGGAGTGTACAGACACGTAGCTGATCTGGGCTGGAGAAGTGGTTTGGAGCAGAGAGAGACAAGTTTGGACTCCCCGTCTGTCCTTGGCACTGTTTTGGTGTGTAACCTTGGGCAAGTCGGGGGAAGACCTTCTGCACCCCTGGAGTGCAGATGCAAGAGGGAGATAATAATCTTTTTACCTTTCTGGGCTAAACAGCAAGATCCCAATCGCTTACATCAGAGCAAATGATTTTTATGCACTTGTTCAAGTCCTGTAATTTATGACTCAAACTATCTTTGTGTCAGAGTTAGTTCAGGAGGACACTTGTATCTGGAGCTTCTGAATATGTCATCTCCTATTAAGGAACAAACAAACTATCTTGTAATGTACCATAAATAATCGTAATACTTTGCAAGAGCCCGAAGCACTGCGTTATTGCTGTGCTAATCCGAGAGGCACTGGGCCATTATGAAAGTATTCCATAGGGTTTGGGTTTTTTTTCCTGAAGGGAAGGTACATATTTCATAGCCGTGTAGCGTGGCTGATTGGTTTATAAAGCCAGGCTGGATAATTCCTAGTAGAGGTTAAACAAATTCCCCTCCTTTCTCATTAATTAACCTGTAGGCTTTGGTGCCTTTTCTTTGCAGCTCAGTAGAGACAATGGCTGCAAGAACATATTTGTGCTCTCTAATACGCAATGGAGAACATCTGCCTTCCGCAGCGCTGAAAGAACCGCTGTGTGACAGGGCTCTCCAAAGAGCATTGTCGGGCTCCCGCTTGAATGAGGCAATTGAGGGCTGGAATTTCACTGGGGGATGTTCTCCACTGCCTGCAGTCAATGTCGGAGCTGGGGAGGAAAGAGAGAGTGGGCGAAAAGCAAAGGAAGGGAAATCCCCGTATGAAAGCAGCAGCAGGGGAGGGAGAGAAGCATCTGGGAAAAAGTTTCCCCATCCAGAGAGCGGTTTATAGCAGTATTCTTAGGGTGGGAGTAAAGAAAGGAGACCTTGAAGATCTAAAGATCGGAAAGAGTGGTCAGACACTGGAATAGGCTGCCCAGGGAGGTGGTTGAGTCACCATCCCTGAATGTGTTTAAGAGTCATTTAGATGAGGTGTTGGGGGATACGGTGTAGGAGAGAACTTTGTAGAGTGGGTTTGACGGTTGGACTCGATGATCCCAAGGGTCTTTTCCAACCTGAATGATTCTATGATTCTAAAGATTTCGGTGGTGATGTGGTAATGTAATATAGTGAAGAAAAGAGATTAGAGGTAGGTAAAATCCCGTAATGCTGCTGTGCTTCCTTCAGTGCTCTTGCTGGTTGGAAGAAAATTAACCATCAAGTTTGGGATCCCGGTGTTGTGGTTTGGATCTGTTTCAAGCTAGGGATCTGCACCCAAAAGCTGCCTTGCGGTGCTGCAGCATGATGGTAAATAAAAGTGGGATAGCAGAGTGGGTGTCTGCAGGTATTGGATCGGACAGCAGGTTGCAGTGGGAATGTCGAGAAAGTCTCGTCTGTGTCACTTACATGACTCCAGATGCATTGGATGAGGTACAAGGATGGAGATTACTTTTTGCCTTTTCATCAGTGCGACGTGATTGTAAGTGTCCTTCTGCTCATACCCATTTGCTTTGCTTTTGAATCGCTCTCCAGCTGCAAGTAATCAGGAGGGAAAAAAGTTACACACAGAAAAGTGGCATTAATATAATAATTATAGTGCTTATATCAGTCACAACTGCTACTGCAGAGCAGTTTCCAGGTAAACCTTATCCCTCCCTTCCCTGCGTCACATCCCTGCTCGCCTGTGAGGTTATTGGTCTGTACAGATTTAGACCAAGTGGCTGGATTATCCCAAAAGTTGGTGGATCCAGACCAAGAGTGTGGTAAAAGGACTAGTGCAGGCAGCAGGGACCCAGAAGCAGCTGTGGGGCTGAAACACACCAGCTAGTTTTGGTCCTTATTCTGTAGGAAAAGAGACTTTCAGAGTGTGTGACAGGTACAATGTGACCAGACCACAGCTCTGCTGAGAATGAAGGGGACGTTGTGCTACCGATGAGTAATAAATGAGTTCCTACAGGTGATGTATTCTGGAGCCAAAGACCCACTCTGCCCACCGAAGCAAAATCTATTCCCTGCCTCCCCAGCGGGACTTGGTGCTGCTCTGTGTTGTCTCAGGGGTGTGAGTGGGGACCCCACGGCAGCACTGCCAGACCTCCAGCGCTTGGGAACCTCTGCAGAAGAATCCCAAAGATGCTGATGGTGCGGCTGTGCCACATCCCCGCCTTCCACGGCCAATGGAGTGGTGGGGGAAGGGAGAGCTAAAAGGACCTTCTTCTGTTTCTTCAGTGCCTTTCTGGAAATAGAGGGATTTCCTCCAATTATTTCAAGGAATATTGAATTATTCACTATCGTTGGTAGTAGGAATCACATTTTTTGTAAGCTCAGTCACAGGGCAGGAGCCTGCAGTGCAAAGTCTGTGCCCAGATACTACAGACTGGAAATTGCCTCTGTTTCCCCTTGGGCAATGTGGATTTTCCTACCGGTGCAGTGCCCGTAGCTCTGTTCCACGGTGCTCTGTGTGACTCAAGGCTCCACTCTGTCCTTTGAAATCCCTTTTGTCCACGTGCATTTGGGTGCAACATCCCCTTTTGAGCGCCTGACAGAGGAGCCAAGGTGTGGTGCCCTTTCCTGAAAGGCAACTTTGGGGTTCCCCCAGTGGCAATGCTGGCGGGTGGCTTTGGCAGGGGACTCTGGGTTTGGTCCCCTGCCTGCTGGCTGCCTGCAAAATGCTTTGCATAGAGAATTGGGCAACAGAGGTGCAGTTTCTTGGCAGGGGAAACGCAGCTGGGTTCTTTCGGAGATCGCATGTGCCAGAGAGAATCGCTGCCCCACTGATCTGGGCAAGATTGGATTTGTGTGCAGACCGATGCCGATTCGGGGATTTGGCTAATCTCTGCTCCTTGTTGCCTTTTGTCACCTTCGCAGGGAGCAAGAATTAACCTGGCAGCCTTTGGTTTACTTCTGAAATCAGCTTAGTGGAAACAAGGGATAGGAAGTGAAATAGTGAAATGTGAGCCTTATTGACAGGCCTAATCAACAGCTGACGGCAGGAGGAGAGAAATGGGTGTAATTTCTGTTTGTAACAAGCCTCAACAAAAATTGTCCTCCTCCTCCTCCTCCAGATCAACTTCACCAATTAGAGCAACAGGGTGGGATGTGCCAGACAACTTCTCCCTCCACATGCACTGCCAAGGCTAAGATGGGTGTAACTTTGACTGAAGATAGTGGAGTTACTGGGGTGATACAGTGTGTGTTTTAAAGGTGATCTTGTGCTGAAGAGGGTCTTTTGTGTATTATTTGTGTACGTGCTTGACGATAATGCAGATCTCTCATTTAATATTTCCTTGTAGAAAAAGCATTTACCCTTCAATTACAGATAACCCGATCATTGCTTTTATTTTTAATCCAATTTTCTGAAGGAAACAATGCCCAGGCATCCAGGATGTCTGTCTGTCAGTTCTTCTGTCCCAGCTCTCCCCAGCCTGTGCAGCTTTTGAATCAGTTGGGGACATTGCACTGGATCTGACTGATGTCCCCAACAGATGATGTACCTGAGTTCTATGAAAAGCAAGATGTGCCCATCACATGCAGTAGGAGATTGGTCTCTCCCCAGGGAGGAAGGTGAGGAGCAGCCCCAGATTGACAACATGTATGTTCCAGAACAGTTTTCAGAGATGGGATTTTCAGACCAGAGTCCTTTGGATGTAAATAACTTACCTGGAGTTTCTGTCGCTTAACATAGGAAACTCAGGCAGAATTCCAAAGTTTGGATGTCTGTAAGTGTTTGCCTCCCGACTCCTCCTTTTGTCAGCCATCTCTAGGAATAATGACGGCTGTCAGTGCCTGTGTAAAAGGTGATGGGATGCGGCTTGATGTAACTAGAGCAGGCTACGTGGGGCCCAAGCAGTGCAAAGCTGCTGGGCAGCATCCCTTCGCTCTTGCCTGTACTTTTGTTCTGTCCTGTTTGAATAAATAAATGAAGACACCTAGGCTCTGCCGCCTCGCGCGTCCTGCTGAATGGCGCAGGACCAGCAGAAAGAGACAGTCACGAGGAGCTGCCGGTTGTTTCCTGACTCCAAATCTTCAGCTGCAGGTGAAAACGTTGCCTCCTCCAGAGGTCGGGAGCAGGAGATTCAAATGCCCTTCTGCCCTTGAGGCAAGAGAGCATGGAAAAAAAACCTCGCTCCATCACAACCTTAAATCCTCTGCAAATGCAATAGAGGAGCTTATACCTTCTCTACAGGTTTTGCAGTATATCCTGTATACAGATCCAGTATATCCCAGTGTATGTATGTCCTAGCTGTGGGCTTCTGTACCCAGAGCAGGATGTCAGCTGTTTCCCACATTGTCTCCACGACATACCTGCCCTCTCCTGCCTCTGAAGCTACTCGCAGACTTCATCAGCTGCCAAGGAGGAGGTATCAGGCCTCTCGGCGGGGTATTTTGGCCATGTTGAGGTGTGCGTCAGTCCCTGCGACGGGCTGCCCCTTCCTGCGGGCACTCGGCTCTGGGAGGATGGCAGAGGGCTGCAGCGGCAGCGCAACAGCCTCTTTGGACGGCCTTGGCCAACTCCTTTGTGATCTCCACGTCTCCTCCGTAAAATGGGGAGAACCATGTCGACATACGTGTCCCAGCTGGAGGAACCGGGAGGATTCAGTCCTGTTTCCAGCTGGCTGTGCACATCCCATATGCTATCGCCGCCTCTTCTAACCAGCGCCAGACAGACTCATCTCATCTACCCTGGTGTGGTGGGTGGCCGTATCGATGATGAACGCTTAATGGGTGTCTTGTCTTTTCTAACTGGGTGGGGGGGCTGTCGTTTCCTTGCTCTGACCAGAATATCAGGAAAAAGCAAGGGGAGCAGGCAGGGGATTAAGACCCTTAGTGTGGGTGCCGGGGGGAGGATATCCCAGGGCAGGCGCAGCACGTTTCTGGGCTGGGAGGTTTTGTTTCCTTGGGAAGAGGACTCATCCTGCATGTGGAGAGCAGAGGGAGAAGTTGCTGCCCTTCAAACATCAGCAAAATCCCCAGCCCCGTGCTGAGCGTGGAGGCACGTGCTGGCTCTGCAGAGCTGGGAGTCCCGGGGTGACGGGGGCGAGGGTGACCGGCCACCGGCAGGACAGGGGTGCTGAGCGCCTGTGGGGACCCTCCGCAAGTTCCTATAGGTGCCCCCTCCCTCCCTTCCCACCCCCTCCCCTCCTGCAGAGTTTCAAAGCACGGCGAGGGAAAAAAAATAAAAAAAAGACATCCCCCTCCCCTCAAATCCCTCAGTCTGTGACTGAAATAAATAACTACAATCCCAGGTAGTGAGGAGGCTGCTAATAACGTGCTCTTGACAGGCACGGGATTGCCGGGCTGAGGGATGGCTGAGTGAAAGCTCCAGGCTAGGGTGGGGGTGGGGGGCTTCTTTTTTTTTTTTCCTGCCAGCTCTTGCCAGGCAGTAGGGATTTTTTTTTTTTTCCTTCCCCTCCCTGATAATAAGGACATCATCAGAAGCAAGATGCAGTGGCTAAGGGATGGAGCAGGAATGGTGAGTTCAGGTAGCTATATCTTTCTCTTTTCCTCTTTATTGCAGTACTTTGACGGGGAAATAAGCCTCCGTCCTATCTCCTGACTCCTCCTTTACTCCCTGTCCTTGAAACCATTGATCACTCTGTAGCCATTTTATGGACTCTGCATTCCCAAACTGCTGAGCAAAAGAAGAAATTAAAAGAAAGGAAGGAGGGGATGCATGCGCTGGGGCGTGGGAAGGGGGGAGCGGCGCTTGGCAGGGGCTGGGGAGGTGGGTTTCGGGAGGGCGAACGGGTGGGTTTGTGGTGGGGGAAAGCAAAGGGATTTTCCGGGTGCTCGCGTGTGGGGTGTGTGGTGTAAGAGCCGGGGGGGAGGACTGGAAGGAGAGGAGCACCGGAACGGGGATGCTGGCGGGCGGCGGCGTTACTGCCACTGGGACCTGTCAGATCTGCCCCTTCTGGGGATGATGAGTTGCGGTGCGGGGGGAGCCTGAATTTGCTGCTGAGCCGGGGCTTCCCTGCCTTTGCTTGCATCAGACTGTGAAACACTCCTCTGAAGTGCAGAGGCTTCAGGAAAGCAGTTTAAACAGCGACAGCTCTGCTTAATAATAATAATAAAAAAATCCTGCCAATTTGCAGATGCCCTGGCTGTGCCTGGCGTGTGGCTCGGAGGGGCTGTATCCGCCAGGAGGGAAGCCGGGGCAGTTCCCCCGTCTCGGCAAGGGTCCCTGCTTCTCATTCAGAAACTTCCCCGTGAAGAGATGTGGTTGTTACTGAGATCTTCTCCTCCCCAGCTCTCCCTCCTCTCACAGCTTTGCTTTGCAATGGCATTTCCCTCTGCTTTCCTCTCTGCACTGGGCTGGGTTTTGCAGGGTGGGTTTTTTTTGTGTTGCCCTTCCCTGGGCGTTTTCCATCCTGCCGGGAGCCTCGGGGCATCCCTAGGGGCTGGTCCCATGGCATGGACCCGCTCCGGGTGGCTGGCAGCATCGGGCCATCGGCATCACCTGGCTCAGCCCCTGCCTTTTGGCTCCATTGGGGGCACCCAGCAGATGTTACCGGCAGCTGGGATGGGATGATTTTGGAGCCAGCACAGAAATCACTGCCCGTTCTCTCCTGATGCCCAGCCACCAGCTCCGTCACGCCCTGTGCAGCTTCCTCCTGCCCTCCATCCCCTCTTAAGATACTTATACAAACAGGAGCTTAACGATCGATGCTTCTGAACGACTGTGAAGCCGGTGCTGGAAGCATAATGTGAGGGTGCAGACAGCAGCCTGCAGCAGATAGCACGTTTTTTGAGGGTCCTGTTTAAGGCTTTTCTCCCACCCTGTAACAGTTTGGGGTTTTTTGCTGCCTCCTCCCACCCTCGGAGCATCCAGGTCTTCTGCTACCCTGTCCCCTCACCTCCCCGGGGTAGCGCTTTTCCCCCCTCCGCTGGTGTCTAAGCAACACAAATCGCCATTCCCCCACTTGCCAATTTACGTTTGCAGAGATTACTCTGCTGAAAGAAAAGTGGCGATGGAAAGCTGGATGTGGCTCTTTCATCCTTTTTTCCTTTCCTCCTGGGTGGCTGCTGAGCTCTGGCGGGGAAAGGAGGGGATGTTGTGCAGGGGGAACTGCTGTTCTAATTGACATAGCGCAAGACTTGACACTTCCTCGCCCTCTTATCTTTCCAGCTTCCTTTCTTGCTGCTGGCAATAAGGGAGACTTTGTTATTTTGTTCTGATTAGTCTAATCTTTGCCTTCTCTTAGAGAGAAATTATAGTGGTTGCTGAGTAGCCTATAACTTAAAATATTCTGGGGGGAAAGTGAAACTCCAGTGATTGATTTTTGAAGCAGGTTCTACCCAGGAATTTCCCAATATTGCTCCTTCTAATAAGGGAAAAATGAAAGAGAGGGCTGTGGTTTCTGTGTTTTACACAGCAGTTTAGCAGCCTCAGCAGTACATGAAGATACTCTGTGTATCTCTAGATCGTCTGAAAATAAGGGAAAAAAATATTACAAACCGACAAAGTAAAAGTGAACCAAATAAGATCAATCCAGCAGAGATCTTTGCAATCCCTTGCGAGCGAGGAGCCTGGTTCCCTGGGGACGGGTGGCTGTGGTCCGAGGGATTCGACAGGCAAACAGTGGAGGCTCTGGGCTACTGGGAACCCTCTTACGGCCACGCCATGAAGCCAAGGTCCTGGTGACGCTTGATCCATACAAATTCAGCTCTGCTTTTGCAAGACAAGGCTTATTGGTCCAGATGTCCTGGCCAAGTGCCAATGCAGACAGTTATATTCCATCTAATGCAGATTTTGCCTATTGTTCCCATTGGTTTAATTTTTAGCACTTAAAACGTTGGATCGTATTGGTGTACTCTGGTAAACAAATCAGTTATTCCACACCAGAAGTAGCTTTGTTTCAGCACGTCAGCGTGAATATTATTATCTCAGTCTACGGGCTAAAATGTGCTCCAGAAATAGAAAATGGCTCAGTTTACTCCTGAGTGAAGGTTGGCTGCTCCGTTCACACGCATTCAGCCGCCTCCCCTATGGTGAGGAACCTTGGTCTTTCATCTAGAGCAGCACTGGACCAATTTTCATGAGCACTGAGCCTCTGTTATGGATTTTCAGCTGTCTTTTTTCACTCTGATGTTATGTTCTTTGTCTCTACTAAAGAACAGCAACAGAAATTTATTTTGAATAGCACCCCTGAACTTTGTTCTGCTCAGGCATGTTGGTCTCAACCTGGATTTCTGGCTGATTCCTCAGGAGTTCTGCACAGCACTGATTTATTGAAAGTACTGTTTTCTATCATTCTCAGCACTGGGTTGGGTTAAAGAATCAGACCTGCTCCCTTACAGAGTTACTCATCTCAGGGAAGCATGTCACTAATATTTTACAAGTGATAGTACCTTTTGTTCTCGTGGCAGGTGGCTCTTTATTTCTAAATCAGCCCCTTAAACCTAGCTATTATTCCATAATATTAAGCTGTCGGGGCTGCTTTTTCTTCTCCTTTGCATGTGCTGCTTTCTGTTTTTTAAACAATTAATCTTTTGCCAATTATGCTAGCATCCCATGAGGGTATTTTACATGCTTCATTGGTACTAAGTTGCTAAACTCTGTGAGTATCTGTTTCTAACCCAGAAAGATGAAACTAATTGTCATTGGTAGTGATGAGAATAAATCTACACATCTGATGGGCATTGTAAGTACGATGATTACTTGGTTAGGCATTCTGCACAGAGAATATTGATCCGGCATGATAATCAAATGAGTTGCTTTAAATCATGCCATAATACAGCCTTTTCTGGAATCGTTTTTTATCTGACAAGGGCAGAGTTTTTCCCCAAGCCTTGGGCTGGATTACAGGAAAGACAAGCGTGCATCTTCCTCGGTGTTTCCTCACCCAGGGTCTGATTCTGGGCTCAGTGTTGTGCGTGTGAAGTCAGAGTGAGTGCAGCCACGAGCTTTGGTAGATACAGAGTCCCAGTCTTTCTTTTTTTTTTTTTACAGGCATATATAGTCACATTTTTACAGTGCCTGTTGTTCAAACATTTAAAATCAATCTGTTGATATTTTACATTGCTGTCATAAACAAAAAGTAAGCTGTTGTAAATCATCACAACTTAAAATATGTTGAATAGGAATTCAAGGAATAAAAGGGCCAAATACTGCAAGTGGTGGAGATGTTCATGAGCCAGTTCAGCCAGAAAACTTTCTTATGTCTTTTTCCTTACTGATTCTTCTCTGCTTGTCAGTTTGCAAATTATGAGATATTTAAAGTAGAAAGGCTCTTTGCACTCCATAATCCGAAAAAGCTCCATGTGAAGTCGGTGAATGAGAAGTGGAAGAAAGCAGTTTGGGTCTGATTTTCATTTTTGAAAGTTTGGACGAGGAAGTGCAGTTGCTGGGGAGAAGCCAGGCCCAGGGTGGGATGGAAAAAAGGATCTTAGAGTATCCAGGCATTAGGGATAAATGGGACTTAAGAGGCTCAGAGCACCCAGAAGTCCCAACGAAATCAAAGGGAGCTCTCGGCTCGGCTGATGGAGCACGTCACAGTGGAGCACCCGGTGACCTGTGGAAGGGTTTGGGTGTCCTGCAGAGGATGCGGTGCAGTCTGTCGTCCCTGTACTGTGCAGCCTCAGCAGGGAGGGCCTTTTCCCACCAGAGAGTGGCTTATTCCAAGTTTGTTCCTGTTCGTCCTGGGATCTGCTGTCCCTGGAGGATACTTGTATTGAATGAGCTCTGCCCACCCTGGAGAATTTTGTGTGTGCTGCAATGCCATAGAGCTCCCAAATCCTTAAGTCAGTCCCATAAAATATATTTCTTCGTGGGATTTTTCTCACCCACATGGTTTTTGCCCTGTTTTCCATTTCTCTCTCAGTTTGGGGCTTCTTTAATCTTTCAATTATAGCTTGCTACTAGTGTTGCTGTAAGAGTACACAAAAATTGTCCAGGTTAAGAAAGAGCTGATGTTACGGTGAATAAAAATCTTTGGATAAATACCTGATATATACTGACGACTGCCCTGGTGTCAATCCCAAGAGTGGGTAGGAGGAGGTCTGGCTCTAGTCCCACCTCCGAACCATGGCTCTGTGCCCCAGTTCCTCCCTGCTGGATAATGGACATGCTGGTAACTTGTCTGTCTCCTGAGATACGTCCTGCTTATTCATCGGGGATGTCTGGAAAACCCTTTGAGACCGTTGCTTGGAGGGTGCCTTGGAAATATGAAATGATATTTCGTGGAGCATGGAGCAGGATGCACTCGCTGGGAGTCCACATGCACCGTGTGGTCACCCAGTCCATCTGTCCCTCCCGTGTGCCGGGTTCCGGTGTTTGAGCACAGCGGGGCTTTGTAAACTGCGGTGGTGTTTTAACTGCTAAGAACCCGATTTCCTTGTATCTAGTCAAAGGGTTTTTCTTTTTTTAAACACTTAATGAAAAATCTCTGAAATGCTTCAAGCTAACATCTTAATGTATTTATGACATTAGCTGCTTCTGCTCCAGAACGGTTGCTCTGAATCTCTTTGAGCCCGGCTGTTATTTTGAACATGACTAATTCCCTGAGTGACTAAGCTCTTAGATAATAGGAAAAATTCATCAAGTTATCTTGGTCTCCAATAGTTTCTATTGTTATGAAAAGACGTCTTATGAAAAAATAAATAAATAAAGTTGCCTATTATGTAATGTGGGCAGGGAGAGGAAAGAGGAGTCTTGTTAGAGAATGGCAGGAGCATCGTATCTGGGAGCCAGTTTCAGGCTGTGAAATCTCTAATTTGGTCTGGTAGGAGGGTGTGGGTGAGAAATCCAGTCTAGTTGCTGGTCCAGAGCTCTGTTGAACTCCTGCTGAACCCGAAGAGGCGTATTTGTATGCACAAGTGCTCTGTTCAGAGGGGATCCCAACTTAGAATCACAGAATGGTTTGGGTTGGAAGGGACCTTAAAGAGCATCCAACTCCCACCCCCTGCCCTGGGCAGGGACACCTCCCACCACACCGGGTTGCTCCAAGCCCCCTCCAACCTGGCCTTGAACCCCTCCAGGGATGGGGCAGCCACAGCTTCTCTGGGCAACCTGGGCCAGGCTCTCACCACCCTCAGAGGGAAAAATTTCTTCCCCAGATCTCATCTCAATCTCCCCTCTTCTAGTTTTAAGCCGTTACCCCTCGTCCTATTTCTACACGCCCTTGTAAAAAGTCCGTCTCCAGTTTTCTCCCTTTAGGTTCTGAAAGGCCGCTATAAGATCTCCCCAGAGATGCCATGCTGCAGAATTCCTTGGATTTTACCCAAGACAATGTTGGGCGTGCAGTAAATTGCACCATACCTTCTCTGCCGTAGCTGTTCTGAGGTTGCAGACCTCATGCAATACCGTGTTTGGGACAGCACAGTGAACCTCGGCTCTATCCTGGTGCACCTCTACGTTGGCGTTGCTGATTAACCATGCAAAACTGCAATTTGGGCTTCTTGAAGAAGCCAAGGCAGCAGCAGCTTCCTTTTCTGCGCCCGTTGCGTTTAGCCCACGTCCTCCAGCGAGCAGGTTTATCCCTGTGATCCTGCGCAGCGGGTGTCCCTTTGGCTCGCTGCAGTGGCACGTTGTCACGAGCAGTTGGCAGGAGGGCAAGCGCTGGGCGCTCCTGGGAGGCTGTTGTGTAGCATCAGACAGGGACCGATTGCTGCAAGTGATCCCACTGAGTCGGGATGGAATAGGAAATGAAAACCTCTCGGCATTCATTTGCCTCATTTGGAGAAAGGAAAAAAGAGGAAAAAGCTATAAACTTCTCTTTCCTTTTTAATGCTGATATTATTGCTGATAAAAATGAGTGTTTTATGTTCTATTCATACATCTACTGATATCCAGCTGGAATTCCTACTTCATTAGGTTGCCTTGCCTCGTTTTCTTCATTAAAAGAGTGCCAGATTCAATAGGCTGTTCTCTCTCCTTTTTTTTGGCAGGCAGAGAGAGGGGGAGAAAATGATTTATATGAAATACATCTAATTCTCTAGGTTAATTTGTGTGAAGAACATGAGACCCATGGGTCAGCTTCTTAATAAGATGGGTTTTTCTTTACTCAATATCCTGACAAGGAGAAATCCAGGGAAGCCAAAGGCAACAGTGTTGCAGAAGGAGTATGAGGAGGGCTGCAAGGAGCTGTGGGCCATTTCTTTCCATCCTCATCCCTCTTGCGCGAGGCAGTGCCGGGGCTTCTGCTGCCCCCTGCCACGGCGTTGGGCCAAGGGACAGTAAGTCACGGGACTGTGTCCGGGCTCTGCGTTCCTAATATACACCTGGTGGATAATTTCGTATTTCCCTCAGGGTGAGCTCAGGCCCACAGAGCAGCAGTAAAAAGTTGAATAACAAGTCCCAGGGAGTGAACTGCATCAGGACTTTCGGATTCATAAGCCTTTGCATTTCTCCGGGTGCACCGAAGCAGCACTGGGTTTGGCCATGCCCATAAGCAGGGCTGATTATAATCTGTTGGGTGGAGAAGGGAGAGTCCTCGTGCAGGAAAGCTGCTCATTAAACCCATGCTTTCTGCAAGGTCAGTCAATGAAGGCACAAAGCAGAACCAGAAACTTTTTTTCTTCTTTTCTGCCTTTTCCTCTGTGTAATTTCTGACATTGCTGTTTCATATGAGCATCGTGGATCCGGCTCTTTCCATTCTGCCTGGCATCTCTCTCCTCACTGCTAATTGCGGGGCCTCCGCAGGCTTAGGCTGATGAAAATACTCTATTAGATTTCTTTTTTAATGGCGTAGGAAATGTGATGCATTTGGATTTCAAAGGACCTTCCTGTGTTGTGGCAAAGCTGAAATACGCCCTTTGATTTTCATGGCGAAGAGATTTCTCTTCTTTGGGTCTGTGCAGCTGTATTTCTCGGGGACCCCACTGGGGACAGTGACCCCGGATTTATAAGATAGTTTCTAGTGGGTGATGAGGGTGATGATTATTTTCTTTTCACTTGCCCCTGTGTCCAGGTACATGTTGGTGTGAAGATCTCTGCCATTTAATGTCAGAAATGAGAGCAGAAGCGCTGGAGTTCCTCTAAGAGGACCTGGAGGGAGCAGTGGAAGGAAGGCACTTGTCTTGGATTTTTCTGTAGTTTGGGCTTTTCTTTTTCTTTTTTTTTTTTTTTTTAACCTTGTTTCCAGGCTCAACAGCAAGCCCAGAAGCCTGGAAAGTAAAATCAAGAAGTAAATGTCTATGTATTCTTTTAGGCCAATATTTTTTTCAGACAAAAGAGAGCTTATATAAGGTTAAAATGAACATCTGAATTTGATGGGTCCTTTGAAACTGAACTTTCTTGGTCCCTGAAGTTTTTCTCTGTGACCAGGGTAATTGGTGTTACCACATTTCTGCTGGATTTGAGCGTTTTGTTTCCTCTTTCAAAATTGTGAGTCTGAGGATGCTTCTAGAGTACAGGCTGGGGTGTGGAGCAGATGCAAGGAGAAGAGGAAGCACTTGCAACATGATTGCTGGGGGCATGAGATTTTAGTCTGTCTTAATGCTTTAAGTTCAAATAAACTTAAAAATAGAAGTCCTGTTGTTCTCGCTGCAATCCAGACAAGCACAACGGAATGAACCCCCCAGACAGGCTCGCTCTTGGTGCCATTTGGGCATGACTTGTGTAGTGCCACAAAAGCTATGAAAACCGCCAAGATGAGGACGTGGCTCCTTGGCGTAGCGCGGCCGCTGCTGGGGCAGAGCCTTGGGTTGTGTGTGCGTGGCTCTGCCCAGCAGCTGAGGGCAGGATATTAGCAGGGAAGCACGAAGCCGTGCCAGGATACAGATGGCATCTGATCAGGGTGCTCTGGAAGAAGCATCTGGACACCTTATAAGATGACAGTGCCAAAGCTTTGGCTCTATTTCCCCCCTCACAGCATCATGCAAGCGCTTGAATTCTTCGACAGAGGAAAGAGCACCATCTGCTGAGATGCTGGCTCTGTTTGTAGAAAGAACCCAGATCGGTTGAGGTCTCCAGATGTGGTCCAAGGCCATCCTGGCTGGTATCTGACATGTCACTGCTGCCCTTTGCTCAAGGGGTTGAGACCTGTTTGTCTGGAACACGGTTAGTTTTCAAGAGGGTAGTTAACCAGGGCTGGTGCACAAGCATATCCCAACCTCCCTGGCCTCCCTTTGATTGCTGTTAGCATTAAATGAAAGGGTTATAAATAAATCAATTTCTACACTGGGGACATAATTCTGTTGGGTATCACTTCTTGTTTTCTGAGATAAAATTAGAACTGGTGAAGAATGGAAGAGAGTTCACCAACTACAGCTTGCCTGAGCTCTGTGTGTCTTTGTAAATAGTTTGTCTACCAAGGATCAAGCTGTGGAGGTCAATGTGATGCTGCTCATCTTTAGGTGAAATTCTTGTTTTTCGTTTTCGTGGAATAGTGAGAGCAGTGACCCAGAGATGGTCAGGTCCGTCCCTGCAGCCTCTGAGCTTTGTGTAGTGCTCTTGGCCAGTTGGTCATGCAGGTTAAGCAGCGCGGCAAACTCAGCCTCCGGCAGTGCCCTGTGTTCTCTAAACATTGCAAAAGTGGTCTTAAAAACGTAACTTTACTCTCTTTTCCAGCACTCTTAGCCTTGCTACAAGAGCAGATTGCTTCACGGGTCCTGCTCTGCTCTCCTCCCCATCCACCTTCTCTCCCGTTTCACTGCTTTGCAGTCTCTCTACTCAGACTTTCCTTATGCAGTTCTTCTTCTGAAGTCTATTTATGCCTCAACGGCTTTTGGGATTGTCATCTTACCCTTGCCTACCTCTCCCTCTCTCCCCTTTGTCTTTCTCTAATTGTATTTTATATTAGTTCTGTAAATGAATCATTTGCTCGTCCAGCTGTGCTGGGAATTTGCTAAAGCATCTTGTGCCGTTAATGTGGAAGATACTGGAGGAACCTGCGCTTGTTTTGGCCACTCCACCTCTTTGTTTCCTTTTCTCCACTTGTTTTCTCTCTGGTAGAGAGGGCTGGGACAGAGAGTCCATAAACATACAAGATTATGGAGATTCTTGAGGAGAAATATGCCTTTTGCTCTGCAGCTCGTAGGCTGGCGTCTGCCCTGTGGCGGAAGGGTGGGAGAAGAGGGCTCTGTCAGATTTACTCTGACGAGAAAGGAAAAAGAGGCAACTCCCAGCTTAAGAAAATCCTCCTTTTTGGAAATTTAGCAAATCATAATCCCACTGGCCTTTAATCTCTGAATCCCTGAGTTTAATTCCTGGCTAGATTTAGAAAAAAAGAATTAATTTGATGGTCTTCTCGTAATCTCTAATGGACTCCATGAGTCAAATCCCACATCGATGCCTGATGCCGCAGGTCAGCAGTCCCAGCAGAGGAGGAATGGAATGGAAGAGCAGTTGCCTGTCTCCTGCCCCCACAGCCCTGGGTGCTGTTGCTGTTCCTTCCTCTTTGAGGGCAATATTAATTGAAATGGAAAGTTTAAACGTCTCTCACAGTGCCATATAGGTCTCAGATGGGACTTGTGCTCAAAGAGGGAATAGAAAAGAACCGAAGCAGTTCATAGTGGATGATTGCTTTTCCCCTGGGCCATGGGTTTCATCCAGTCTAGACCAACAGGACCATCATTTTATTCCGATGCAGGGCGTGGGACTAAAAAATAACCATTTTCTGAAAAGTTTCCAAAAAAATTAAATAAATAGTTTGCAAAAGATTTATCTCCTTTGGCCAACTGATGAGCAGGTTTCCCCGGCCTGGCAGAGTTGGGGTCCTCATGCCCAATCCCAAATCTCAGCCATGCATGAATGGAATTCACTGGGTCTGCCTTGAGTTTGCTTCATTTTTGCGGTCAATGGAAGATGCAGTTGATGCGGTAGGAAAACATAGATACCTCTGTGTGTCCAAGAGATTGCTGCAGTGGAGAGTGTTAATCTGCACGAGGGATCTACCTGGGCTGCCCTGCAACCCTGCCAGCTCCTGGGGAGACGGTGTACCTGTGAGTGGGAATGGGATATAGAACCTTTAAGCACTTCAATGATAAATCCTCGCTCCTGACTTAGAGCTGTATTCGTTAAGCCAGCAGTGGTGGGTTGTGCTAATTGCTGGAGACATCCATTGGAGGGAGTCGTGGTCACATGGCTGAGCCCAGTGCCTTCTGCACAGAAGGAATCGAGACTTGGCATCATCTGCTTCAGAGGCTTGCCTCAAAATTACCATATTGTAATTAATGGCGGTGTAGGAGCCCTTCTAATTTGTCTGCTATTTGGGAGTCCAGAATACACTCTCTCTTTATGTATATATAGAGATTTATGTATGCATATGGTTGTATGTGTGTGGTGTATTAGTGGAAGCCCTGGCCGAAGCTCAAAACTGCTTTCTCATACAGAAGCCATCGCTGATCTTGCGTTACAGATTGTGCTCCTCAGAGCTGCTGTGGTGTCAGGGCATGTGCTGTGCTGTGAGGGGAGCTGGTGGTTTATGTAACTGTTAGAAATCTTTTCTTCTAGTTCCTCTGCTTAGCTCTATACAGAAGGTTAGATCAAACTTCTCAGAAAGCTTTACATGAAGTTAAACTTTGTGCTGGTTTTATATAAACCCCTGTTGTGTAGGTGTTCTTTTTCAGTGAGGCTTCTAAGAGAAAGTACCATCCATTTTCGTAGTAAAATTAACATTTAGTGCACGCAGAAGGCATGGGAAATTATATAAAGCAGCTAGTGCTATTGGGAATACTGGGAATATAATTTAAGTAGAAGCTTCTGTGCAGTAAATCTGATTGTGCTGCTCACCCTTGGTGGCTGTTACACACACAACTTACGCTGGAGCCCAACATTCACCTCTGTACGCGGTGAGGCGCTTTCCTGCCTCATCTCCTGGGGCGTTTGGGCTGGAGCGTGACCCGGGAAGGATGGATGCTGCGGCCGGAGCCTCCTGGGCTGCAGCATCACTGCAGCCGGGGCGATGGTGGGGTCTCCGCAGCCATCGTCCCCCCCCGCCCCCCAGGCTGGTGATGCACAGGCTGGACGTGGGAGAGGGATGGTGGGGGGACCTCCTGCCTGCAGCTGGCAGGCGGTTTCCAGGCTGAGGGGGGGCTGGTTTCATTGCCTCTATTTATAATCTCTGCCCACCCCTGTGCTCTGACTGGCTCAGCTCTTGCAGAGTGACTGCCTGAGACCTGCCAGGCACAGCGCTCCTAATGAAATCCTCTTTTTCAGCCACGGAAGTAGCTATTGAGCATGTCTGATGGCTACTGCACCTTTTTTTTTTCTGGATATTTCTTAGGCCTCTGCTGCTTTTACCTGCCTGATTTTTGCTCCCCGTGTCTATGTGCAGAGGCACAGAGGAGTCTGCCGTGAAACCCTGCTGGTCGCTTCCCCATCCTGGCGTCGAGGGGACACAAGCAGGGCAGGAGAAGGCAAGGGACGAGCTGTGTCTGCAGAGGTGTCTGCAGGCGCTGGGGGCTGCTGGGGGCAGGTAGAACATCCCCACTGGGCTCCCCCTACAAATAAGGCTGGGTCCGGAGCCAGGCTCCCTTTGTGCTCGCTGCAATTCAGAGGAAAAGATTAACTGGCTGTAAAGATGCCTCTAAATTTGGGCCCGTTGTGTATTTTGGAGCAGTCACTGTCATTACTGAGGCTGAAACTGGAATTTCATGGATGTTTGTGGGAGTTCAGGCTTGGACTTTGGAAAATCACCTGTATTGTTTTGGGAAAGGATGGTAACAATAACAAATACTCCACATCTACTATCTATTTCCTATTCTGATTAATCGAAAATTGCATCAGGCAGACTGACTGTCCTAAAAAATGCACACTTGGTAGGAGATGCGGTGATCAGGCAGATCCATCACCTGGGCAGAGCTGGGGCTGCCCAGCTGCTGGCCGGGGGCAGGTTTAAAGCAGCTTTGCAGGTGAAACATTGCCTTTCACGCTCCTCCTGAATGAGAAATTCTCTGCTTGAAGAGAGCAGGGGGGTCTCGGTTGCTGGAGTCAGCGTCTGGCTTTTAGTTACCGCACGAAAGAAAAAAGAGAGAAAAAGAAACCCCCTGATTAACCCAAACCATTCTTATGTGTAACACTGCTCAACACAACCCATCCTCTGCCTCTGCAAACGCACCGCGGCCCACGCTTGCTACAAAGCTGGTGAGAAACAAGGAGGCCGCTGTGTTGGACGAGGGCTGGTCTCTGCAAACCAGGGGGGCTCAGCTGAGGCTGAGGAGGGGGGGGCACTTGGAGGCTCTGTCCTCACCCACCCAACGCGGTCTCTCCTTTGATGGTGTTTGGGGGTGGATGTAGAAAAAGGCCGCTCCTTATGAGGGAGCTCTCTGGCTACTGCAAAGAAAAATAAAATCAGCCTGACAGTAAATAGCTGGGTTTAATAGCGATTTGAATGGTAAGGGGGGGGGGGGGGTAGGAGCATAATCCCACCCGTCCCTTCCCCAAATGCTGGTGACAAAAAATGTCGCCTGGAAGAAGGACACTGCGATGGGACAAAAGGCTGCGTCTTGTTGGTGTGAGCCAACTCCAGGCCCTGTCCCTTCAGCTTTAAAACATTGAAGTCCTCTCAAACTCTTGGTGTTTGCTTCTGGAGAAGAAAATAAGTGCTTCTCTGGGGCGTGTTGGCCTTGTGTCTGTGTGGGAACGTCCTGGGGATGTTCTGAGGAGGAAGGTTCCTGGAAGGTGCTGATGGTCAGCCCCTGTATGTACATTTTAGTCTGTAATGTGTATGCATTGGCAACACTTCTGTATTTGTCTCTGCCTGTAAAATCATTTGCTTTTTCCAGCTGAGCACATCTTTTTTATGTGTGTGTGTGATGCTTCTCCCAGGTAATTGCTGGTTCTGGGATCTGAGGCTGAGGTTTGGGGATGGCAACTGGCACCTGGACCATAAACGCTGAGTGTGTTTGTGAATTTAATGTGGGAATGAGCTTTTCTGGCTGCTGTAGATGGAATAAAGATCCTCCGTCCTGTCCTCCCCCCCCACTCCCTTTTTATACATCTCTATTTGTAGAATCAGAATTCAATTTAACTCTTAGTGTGGAGAAGCCCAGTGCGGTGCTGAGGAGAGAGGCTGTGCGATGGGTTTATGAGGGGATGATGTGCGTAGCATTGTACCGAGCTAAAAAGTGATTCCCCTTACAAAATCCCCACCTTAATGGCTCGCAATGAATTTCCAAGTTACCAGGGGTTGTCTTTTTGTTATTTTGGCTGCTTTTCTTCCCCGCTCTTTCTGCTGCTCCCCTACCTGGTCTGAGCAGGCTCCTGGCAGCACTGGCTCTTTTTTTGCTGGCGTTTAATATTTTCCATCCGAAGCTTAGCGCGGGCGGTACGGACGGGGCGGCCGCGTCCCCGTTGTGCAGAGGCAGCGAGGAACGGGATCTACGTGGCACAGAAAGCCCGGAGACGCCTTCCCGGAGCTCGCCGTTGGCATCCGACCTCCACGCCGCCTTCCCGGCTACCCCTGCACGCCTCTGTTTCCCCCGAACTGCCGCAAAAGTAGAGGTGGGGAGGGGAGGGGGGGGAAAAAGCCATGCCTGCACGGCGCTCCCCGTCACGGCGGGCGGAAGACTCGCGTATTTATGGAGCCAGCGCTTCCTTTTGCGTTTGAGTGACAGCCAGGATCCCTTCGCTGCCTGGTCACTGGAGCTGATTAGTATGCGCAAGGGTCCGCCTCGCACCGAGAGATGCAGCCGCAGCAGCTTGCAGAGCTCTCACACTCACCCAGGCTTCTTACCCGCACTGGCTTGACGAATTAAAAAGCGAGCCAGCCAGCAAGAGAGAGACCGGGAGAGAGAGGGGGGACGAGAGAGAGAGAGAAGCTCGCAGCCAGCGCTCGCTTTCTTTTCCTAAAGGAAGGATTTTTGCATCTTAAGTGCTCACTGGTTGTGATGATGCTCCACGTAGCGGGCTCCAGCGTGAGCTAGAGACAGCAGATAGGGGGATAAACTCAAAGCAGACCACAAAGCATTTACGAACAAAACCAAAACCAGGATCAGTTTTCTCCTCTATTCTAGCATGGTGGATGTATGGACAGTCTTACAGAGCAGAGGTTGACTTCTCCAAATCTGCCAGCCCCACATCTTGAACACTACAGTGTTCTGCATTGCACCATGACCTTGGATGTTCAAACGGTGGTCGTTTTTGCAGTGATTGTGGTGCTATTGCTTGTGAATGTCATACTCATGTTCTTCCTGGGCACTCGTTAAATGGATTTTTTCTCCTGAGCTGTTGGGGGCTACTACTACCACTAGCAATTCAACAAGAGAGCAAGAGCGAGAGAGAGAGAGAGAGAAAGGCGAGAGAGAGAGAGAGAAAGAGAGAGAGAGAGATTTCTTACTGAGGGGGGAAACGCGTTGAGCTTCAACATGGCCTCGCTGTGATATGTATGACGTTGGTATATTATCTCTCCCTAAATCTTTTGTCATGTCTTGTCTTTTAAGTATGCCTGTAAGTGTAGCTGCTTTTGCCTGGGTTTTAAATGTGATAAATAATAGTAATCCATTCATATATCGTTCTGTGCTAGAGAGATAGAGCTATACATATTTAGTTAGAAGCAGAGTGAAAATATCTTGCTGTGGTAAGCACTGGCTGTGTTATTTTGCTTCCTTTAAAATCGAGACTCAAGTAAATAATAAGTCATTTTGTGTGCAATTTCTAGCAAGCAGTTAATGTGCGATGACTGTGAGAGTAACCATGTAGCTGCCAGGTGAGAGGTGGTGGTGTGTGCAATCGAATCGAGCTCTGGACATATTGGGGGGGATGAGAAATCCTATTAAAGGATGAAATCTTTGCTAAAATAACATTCAGCCACGAAAAAAAAAAAAGGCAGAGAAATTCTATTTATTTATCTGTGTTGCCTTGATGATCTGACTTGATTTCTCAATATTCAGCCCCAAAGCCTCCAAATTCTCTGTCCCCACTGATGTAGCCCGGCTCCTTTCTTTAAAGATGCGAGAGGGACGGAAACATAACCTGCCGGGCTTTTTTTCTGTTTGTATGTGCTTTCTATCTCTGCAAATTGGGAAGGAGGGATCAAAGAGAAAAAGGGGAATGCATGCTTTGTTTTTCTTTGCTAAAGCAACAGATCTGGAGGGCTTGGGATTTGCTTTGATTTCTCTAGAAATTTTATTTTGGCTTTCTTTTCTTTCTTGTGTGTGTGTATATATATATGATTTTTGGTAATGTATGTAAGAAAAATCTTTGCCCACCTCAAGGATAATGAGATTTTGAGATGGGTTGTTTTGCGAGACTTTATTTACATTGATTTTCTTGAAAATGAAGTGCTGAGTTGTGTACTATAGGCTTGCTGAAAAAGGTGTCCACTAGTTAGAGGTCCTTCTGTTGAAAGATGTCTAGACCACAATTGCAATGTTTACAGCTCGGAAGCAGAGCTGGCTGGGGGGGCTCGACTCTCAGTGCATGAAGTTTAGAGAGAATACGAAGGGAATGTCTGAAAAGAGCAATGGCTTGAAAATATGTCTGTATACTATGTTTCTGTTAGAAATCTTTGGGATTTTTTGTTTATTATTTTCCCCTCTGGAAAAACCAGAATTGCTCAAAACAAGAAAAAAATAATAGTCACAGTTTGAAAACGTTTACATCTCTTGCTGATGTTCACTGGAATTGTAATGCCTTGATAATTTAACTAGTTCATGCTAATTCCAGCTGTCTGTTATTTATCTGATGTCCTCTACTAATCGGGCAAGAAAAAAAAAAAAGTCATGTAGCAGATTCATAAAGATATAGCTGGAGCTTAGAGAGGGAGATATATTGTTATGTCCATGTAAGAGTCTGTCTGCAGCAAGTTAAATGCGTTATTGGGCTTCCAAGCCGATTTCGGCTGGTGGCATGATTGGAAATTGAGTTTAAGGCTGAAAATTTGGCACTTTCAAAGTGGCTTTAGCTGTTAATTAAAGAGAAAAAAAATATTCCCTGAGTCCCGGGGCGGTAAGAGTCGGCCCCCAAAGCTGACAAGAAGCGTGTGGTGGCAGTAGCCCACTCTAAGGGGTAGAAAAGCCAAGACCCAGTGATAGAAGCCCAGAGAAGCTGCTTGGGTGCCTGCTGGCTCTGGTTCCCCCTCTTCACTTGTAGCTGTCTGTGCAAGAGGCATCGGCTTCATTTCCTAAGAGAATGAGTAAATCTTTTTATTAAAAAAAAAAAAAATAAAATGTGATGCTGAGGATGGTTTGGGTTGTTAAACAGCTCAAATTTGTTTTATTTCCCTGTTAGCTATCATCTGTCATTAGTTTTATAGGTTGCAGAATCTCCTGGAAATATAATAAGTGAGCAAAGATCACCCTGGAAAGGGAATCAATCGAACAGCAGCCAAAAGAATCCTTTCAGTGAAACAGTTTTAAGCGACATAGTGATTTGGAGAAGTAAAGGTGGAAAAATGAGGAGAAAAAAAACCCAACAAAAACCAAACCAGCAAGTTAAAAATGGGCTGCAAGTGTGTCTGAATGTTTATTTTCCCCAAGGGTCGCTCTCTGGTGTGAAGGTTTACCTTTCAATAAGATTTCTACGAGGAATGCTCGGTACCCACCATGGTTTTCCAGTGCCTGCAAAGTGCATTCCTTGACGGGGAGCTTGTACTTCTTGGGGTGATATTTGGGAGGCGTGTGTGCGCGCCGCGATCTGTGTTACTGCATGTGTCCCATTGCCCATCCCTGCCAGCCCCTTCTGGTTCTACTGGTGGAACTGGGTGTTGCTGGGGCATCTCAGCTGGTGGGGTGCATGGGGAGGACGAGGGGGTTGTGCACGCTCGGCTGCCGGGGGACCGATCACTGGGAGCTTATGTTTTTCCCTTTACGGAGTGTGCTTGAGGGAATTGATGTAATTTTATTATAACTTTCTCGCCTTTTTATTATCCCAAGGGCTGGTGGAGTCAAAGAGAGCGGGTTTATGTAGAGCAAGGGAAGCAGGAAACTTTGTTATTGTAGCAACACTGTTCTTGTTTTATCAGGCTTCCCGTTGGACTTTTTGCGGGAAAGAGAAGAAATAAGCCTAAAAATTGAGGAAGGGCTGGGATTTCTTGCTTGTGTAGTTTGATCCCTGTTTGCCACCCCCGGTCCTCAGTGGCCACCTTTTCAAACAGGCCTCGAGCCACCTGCCCCGACCCTATTTTTGTCGTTTTGCACCTGCAATTTTGCATTTCCCAAGCCTGCAGTGGAGCCTCCAGCTGCCTGGTTTGCAGGAGCAATTACCTGGTTAAACAACTCCGTCTTGCCGTACTTTTCAGGAGCGGCTCAATCCATGAAAATCTGCATTAGCAGCTTTTTTTGGGGCTACAGCGTTCCTAGTCGCTTCCAGTAGATCCCCTGCGCTCGTAAGTGCTTGCAAAATTTGGGGTGTCATTTGCACGCTGTAAAATCTGTGTATGTAGCGGAGCTTCTCCTGCTCCCTCAGCTCCATGGGACTGGTCACAGTCAGGTTCCTGGGGCTGGTTTGGCCCCATAACTCCCCTCCTGTTTGTGGACGTTGAGTTCTTCACATTTATGGGGATGCTGAAGCCCAGGGATGGAGAAGAGGGATCATTCCTTTAAATAAATCAAAGCACTGACCCTCTGGAAAATACAGCCCCAAAGAAAAAATATTCATTTGTATGCAAATAGCATATTTACAGCGCATAAAGTCTCTTTCAGTGATTGCTCCTGTGTATTTGCTAAGGCTGGGTGATGGGAGACCTGCCTTGCTGTTTGGCTGCTTAAGCAGGATTCAATGTTATTTGCCACAGGATTCATGAAAATGCCTCTGACTGTATCATAGCAACCCTGTTCCACACAGTCCATAAAAAGTCCATTCCTCCTGAGCGCAATCCGCCGTCTTACAGATTCAGGCACCCTTCTCGCCACGGGGAAAGGGGGCATTTCTCCCCCTTCCGATGCTTCGGAAAAAGCAGACGTGTCAGGATGGTCCCTGCCAGTCCTGCCTTCGCTGTCGTTTTAATGCTCTTTCTCTAAGGCTAATAAGAGGGCTTCCTTTAATTTTTTAAAGGCTTCCTCCCCCCCCCCCCCAACCCCTCCCTTGATATTTCCCACCTCTGTTTTAAACCTCACATGACAAGTTAAAAGGGGGACGGGACAGCTCAGAGGTCTCTGACGTGATGGCTCTTTTCTGTCCTGCCATTTGGCTTTTCCCCCGGGATGGCAGCAGCACAGCGCTTGCTTTTGCTTTGTAGTGAATGAAGATCTGCCCAGATTCGAGCCCTTCTGTGGGGACGCAGAGGTGCTTTCTCATCCCGTAGATGAATGTTGTTAAGAGCTGCATGTTCACCTGACTCCTGCCCCCATCTGTTTGCATAATGTGGTTATATTTCTTTTTGGATCAGGTATTCAGTACACAGCCCAACTGCTGTGTATAATGTCTGAAGGAAAATTGCCAAAAATCCATGTAAGTTTTTGTTTGGTTTTGTTTTTAATTTGTGAATAGAAACCCCCTCCTCTGTATCGTTCACTTCATTTTGTTGTCGTTCTTTGATTTCTGTATTTAATGAATGCTGGTTGTGAGGGGAGATCCGGTGCGCTGTGTACGGTGCTTGCTTGCCTGCATGTACGTATGTGTTTCTTGTGCCTGTATTGTATCCGTGTGTGCTATATGTTGTTAATAATGCATCTGTGTCCATGAGGAGGGAGGGATTCTATATTTTGCATTCGCAGTGTGTATCTTTCTCAGCTGGGTGTGATGATCGTGCTCAATGTGTATCTCTCTGTGAGATGTTATGAGAGCTATTTTGAGAAGATGCAGGCATTTGTCTCTTATATGCAGAATCTCCAATGACCAGAAGTTAGGAAGCTTGAAGAAAAGTCCCTAATGTTAATAATTGTGCAATGATTGTCCTGTTGTGAAGAGGATGGTTGTTCAGGGTTGTGGCAGAGGGTAGTTCTGTTGGGTCCTGGTTCTGCTGTGGATTGTATGGCCTTGGGCACGTTCCTTCGCCGCCTTGTTCTCGCTTCCCCTTCCCCAGTTGTAGAGAGGAACATCACCCATTACGGGGTGTAGCCAAGACCCACTGACTCCTATTTCTTCCCTCTCTGCAGCGTCCTGTAGCCGCAAAGCGTGGTTGCTCCAGTCGGGCAGCAGGGCCGTGGTGGTAGGGGTGGACAACGCGCGTGTCCCCATGGTGGCCCAACTGCGCGTAGCTGGATTTTGCCTGTTGGAGCCATTGCAGACAGCAAGCTGTAGTGATTTATGCTTCTCACTAAAAATAGATGCTCCTGGAGGAAGAGCTGCTGGAGGAACCGTGATTTTTTTTTTTTTTAATTTTATTGGTTATGGTTGAATTTCTTTCCTGTGTGGAAATGAGTCTTAATCTGAAAGAGCCCACAGATGGCCGGGTTGTCTCTAACCCTCACCAGCAAAGGACCATCCAGCCTCCACTGCTTCTGTCCAGTTTTTGTAGATTATTTCTCCTGTGTTCTTGGAAACACCACGCTGACGGTGTGTTCTCTGGGACATCTCAGCTCAGGGCAAGAGACCCTCAGAGCTCTCCCGTTGTTGAATGTGTCGGGCGCGCCTGAGAGCTTTACCACCCGAATTAGAGAGGGCCTTGGGGAGGGAAGGAGCATCCACATGAAGGTATTTAAAGAATTAGGTCTGGATTTCAACTAACTGGTTTATTCATACAGAAGATTTATATAAATATATATAAACGTATAGCAGTGTGCTACTTTGGGGAGCTACTCCTGCTCCCATCCCGGAGCTGGGGAAACTGAGGCATGTGGTGGTCGGAGGACAGTGAGTGGTGGGGGTTAGTAGTGGAGCCAGAGTGATGCTTGAGGACCTGTTGGTCACTCTGCTCCCTCCTCGTAATCCTCAGCAAAGCAGGGGGGCAGACACACCGCTTGGTTCCCGGCTGGTAGGTTTTTATCCGAACCTTGGCATTTGGAAGTGTCAGAGGGACGGGTTTGTGCTGGGGAGCCGGGAGCGAGCTGCTGGCAGGCTGGTGGAGCGTCTCTTCTAAGGGGATTTCGGAGCTCCTGGCGTAGCAGACTCCACGAGCAGAAAAAGTCTGTCCATGCCCATGTGGAAGGTCCCATGTGGTTTAGTGCCTGCCCCTTCTTTCGCATCAGCTGAGACATGTATAGCAGAACGTATAGACGGCTGGCAACGACCGGGTTTCTATTTCAGGCAGTGTCTCCGGCGAAGGGAAGCAGGGGCTACACTGCGAGCCGCTTTGCTCCGAGATCTGCTTTGTCTGGGAGGGATGAACTGTTTCTCTAGCCCCGTTGCCTTCCTCTAGGACCCGAATAGGACTTTCGGGGCTCCCGATGGGTGCTTGGGCGAGAGCGGGCAGCCCTGTGCTACAGCCGCGGAGGTGATGCGGTCTCAGTAGGTGGCATCACCCCCTTGCCACAGCAAGGGGTAAGGCAGCCCTACCTGCCAGCCTGTTCCTTTTTTTTCCCCTTTATTTTATTTTTTATAGAGCCCAAAGTTAATTTCTGGGTCTTTTATTGTTATTAGGTTATTTTATCACGCCACCACGAGCGCGGGCAGCTGTGTACTCCAACATCCTTTCCCTCTCGAGCTAGGCGTTGCTGCCGTGCCCCAGGGCTGGTGGGGGACTGTGGATGGAGTGGTCCTTCCTGCTTTGTTTCTGGTGGGGAAAGCAGCGTGTCCGACCATCCTATTGCCGCTCAAGACCGTGGCCTCTGTCCTCACGTCTTCCCTGCTTGCCTCCTGTGCTGACCTTTGCAGAGCATGTCCTGCCTGGAAGGATGAGGATAATTGTCGCCGGGTTTGCAGGGATGTCCCGGAGCATCCTGGATGTGCCCTGTGCCACCAGGCAGCCGACTCAGCTTCACCCAGCATCAAATAATCCCTGGATGTTGCTGATCGGGTTTATTTGCATCCGTTCCCCCTCGATACTCAGGATTTTTGCCCCCAGAGTGTGTTTCTAAAGGGTTAAGCTTCTCCTGGTGCTGATTCTTGGGTCTGTAAGAGCTTTAGGGGAGCTCAGAGCTCCTGGCGATCAGAGCAGTTGCAGCTCACGCTCGAAAGATGCCAGGGGAGGAATCAGCCGAACTATGAGGATTTTGAAAGGAGCAAAAATCTTAACTGTGTAGGGGGTGTTTGTTATAATTGAAAAAATGCAATATGGCCTCGACTACCCAAGTATAAATTTAGAGAAATACCCTCCGGATCTGTCTTTTACCCTGATGAGCAGTAGGGTAACTTGCTTAGGTGTATCTATAGAAAAGTTTCATCAAGTAAAATTGTTTTATTTGAAAAAAAAAACCACAAAAACCCATCAGGCTCTTGCTGGCATTATCAGAAAACAGGGTTTTTTTTCAAAGGATTTCTATGGACCGCGTTCCCTATGCTATTTCTGATGCTTTCCCTCTCCTGTATTGTACTCAGTATATCTGACAAGGTTTTCTTAATAGGTTGTGTACTGAAGTTTCTGTTCCGATACCAAATTTAGGGAAGGCTTGTTATCTCAAATTCTTTCTTCCCGGCTTGATAAGGTGCTGATTAATTTTATGTAACTCTCTCTCCTTATCTAGTTGAGCTTCAATCGGTTTTAGTGTAATCTTGGAAGAGCGCGATCGGTCTTTAATGTTTGTTTTTAAGGTTTATTGGAAAGCCTTTTAGGCGTGTTGGATGTTTGGTCTTTTGTGAAGTTCTATGAGAAAGAAGTTTAAAAAGTAACAATTATAGAACAAATTTGGAATCCAGATGGAAGGTTTTAAAGTTTCTGTAAAACAAGAAAGAGCATTCTTTAAATGGCAGTTGACTCTGATGTAGTTTTAGGTATTAAATTAGAATTTTATTACTCTAGTGTTGTACGTATGCAAAGCTGGGTGCATAAAACATAGAATGCTAATGGTGACCTTATATAGGGAAATATATATGTGTGTACCCCTCTGATACAGGAGTGAAGGAGACAGACTGTTCCCTCTCCATAGGTATGTAGGGGCAGCTGCACATAGCCCTGCCTTACGCCCTCCAGAAGGGCTGGGGGGGCACAGGGTGCTGTTGCTGAAATGCTCAGGCAAGAGGAGGAAGATGGTCATTTCTGTTGGGTGGAGGCATCTCACTCTGGGTGAGAAGGGGGCTTGCCAGGACCACCGTGTCCTTGCGGGTGGCTCCCACCCCTGCCAGGCTCCAGGAGCGGGGGCTCCTGAGCTGGGGCAGCGAGGATGCTCCGCTGTCATCAGTGGAGAGTGTCTGCCTTGATTTCGTGATCAGGAGTTGACATCTGGATAGATTTTCAGTCTCCTCTGGTCCAGGGTAGGTGAATCTCTCATCCCATGCCCAGCAGCAGATCGATCCCGTTTCCTGGATGCTGAGGGTTTTGCAGAAGCGCCTAAAAGTCTTTCCTAAACAATTAAAAGTCCGCGTGCACGCTGAGCAAAGAAACTAAAACTCACAAACCAGCAGGCTGGGAGCAAATACATTTAAGACTTATTTAACCATCTGCCGTATAATTCTAAGTCCTCAACCGGGAGGAGCTGCCTTCTTCGGTGCATACCTGGAGCCTGGGAAGTGTATTCCTGGGCGTTAACAGGATCGAGACCCTACCGTTAGGAACTGAGAAAGCACTGCCCTTGCTCACCCCAGTGCAGGGCGGTGGTGACGAGCCAGGTCCTGGTGCTGTCCCCCCTGAGCCGGGATGGCACTCTCAGCCCACTGCCATTTGCCAAATTGTCACAAAAGCCATTTTCCAGCTCGATTTTCAGCTCGGTATGAGACTGTGTCTCGTCCCCAGAGCCCAGGGCTGGCTGGAGGTTGTAGGCAGCGTCTTCCCGGTGCTTCTTATTTTGACATCTCCCCCCGTAGCTTCCTGGTTTCTTGTTCTCCTCCTACACTCCCTGTGTTAAACAGTTGCTGTGTTTTGCCCCAGAAAATGGTGATGGTTTAATCTCTCTCCAGCGTGTGTTTTTAGAGCAGATGCCAGGCTGTCCCTCTCTCTCATCCTCACAACGTGCATGTGTGTGAGGGCATTTGTGTGCACCTCCGTGTAGATTTCTTTTTACATATAGAGGGAAACATGTAGATTAAAACCCATGTGCATATGTTTTCCTTCCCAGATATATTTTGGAAAATATGAGTCAGCAGCAGGCAAGAACATATTACATAATCTCTGAGAGCGGAGAAAACCTTGCGATTTGTTAGGAGAAGGCAGGCTTTCTGCAGGCAGCAATTTTTTTAACATCGTTTTGTTGCCACACATTGGTGTGTGCCTCTTGGTCAAGTGGCCTTATTTCCATCGTACGCAGTTGTGGCCGATGCAGAAACACAGTCCCAGTAGCCTTGGGTTTTGTTATATTTTTAAACCCCGCAGTAACAATAGCAGAATCTCGGGGCTGTGATGATGGTAACGACTTTTCTCCTCTTCCTTAACATGTTTTCCTGCAAAGACTCTGTGATTTTCCTTTTTGGTCCCCCCCCCTTCACTCCCCTCCTCCTGCTGTTTTCTATAAAATCTCAGCGCTGAGAGGAATCGCACATGAGTGCAGCTGGAAATAAACGTTGCCCCCTCCGCCTCCCCTCTGCTCACGGCCACCCACCTCCACCGCCTACACCCAAATGGGAGAGTGAAGTCAACATCCACTTTTAGCCCTCGTCTCCTGCGCGTTCCCAACGCCTTTCCAGAGGGTGAAATTCAGAGGGGGTTGAACACCATTTTAACGCCTTCTGCAGCCGTAAGAGCACTTGTCTGGTCCCCTCAGCGGTCGTGCTGTCGTGTGCCTTAACATACGGGCATGAGGGAGGATGTGCGGTTTTCTTCTTGTTCCCCGAGCATCACAGGGAAGGGGGAGCATTGTGAATGATGGGGAGACAGAGGAGCACAAACAAAAAACCATGTAGGATGGATCTGGCTCCAGTCAGCAGTAAGGGCAGGGGTTTGAATCCTTCATCCCGGGCTCCAGTGGGTGTTGTGTGTCACGACAGGGCACGGGAAGCAGCGGGGCAGTGAGCAGAGCATGGTCGTTGGGTGCTCTCATCCTCTCGCCGGTGCCATATCTCAGTTTCCCCATCTCGAATGCCAGGTTTAATTCCAGGCTGTTCAGTGGAATCCCTGCATTTCTGAAGGATGCTTCGAAAGCCTAGGAGGGCAATGGGCACTAGCGCAGTTAAAGGAAATAAAGAAAAAGACTTGTTTGTTTATTTTTAGTTTGCCCAATAAAAACGAAAGGTTTTGAACTGCTTTCATCTCCCAGGGCACTGCAAATACTTCCGCTGTGGCTAAGCTGGCGGTTGCCTTTCAAGCAAAGAGAAAGCTCTGTTGTGGTTTTAAAATATCTCAGCGTTCCCAAGGAGGCAGTAAATTGCCGTGCTGGGTGAAACCAGGAGTGCAAGTAGCTCCGTGCCCTGTCTGGGACAGTGTCTGAGACACATGCTGTAGAGAAAATTGAGAGAGACACAATAATTGATGGTGACGGAATAACCTGTTTATCCAGAGCACTCTGTCTTCACCCCCATTAGCTCGCGGGTTTCTGATGCTTGGAGACAAGAGAATTTAAATCTTCTGTATTTTTAAAACCACAAAAATCTCTGCTATAACCAGGAAATTCTCATGAGCTCAGCAGGGGGGAAGTGCTTTTCAGCGCACGATCCATCAGGGCTCCCTATATTTTATTCAAAAGCCCAGTTTGAGCTGCATCTGCCCAGTGTTTGGAGCAGTTGGAGGGTGATGGGGTGCTCCTGGGGCTGGGGTTTGGGGGACCTGCCCCCCGTTCCCCGCCTCCCGGCAGCCCCATGGGTGATGCTGCAGAGCCCATTTCATCTTTCTACATCTTTGTTTCTCTTGCTGTAAAAACGTGCAGAAGGAAATTGCCCTTTCCCGTTAAATGGTTTGACAGCTGAGGATGAAAAGGACTATATTCAAGGCAGATGGGATTATAACAGCCTGAGGATTGCTGAAAAATGCCACTCTGCCCTCGGCAGGCAAAGCAAGGGGGAGGAGATGGGCTTCGCAGGGGGCCCCTGGCAAACCAGAGCTCCAACCCAGGCTGCTCCCTCCTTTCGTGAAAAGCAACATCTTGAATTCTACCTGAGATCCCAGCAGAGACGAGACGCCAAATGATGCCAGCAGGGTTCCACCAAAGATTAATTTGGCCTCAAATAATTTTGCATATGCAACGTCAGATTGCATCCTTATTATTTTCACTGTTTTAAGCAGCATTCAGTTAGATAAGGTCTCTATACCTCTTTAGAGCCTTCAATCGTTACTCATTAATAATACACTTGTTCTCTGTTATTAATTGATCCAAATTAGGCTTTTTTGTTTCTCTAAGCCTTTTGTGGTATTTCTGTGCAGTTAAGAAATTAATCTGCGTTAAGTAGAAATACCTAAGTAAAAATAGTAGCTTTGCAGTCGTAGCTTTTCAGTCTTTCCTGGCGTAAGCGCCAGGGCAGAACCATTCAGGGGAACCAATAATCCTCGCCTCGTAGCCACTAATAAGGTACAAGAGAGGCTCCTGGCACAGAAGGGAATGCCACAAAAGCCACCCAAGGCAGCCCAGCCCTGCTCCGGCTGGTGGGATCCCCTGGAAGTGCTGTCTCCTGGAGACAAGCTGTCTCTCTGAGTGATGTGAGCTCACATCTTAATTCCCAAATCTTTCCTTTTAGAGCTTCTGTGTTTGGCCATCCTCTCCCCAAAAGGAAGGTTGTTCCCTGGGGCATGTTCCCTCCTGTTTTGTCAAACCTGGCAGGAAACGTCTGTAGTGGTTAGTCTCAGATGGTCATGAAAGGCTTCCACCTTCCACTCCTTCCTTTGAACGGTGCTCCCACAGCTGAAAACATCTCACCGTCACTAGCAGTGGCTTTAGGTTTCTTCTATTTCCTTTTTTTTCCTTCCTGTTTCTGCTGCAGATAGTTTTACCTTTGCGGGGCTTTTTACCAACTCAGGTTGAAATTCAAGCAATAATAATAATAATAATACTTGACATTCATTCCAGCATCTTAAAAATGTTTTCTGAAGTTGGGTTACTTAGAAGCCCTTGTGCTATATAAATACTCAAGTACTTTTTCCATTTTAAAATGGAAATGGGTGCCTGAAAACCCTCAAAAGTCAAATGAAGATCAAAGGCTTAGGACTAGTAGCCATTTTCTGTACTATCCACAGGAGCTCAAGAATAAAGTTGTATAGGATAAGTGCAAAGGGACTGTTATGCTGGTAAAAACCCAATGCATCTGGAAAACTCAACCCCGATGCTCTTGAGGGCTGGGCTTGGTGTCTGACGTTCCTGCTGCTGGCCTGGCTGGAAATCCCTTGTTTTACCACCTTGTTTTCATGTCCATCCCTGAGCTACAATGGCTGGAGTGAGGCTAATGGTAGCCCTGCCCTTTGCAGTGGTAGCTGGACTTGCTTCGCAAACTTTTCAGAAAAGCAAAGCTGTTTTCCCATCATCCATCCTTCCTCCCCATTTTCCTTCCCTCCTTGTGGCTTACGAGCAGGAATTGGGATAATAGATGGAAATTTCTGTCCTGGGGCCACGCGACAAGGGGATCTGGAGGGTTTGGGGCAGGTCACAAAACAATTGCCTCTGAGAAGTGCTCAGAGGTTTGCAGGAGTTTTCCCGGCAGCTGTAGTGAAAGCTCACAGGGGGTGTTTTCACTGCTGACCAGCTGTTCATCCCAAAACGTTACCCCGACAGCATAATCCTGGTAGTAATAACACATAAAAATTGATACAGAGCGATTTGGCCAGAAGAAGAGTGGAAAGAAGAAGATACTTAAAATCCAAGGAGTGGCTGTTGAAATGCAAAAGGATCTAGAAAGCAAAGATGCAAAAATAAAGTCTGAAACGGAAACGAGTAACATTTTTACAGCATTGTATAACTCATTTTAATTGCAATCCATCTAGAAATCTATTTGAGGCAAGAAATCAATTCAGAATTGTAGAGCAAAGCATTGGTCTCCCAGATGTTTGCAGCTTTCTGGATTGTTATTTTCAGCTTCCTTCCACAGTTTATTTGAATCCCTTTTTCCTTGCTGTGGCCATGGAAAAACTCCCCCCGGGGTGTGTTGCATGTAGGGCAGTAAGTGGAGCGTCCTGGGGCTTTCTGCTTGGAACTTTCCCTCTTGAGAAACACCGTGAGGTTGTTCTACTGGTAAGCATGGGGTAGGGTTGGAAGGTGGAAGCCCCAGGGTTTCTAGGGGATAACCCCGCTTTGGAGAGGACCAGGCTCTATTTTCCAGGCTGAGGTGGTCAGGATGGATTATTGCCCCCGCACAGGGAGCTCCTGTTTTCCCTAGACAATACCTCTGCATGAGTGACAGAGCTGGGGCCGTACTGTGCTATTTACTCTCATCACCTTTTTAAAATACATCAGATCAGATCATGGAATGTTGCCGTTATAGCTGCTGGGTCATCTGGTGTTTCTCTCTCGCCATATATACTCCCAGCCTGCTTAAGAGACTGGTTGAAGTCCATCAATGTTAAAGGCTTCTGGTATCTGGCAGTGTCTGGTACGTTTGTCTTGGCAGAAATAAGCCCTGAATCTAACATATGACATCAGTGTCATTCCCAGCAGCCTCCTGAAAGGCCAGCCCTGCTGCACCTGACATTTTGCTCGTATTTGGTGGCATTTGTGAAGGAGGTTTTATCTTGTTTCTTGTCCATCTTGAGCATTCTGGGCTGCTGACGGTGATTTGCATTGAATCCAGACCTTGGCAAGTGCCACGCAGAGATGGAGTCCGTGATGTGTCCAGGCAGAGCTCAGCTCTGCTGCCGGGCCACCCCGTCACACGGGACGAGTGTCCCTCTCCTCCTGGGAGATGGGCTCTGCTCTACCCTGCCCGTCATGGGCTTTCACGAGCTGTTGGTTACCCAAGCTCACGGTTTGGCTCTGGATTGTGCAGATTGTTGACCAAGTGACCAAGTGTTGGGCACTTGGTAGGAGCTCACTGGCTGCTTCCAGAATGTCCCTTTAGACATGGCCTCCTCCTGCCTCTTGTACTGCCTGAGTTGCAGTCCTGGGAGCTGGACTCAGATGATGGGGCAAGAAGTGGAGCAACCCAGGAGGCAAACTGGGCTCCTCAAAGATGAGGCATCAGTTTGGAAATCAGGTTTACAGGCAGGTGAGGGTTTGAGACAGAAATCCAAGGAAATGGGAGACTTTCCTGAGAGCCACACTCTTAGAAAGATTTCCCATCAGAATGGCCCAAAACATAAGCAGTCAGCTCCAGATATGCAACATCTCCTCTGACCTCCCTCCTCGCTTCCAGGTGTGTCCCCCTCACCTTGTCTCTCTGGGACTGTCCTTTCATGCCCAGCAGAAATGTATCTGTCACCGCTCTGTCCCACCTGGGGAGTGATGGTGCCACATGCTGTGACTTGGCAGGAGCTGTGCTGATCTCCCTGCTTGGGCAAGGAGAAAATTTCCCTCATGGGCCAGCACCACGCACTTTGGCTGGTGAATCTTTTCACTTTAGTGGTAGATGCAGTCTCGAGTCCTTGTTTCTGCATTTCTGTTTAAATTACTGGCTTAGAGCAGCAGAGAGAAATAGAAAGAGGGTTTGCTGTAGGTTTCCCAAGTTGCAATGAGTCTGAAGAGATGGTATTGCAGAGAAACCCTCTGTACTCTGAGAAGGAGGCGAGACAAGGGGAGATTGGGCTTTTCCGAATTGAAAGAGTGCGGATGAAAGAGAGAGAAGGATACAGCACAGGAGGTAAAACTAATTATAGAGGAATGGTGTTATAAAGGGAAAACTGGGGCTGGAGATCAAGACAAATTAGAACATGCAGAAAATGTAATCCACTACGCCATGGGTTTGTATTTCTGGAAAATAACTGAAGTACCTTCACGTGGGGCAGTTCTCATGAGACGGGAGAAAATACCAGGAACAAGTACTCAAGGGTACAGTTTTCCTTTGGCTTCGAGCAAAACAGATGACTCAAATATGTGTTTTCGAGCACAGAGCCCCCTGAACTGTGAGGAGCACTGTGTTTCCTCACGTGCAGGCAGAGCTGGGCAGCAGAGCTTAACGAAGGGGCAGCACCAGCAGGATTTGCACAAAACAGAGTTTATTCTAATGATAACTGCAGAGAGGAGCAGTAGATCTCCCAAGGACAGATGGATTCACGAGTAGAAGGGCTCTGAAAATGGGCTAATAACACTGGAACAGAGAGAAAGGGAGTATTTTATTATTGTTACCTGGAGTGGATTCAAGCCTTAAACAGATGGTAGGATTTGCCAGTTTGACTGTGCTGGAAAGCTGGGCGTTGGAGACTCACAAGCCGGTCAGTCCCATCCATCACTCTGGCTGCAGGGTCCTGTGTCCACCAGCGCTTTGTGACCCTGAGAAGGCTGGTTCAGTAAAAAGTCAAGGTTAGGTTTGGCGGCGATGCCGGCGTAGGCTGTGGTTAGAGGTACTAGGAGCTCGTACTGCAAATAAGTCTTGGTTTTGGCACCAATCCTAAAGAAGAAGAAACAAATAAGTGAGATATTTCATACACTGGATTCAGTGTTTTGATTACTGCTTTGGAAAGATTGATAGAGGTGGATTTGGCTGTAAGATAAGGATTTATCTTGGCAGTTCAATAGCCTACTCCAAACCTTCCTGATCTCTGTAGTGTAGTCAGAAGTCCCTTGGATTTATGGTTGACCTTAGAAAGCACAGGCAGTATTTGGTCAGGCGGGGTGCTAGAGAGGCAGGGCTATAGAGTCTTATCTGTCTCCAGCAGCCTCAATATCTTATTTTTTAAAAGGCTCCTATATTCATTACCAAGACCATTCAGTTCTTCTTCCAACACCAAAAAAATCTTAATTCTTAAATAATTCTATCTCATCCTGTGCTACTTATTCATAAACTCTCCCTACTTTACGGTGGTGCATGAATACAGAACAGACTTTTTTTCCCCATTTTCTTTACCTGCAGTAGCATCAGCCATTTTAAAACTGTGAGCTGAAACTCCAGGGTTCTCGCTGATCCTGATGGACCTAATGGGGAAGAACATTGGGGAGAGAACATTCTGGGAGTCTGGAAATGAGCCCAAGACCTTGGAAACCGTGAACCAGATTCTCAGTTAACTAAGGTTTCTGAGCTTTCCTAATTTGTTTGGGAGTCTCAAGATTCTTGTAGCTATCAGATTTTAATTTTTCATTTTGGATTATCACGTATTGAAATGAGATATCAATAATTTAAACCTGTCCACCACTCCACTTTCAGGAGAATCATTTTTAAATAATAGTAAATATACAAGCAGTTTCTGGAGAAAACCAGAAAGGTTTAGCCTCTTTGGGGTTTGTATTAATAAATATGGCCAAGCATTTGCCCATTCCCAGGGCATTTGTAAGGTGCTTTCTGCACATACTACCTATCCAACCCCAAGAAAAGGCTACTTCTTACTACCTGATGTAATTCAAAGCAAATAATATAAAATATTTATTGGTTGTTGCATGCTCGGAAACACACATAGTGGCAACAAGGCACTGATTTGCAGCTGCACACTCCAGAAATTACTCACACGCGTGTGGTGGGTGTGTGGACCTGGAATCACCCGTCTACAGAGCAATGCAAAGGTGACCCTCTGCATGCAGGAAACGTTGAGTTGTGTGCAGCTTCAGAGAACCAAATACGCACACTTTAGTGCATACAAATTTGGACACGTGGGATTCTAATGTAATTTCTTATGTGTATGGTTGCTGCATGTAGAGAGTCAGACCTCTGCTGCGCACAATTCACACGGAGATGCCCGCCCGCCCTGACTCAGATCCACCGTATTTTATTGTTGCTTTGAAGACGGTCTCTAAAAATTCCCTAAAAATTTGGAGTCGATCCAAACAGGGTGCCAGCAGCCTCCAACTCAACTCATTCCCTTTACGTCAAATGGCGAAGCTCATCAATAGCAATCTCAGACTCCAGCAGGGAACACAAAGGCATTTTGGATTTGACACCCTGAATAGCCTTGTGGTAAATAGGTCATTACTAATACAATAGCAGTAATAAAGCCCGATGGAGGAATTTAGAGAGTTACAAATGATGGTGTTTGTGGTCCTTTTTCTTCGGTAGCAGATATTATTTCTAGTGCCAGCAGAATGATTTAGGTAATATTTGCTTGTTATTTTATGGAATCAATGAACAGCATCTTATCGTAGGTTTGTGTCTGGGGATTGACAAATGCTCAGGTGCCTTTGCAGCTCTGTGGTTACTTTTATTAACTAATAGGAGCTTAAAAGACAGGGTGAAACCCAGGAGATCGCTGCTGCTCGTCCTGTCGCTGCAGACTGGAGCTCAAACCAGTTCGCCAGAGCCTGTTCCCAGCAATTTGCTCTCGGAGCCTTTGGTTTATCCAGCAGGAATGTCACATGTGATAGAGGGGCTCAGAGCGGCCACTTTTACCTTTAAAGTCTAGGTTTAATTTTTTTCTGTTAAAAAAAATGTGTTTCGACAGTTTGTCACATCGGCTCAGGCTGCCATGTCGTGGGCAGTGAAGTGTTAGGAAGGAAAAGCAAAAAGTATTTTGATGAAGGATCAAGTCAACTCACTAATGTTTTTTGAACATCTCCTGTGTTGACCTTGGTCCGTGCAGACACACGCCTGCTCCGCTGGCTCTCGCGTCTCTGGGAGAGCTTCTGGAGGCGCTGAGAGAATTGCCAGGCAGGATTTGGGGAGATTTGGGGGAAAGTTTTGAAGGGGATTTTCTGGAGGTTTGTGCCTTGCAGCGGAGACATTTTGCCAGCTTCTCCTGAATTGAAGACTCCATCATGTGTTTATTTTTGAACTGAGGAGGAGGGAAGGAAGGAGGCATCATCATCCGGCATTTTTATAGCTATGGAGAGTGGGGAGGGCAAAGTCTGTGTATGACAAGAGACCCTAATTCTCCACACTCAGATTCAAGAAAAGCACAGACCCAGTCTCTCTTGTGGTTGGTTTGTTTTTTTTTTTCACTAGACAAACATTTAATTATTTTACCTTCATGCTGCTGATGAACAAACTGAGAGAACTACAAAAGATAATGTACTTCTATTTTTGTATCTAATGAAGCTCAGGCTAGATTTTTTTGTTCCCTCTGTATGATTGGCTGAAACAAGGTAGGAAAAATTGAGAGGGAGAGAGAGAGGAGGAGGGAGCGAGACGCTAAACGTTGGAGCAGCATTACGTGTACGCGGTGTGGGGAAAACGTGTGCCGCCTTAGCGAAGCAGAGTGCTTGGAAAGCAAAGAGGAGAAGCATTTTATTCATATAAAATGATCACTCGGGGACGGGTTTCTAGAGGAGCTGTGGCACAGGATGGATGGAGGCAGCGGTGCTGTCAGGACGGTGCTGCTGGCTCTGATTTCTTGGCGGCAGGGCTGTGCACCGGGCCAGGGTTGCAGAGCCCGTGGCCACCAGCGTGGTCTCGCTTGCTTTCTGTAAAGCATCCTCTTCGACTTGGCAGGACTCAGGCGCTCCATCAAAAGTTCATTAACATGTTCAGTTAGTGACACGCGGCTGCGTACAGCCTGCTGGCAGGCGCTGGGGAGAGGAACGGAACGGACCAGGCTGGATCAAAGAGAGGAAAAAATGTACAGTGCCTTTACTATTAGTGGAGGAAAAGCCGCTGAGTGGGGGCTTAGGGCTGACCTGTGTTGACACGTTAATCTTAAGCGCAGTATTTGGCACCTGAGAACTGCAGTGATTGATGCCTCTGAAACACCCGAGCTGGATGAGCACCCTGCGAGCCGAGGGCTCGGGGCTCAGGCTTAGCTAAGGCTGGTGTCTGCAGTTCAGCATCAAGATGAAAATCAAGCCTAAAATCTCTATATCTGATAGCGTTTTCTGCAGCAATTTCTGTCCCAGACAGCGGAGATTTGACCTCGCTGCTTGAAACTGGGCTGTGCTGGGAGTCAGCCTGGTAGGATTTGGTTTGCAGCCATGATCACATCGGAAATTAGATCTGGGGTTGTGTATGGAGCAGCCCGTGTGAGGTGAGAAACTGCTCCTAAGCTGCTCAAAGGCTTCTGAAAGATTCAAATTAAAGCTCTGAGGATTTGACATTTTCTTTCATAATAAAAGAGAGAGAGTAATCAATGTACAGAGCCGGTGAGTGATTTTATTAATTCGCTGAACTGCAGTGCTGTCATTCAGTAGAAAATAAGACATCGGTTTTTATTTGTGAAACATGAGTGGGGAAAGTAAAGTATAAATCACGCAAAAGCAGCGTTGGCTGAGGTTTTGCAGCAGCTGCTTTGAGCTAACCCAAGGGACCTGAAGGCCACGGGTCCTCAGCGTCTTTGCTTACGTTTTGGGAGTAATAATGTGCAATATATGCACCTCAGAGAAAGCAGCTGCGGTATTTCAGTACTTGACTAGTTGTGTCATTGGTTCGACCTCCTTTGAAGGGGACAAAGACGGGATGTGCTGCAGTGAGAAAAACCAAGGAGTGTGCTTGAAGAGTCGCCCTCAGATCACGGAAGATCCATGTAGAAGTTTGTCCTTTGAAAAGGGCCCAAACATGGGATGGTGTTTTATAGTGCCCATAAAAAGAGCTGTTAATAAAATTAATCTGGAAGGGAAGGGCAGCATGGAAAGAAAGATGAAATTTTACAACCCTAACGTACAGTAGATGAAAAGCATAAATCCAGCCCTGGCTGGTACTGCCTGGAAAGCATCACTGTTTGACCCCAAGTAGGGTTGCACCTTCATTCCAACTGGACAGGTACCCACACCACCACCACCATTACCTTAATTTCTGGCCCTATTTGAGGATATAGTTGTCAAGGTCAAAGACTGAGCTGCTTTGAGCCCGAGAGATTGGCTGTTGTATCCATCCATAAATTGGTGTGGCCCAACCCGGGGCTGCTCGGCTACGGTGCGTTGTGTGTGTATCGTGGGATTTCAGTCTGTCAGCAAAACAGCGCGTCTGTAAGGGCAGGAAGAGGGAGAAAAAGGTCACTTTGCTCAATTCAGAGCACCCCGTGGGAAATAGGAACCTACAGGCCCTTAGGAGATTTCTAGGAAGTGTAAAGACAAGGACAGTGGGCAGTATGATCACGCGTGACACTAAGGTTTGTCATCCGATGCTGTTAAGTCTGAAGGATCCCGTGATGGGTTATTTTGCCTTTTCAGAAAAGGTTTCATCTCAAGAATGCAAAGAGCTTAGAACATCAGGAAAGCAGAAAAGAAATGTGGCACCAAGTTAATATAGGGAACGGTGAGCTGTGGTGCGGAGGAAGCACAAAACCCGAGAGCTGGGAAAGACGGCTGGGTCTTTGATAAAAGCTAATGGCTGGGGCTTCCCTGGTTCACAGGAACGGCGTTTGTGCTTCTGGCCTTTTAAAACCTTAAGCTTGAAAATCTGGAAGAAATAGACTTTTTTATTTGGTTAGTGTTTTGGACCTATGAAACCGAAAGTCATAATACCCTGTAAAACATTTGAGGTGATTTGGGAATATAGCATTCCTTATTAAACTCTGCGGGTTTTAGAGACTTCTTACGTTTTCACAGCAGCGTAGGGGTATGACCTCTATAATGTGCAACAGGATACTTGAAAAATTGAGACCAATTTAACAAGAATAGATGCTGCCTTGGTGCTCCATTTCTTCCATTTCTTTTCTGGCTAGAGTTAAGTTCATAATGGTCTAACTCAACCTTTTAGCTGCTAAAAAAGAAATTGTTGTGGTCTGGGGATAAGGGACTGGCTTGTGACAGATATTTTGTTGGAACCATTTGTCCACGGCTGCAATAACAAAGTGAAATGTCATAACTACAATATTTTGAAGAAGGTCAGAAAGTGTCAGTCTTTGCATATTTTCAAGGGTATTTTTGGCCATTATAACAAAATGCGCTGGTATTTGGGAGTTTCAGGGAACACAGACCCCTGTGGATAAAGAGGAGACGTAGCAGTTGTTTGCCGGGTGATGTTACCTGACATCTCGGGGGTAGCGCTGTGTTTGCACCAGACATAAAGTGAAGACCCAAGTCCAGAGCATGTCAGCTCCCAGCAACAGAGATGTTTTTCTCTAGCTGGAATTGTGAATGCTGTATGTCTGAAAATCAGAAGGACCAATTTGTTTAAGATAAAAAATGGTGTGCATCAGAGTTCTGTGGCACTGTGATTTTTCCTCCTCCGGGATGCCAGCTTTGTCTTTTATCTTGTTTTCTCTTTATTTCTAAATGAATTTTGCCTGGTTTGCTGCACCAGGCAGAGGATGCTGGTATCCATCTGCAAGTGGAATACTCTTGTTTCCTGCACTCTTCCCTGTTTTGTGAATTTTGCTGCTAAAGCTCCACGTGTTTGCAGGATGAGCACAAGTCCTTGTACATACGTATGTCAGTGGCACTTCAGAAGAGCAGATAGAATAAATATTATTGGATTTCTTTAATACATAGTATTTCCTAAGGTGAAATAAGAATGTGGCTGCCTTTCACCTGCAAGAAGCTCAAGTGAGCTCCTAGAGAGGCTGGAGAATAGTGTGTTACGGATGTTTTCAGTCTTTTAACCTTTCTCTAGCTGATGAATAATTCTTTGCTGTTCAGTGTTCAGTGCAGAACAGTGAGTTTCTCAGGAGTCACATAGCATCTCCCTCTTTGTAATATTGCCTTCCTGATGAGTTGAATCTGAACTAAGAAATAATTATTATAATACTTCTAGACCCCAAACCTGCCATCCCTGAGGCTGGTCCCTTGCAAAGCCAAGGAGTGGGCAGCCTTCAGCCACTAGTAAATGCCTTCTCGGGACTGGTGCATGTTTAAACCAGAGAAATTCAAGAGGTATCCTAATATACGTAAGAACGGAGAGTGATCTCCAGCTCAGCATATAGTTATCTTGAAGCCACAGGTGCTGGCATCAGTAACGCCGTGAGGCCGTCCACAGAAGGACATGGATAGGAAACGCGGTGGCACCACTCACATTACCCCTAAGTTAAGATAAAATCCTCTCCTGACATCCGTGATCCTTTATGTCAAGGTGTTTGGAAGATAGTGTCAAAAGAAGTGGCTTGGTCTGAAGCTCGTTTAGGGCAGAAGTGCTTTTCTGAGAGAAAAGTATCTGTCGGGCTGGGAGGGGATGCTGGCATTTTTGCAAACCCCGCTGTCTTTCCTTACCGATGGGTTAACTCCTCTGCGCTGGCGTGGGATTTATCCGCGTGCTCCCGAGTCAATGGCACAATCCCAGCTTGTCCCAGGGAGCTGTGTTCCCACATGATTGTCCTTGTTTGAAAGCAGGGATTAAAATATGTTTTTTAGAAGAACCAACCTACCAACCAAGCAAAATCTACTGGACGGGTTGTTTGGGGGGTGAAGGGGGCTGAGCAGCCAGGAGAGTTGCTGTTCCTGTCGGACTGTGGCAACCCACACAGTGAGATCTTGTGTGTGAGGGAAGATGGGAAAGATCTGTCTCAAACTGCAGTTAGCCCTTAATGGAGATGCTTTTTGTTCCTCT
>JAOXNO010000063.1:1772729-1786211 GCA_028565335.1 Limnodromus scolopaceus
CAGCCTCTCCTCGTAGGAGAGATGCTCCAGGCCCTTAATCATCTTTGTGGCCCTTTGCTGTCCCCTCTCCAGCAGTTTGCTGTGCCCTCTCCAGTTCTCACATGGAGCCACTGCAGTACTAATTTTTTTGGCAGGCAACCAAGCCGACCGTCCACCCCAAATGTCTCCTTTCCTGTCCTCCCCACCCCGAGCTGAGCCTGAGCTGGGATTGCTCTGGGTTCGTTAATATGCTAATCCTCCTGCTGGGCTGCACTGGTCCCACTCGCCAGGCTCGGGGCTAATATTTGCAGTTGCTGCAGGAAAAAGGGTGATAGCCTTTCAGTGTCATTAACACAGCGAAAGAAAGCAACTGAGATGTTTGATTTTGATGGCAGAGAGGTTTTGGAGGTGTGGGAACCGTTTCTTTGGGGCCTTCGTTATATCCTATGTAAAACTCTTAAATAGTGAATGGATAATGACTGAGTAATTACTGTTGTGGTCCCTTCATCCAGTCTTTCAGAAACACACGCATGTGCCCATGTACTCACACACACAGGCAAAAAAATCCTTAGTATTTGGAAATAAATGAAATAACAGAAGTTTAAAAGCTGAGAGCAAAGCTCTGTTGCTAATTTCCCAGAAACACCACCGAAAGAAAGAGAATTTCATGCAGGACGCCAAAAAAACCAACCCCAAACCCAAAAAAGCCACGAAGAAGGAAAGTCCCTCCAGGTTTCAGTTCAAGAATTACCCTGATGTATCGGCTGCCCACGGTTTTCTCTGCAAAATATCCCTTGGGTCCTTCTCAGTCAGGAATTATTTCCAGCGCTGGGGATGGGGAGTGGGGATGCAGCAAATAAAGCAGCTGTTCAGCAGGCGCCGCGGAGCTCTGCCGCAGGAGGACCAGCCAGCAGCATCCGGCTGGTGGGGAGCTGATGGCTCTGCCAGCTCGTTTGCAAAGGTTGTAATCTTTAAGGTGTCGAGCAGCAGAGTTTAAAAATAACAGAGAGAAATCTCCCTTCTACAAGGCACAAATAAAAAGAGGATGGTTGAGATAACAGTAATTTAAAAACTCCTGTTCCTGCCTCGGGCGCTGCAGTGGAAGGAATCGCACGTGCACAGCAGTTTTCCCCATGGACACCAGGTGCTTTCCTTATTGTCCAGCTGGGGGAATCCAGGTTTCGTTTTCATTTTTTCGTCAATTTCTTTAGTTTTTCTTCAGTTTCTTTATTTTTCTTTAGCATTGCTTGGTTCATCCTGCATTCCTAAGCCCTGCTGTCCTGGATTTGCAGTATGAGATGAGCAAGTTAGGGCGTGTGGAGGGGAGGTTATATTGTGTTGAGCTTAATTTCTATTAAAAATCCAGTTAGAGAAAAGGAGTTTCTGTCCTGGTTGAAGGAAGGAATTCGGGATGAGATGCTGTAAAGTGCTTAGAAGCTTAAAATGCAAGGTCAGTAGCAGTTCCTGTGTGTGAGAACTGGTGAGCTGCGTAAGGACCCCTGCAGGTGGTCAGTACCTAAAGGTCCTGAAAGGTGTGGACACCTTTTAGGCACCACAGAGAGAAATTTGGGGTTTTTAGGAGGAGAAACCATAGTCAAACGATGCTGACTGATGCTTTGCCGCCCTGCTCTGAGTTGCCCCAGGGTGACTAGATGCAGCCACGGTGCTGCTGCCTCATGGCTTAGCTCTGGGGCGTTCATTCACCTTGAGACCATAAGACCTTTGGGCTGGATGTACTATTTTGGGAGTGTTTTCATCAAGGTGGAAGTAGCATCGCCCAAACCTTGGTAGGACTAGGGAGCGAGGAGCTGGTGGATTTAGCCCGTTTAGCTCCTCTCCAATGACATTTTCAGAGCAGCCCTGCAGAGCAAACTCCCCAGCTATGTCCGAAGCAAGTTTCTGCACGCTTGCATCATTTGGATGCATAAGTCTAAATCTGCGCTTCCCAATAAAGCTCTGTCAATAAGAGTCCCACATCTTCTGGTGCAAGGCGATGCTTAAATTAAAGCTGCCAGAGAAAAGACTCGTAGGAAGAGCACCGAGCGGAGAGGGGAGATAAGGAGAGCGTCTGAGCTGCAGAGCTGTCGACACGCAGCCCATCTGCAGCTCCCAGCTTGGGTGGTATCACCTCTGCGCTCTGCCCCTGCCTGCCCCAGGCTGGGGTCTTCAGAGGGGGGGAGAATAAACTGGCAGAGCATCCAATCTGGCCAAAATAAAGGGGGATTAAATCCTGGAGGGAAGGATCAGGAGAGTTTTTCGTCTCTTGCCCAGGAGGTTTGTGGTGGAGGCACCTGGGAGTTGATGGATGCACCCAATAAATCTATAAAAAGACACAGAAGCAGAAGTAATGGCTAAGGCAGCGCTGAGGGGGGCTGGAGGGAAGTGATTTGGGGCACAGGGCTGGTTTTGCTGTGCTACGTTACTTTAATCTGTGTTTTGGTGCTCTCTCCCCAGGCATGTTCTTTGTCTCTTAGGGCTGGTTAGTTTTTGTGGTATCTAATGTTTTCAGGTTAGACACATGCGCAAAAATCCCTCCTCTAGAAGAGAACGATGGGCCATAGATCTGTTTTAAATGTGTTCCAGAGCTGCAGTAGCCCCTGCTGGTCTGAAACCAGAAGTGGTCATCAACTAGCTGGCATTTCAGTGGGTTACACCTGGGAAGAGGATTTTTCATTGGATGCAGATCCTCAAATCCATGTTGAGAACCCAAAACTGCTGTGTTGTGTCGAGTCGCTTGATCCAAAGGACTGTTGAATGGCAATCGAAGGCCCCTCCACCTTCTGCTTTCCTCTTCAGAACTTGTTTCTCTGCTATAACCTTTGCCTGTCTTTCCCTGTCCCTTCCTTTGGGCTGGATCCTGGCCTCAATCACAGCAATTAAATCTGGTGTAACTGCTCCATGGATGAGACAGAACTGGCTCCAAAGAAGCCAGGGGAGTATGATTAGGGCAAAGTTTTGCTGGTGGATGCTGTCAGCCTCTGGGTTAATCCAGCCTTGGATTTGAGAGGCAGAATCACACACCTGCACCAACCACTAAGCAAAGTCATGGAATTTTGTAAAAGTTTGTTGGTACTCTCTGTATAAGAAAGTTATATAGGCTGAAACATCTGGATACAGTGGATTGCATAAGCGTGTGTCTGTGTGTGGGGGTGTGCCTGTATGTCTGCATGGGAGTGTACGGGATTTGTAGTGCATGTGTGTGGACATCGGTGTGTATGCATGTTTATTATTCCTTGCTGGTTTTTTTCGGCGTGGAATACTGCACATGGCTTTTATTCTTTTATTATCAATAAGGGGAGAATCAAATTTGGCTTGGATACTCACAGAAATGTCTGGGGAGTATCCAAGCATGATTGTACCTTTTCTCAAATTTGGATGACCTGTCTACCGTCTTCGTTTCCCTTAATTCTTGATCTCCCCCTAATATTCTTCCCTTTACCACAAATCTTGCAGGAGTAGGTAACCTAATTCTACACTGAGACGAGAAGACCTAATCCTGATCTCATTCACACTCATAATAAACTAAAAATAAAATCTATTGGAAATTGGGGAAATCTAGCATATTGACATTGATTTCCCAACTCTGCTGGTGGTTTCTGGATTCCTGTCAACTTGAAACTGGACTGAGAACTATTAATTCAGGAAACAGTCATTTGAGCTTGATGGGGATGTATTGACCTGAAGCCTTCGTTAATATAAAATCAGCTTAGTGACCTTGGTTTGAGGAAATCTCTCTCCGCTTTGACCACGCAACATGAAAGCTTCGTGTTCTTCTCACCTAAGGTAGACCATTGTGCACTGGCTCTGGGGCTTGGGAGATCCCATTGACTGTCTCTTCTGATGAAAGATTGTCTGTCCAGAAGCTAAGTGTCTTTTTTGGGCCCTTGAATTATTTAACAGGAATTCAAGTTGCTAAAGAAACATCAGCCTGTGAAAGAAAGTTTCTTGGAGCTTTTAGCACAAGCCACAAATATTTTCCCCCAAAGTTTGAAGGGTATTTTGAGGAGGGATTTGAGCTTGATGGGGATGCCAGAGAAAGTTTGAAAGTATGGAAAATGTTTCTGTCTCTCCCTTAGTGCAAAAATAACTATTTATTCACAATGAGAAGAAAATTCGGCGGGTGGGTTGCTAGAGTGATGGGAACGGATGGAGAAACTTGGCAGCAGGGATCTTTGTCAGCTTGATTTCTTCAATGGTTTTGTCAAATTCAGTTTTCTTAATGTGGATACTCATGGAGAGGGTGAACTCCCCCACATGCCCTGCTCTTCTGAACCTGAATGTCCCTTTTTTTCTCTTAAAATAGAGGTGTTGTAGGTTAGTGCTCATTACACAGATGTGCTGGGCTGTAGCAAAAGCTGAAGTCGAGGTGTGAGTAGAGGAGGGTCGGCCGGTGTGGGAAGAAATCCTGTCCTGGAGGAGGAGGAGGTGTTTGGAGGTGGGATTGTTGTGCATCGCCGGTGAGAAACCACTGCTTTGATCCACCTGTGACTGCTTCTCCATGAAGCAAGAGGACTTTCTGCAGAAGCAGGTTCAGGGCTGGTTCCCTGTTCAGGCAGCTTTGATATCAGCTATGTGCATCCCTCTGGAGCAAAAGAAAGTAAAAAGGGTTAAAAAAAGTCCTTTCTGGCTACGTCCTATCTAGTGAAGCTTTTGTACGTGCAGTGGGAAGGTGGATGTGCTCATCATGGTCCATCGGGGTGGCTGTGAGTGGTTGGGCTCTGCCTGTGCTCTCTGGTATTTTAGAGGTTGGAATAGCCAAAAATTATTTATCTTCCAGTAAGTGTGGGAGGGGAAATTTGCCTCGGTGTGACACACTGAGGTGACCCGCCAGCAAGCGCCTGGTCTTGCATTCCTCAGGAGCTGGCTCAGCAAGGTACAGACAAATCCCTGCTTTTATTTCAGGTTGTGTTTGCTGGGGGAAGCTGTGATTTTGTTCTGCTGCTGAAATACCTTCATTAATCTGGTGCTGAGATTTGGGTCTAATTTTACCCAGCTAGTGAAAGCTGACTATTTAAAGAGGTGGTTTGAGCCTTGAATTTTTCTTCTTCTTATATTAGCAGAGAGGGAGATGGAATATTACCAGGGTAACCGAATAACCAGACAGCAGATTTGAGGTTACTCGCAGCACACGACAGCAGAGAGCAGTATGTGGCTCGCAGGGAGAGCGGTGCCTGCTGCAGCCTTCTATTGAGCAAACAGGCAGAAAACTGAGCTGTATCAGGTCGATCAAAGACTGACGATGAGCTGACAGTGTGATATGGCCATAAAAAAGCAAGGTATGATCCAAGGATGTATTAGAAGATGAATTTCCAGTAGAGATTAATGCCGCTGTACCAGACAGTGGTGCAACCTCACTTGGACTAGAGTAGCCTGTTTGATTGCCAATATTCAACAAAAAATAATTCAAACTGGAACAGGGACAAGGACAATCGGGGGAATGGAGGATCCGTCGGTGAAGGGGAAGCTGGGTGCCCTGTCTAGCCTGGCAAAGCGGCGGCGAGGAGCCCAGCTGGTCTCTACAAATGCTCTGAGGACAAAGGCTCACTGGGCAGGAGAACTGCTTAAGATGAAGGGTGAAAGAATGAGTAGGTATTGGGTGGTCACAGCAGAATATGGGCTCTTAGTTGGGTAGTTTCTCATCATTGGGCAGGACCCTGGTGGTGGAGCAGCCTCCCTTAGGGTGTCACAGAGGTTGAAAACCCAGAAGGATGGAGGCTTGAGAGCAGAGACCCCTCCAGGCCACGGAAGCAGGAAGGTGTGTTGGGGACCCCTCCAGTGCAGCCTTGCCTCCACCACGTTCACACTGCTGTGGTGAGCAATTAGTGGCCTGCGGGCTTTAAGCTGGCCACGGCTTATTGATAATTATTGGAAATGAGTGCCTGGGTCTGATCGTGTGCCTTAACTTTTTCCATACATGCTCAGCTCAACCTCTTTTGCTTCACTTTGGTTCCTACTAGTGTCCTAAATTTGTATTTGCTAAAACGTCAGGAAAATGGGAGCCTGCCCTCACTCGTACGCAGAATAACTAGTCCTCATGTCCAGGTCTTTAGACATTTTTCCAGCTTTTATTGAGTAAAGAGATGTCAATGCCTCCATCAAAGGAGCAAATCTGGCTTCAACTTGTAGCCCAGGCGTTGATGCCTGTTGTTGCACCTGTTGCAGGGCTCTGGTCCACATTTTACCAACGTGGTAAATTATGTGGTGTTAACTAGTGTTGCTGGGTTTCCATGGAAACCTTTTTGCTAATTAACACACAGTGTTGAGGGGAAAAAAAAAATCTGTCCTTAATGATGAATTAATTTGACAATCTTGTTATGGTAAGAAGAGATGTGAATAGACATTCCGAAGGTGTATAGTGGGGATGTGGGCATACTCGTTGCTTGTAAGGAGAATAACTGGGAAAAAGAATATGTCAATGCTATTCTGACCTTGCAGCATTCAAACTGAAGCCTTTCTTGCAATTTGGAAAGGTTTTGCCCTTCAGAAGGAAAAAAATTATCTTGAAAAATGTCTAAAACCAAGTACACTTATTTGCTCCTTTTTTTTGATAAGACATTTTAGCTTTTTGTGAGTGTGTGTGTGTTTAAAAGGTTTTATAAAGACTCAGTGAATTTAAGAAAGCTGGGTGCATGAAAGAATCAGAAAAGTCACTTTTAAAAAACTACATTATTTTATGTCAGGAAAAGACAATTCCTCATGACTCCTCCCAAATTTCAACTCACTCTGCTCAATTTTGGCTCTAATTCCCCTAGCAGCGCACGTGGGAAATCAGCGGAAGCTGTTATTAGATGGGCCCAAATGAAACCATAGGATTGAACCCGTTGGCTTGAAATTCGAAAGAGAAACAAATGCAACTTTTGCAGCGTGGCCCTGGCCACCGAAGCGGTGGCTTTGGAAGCACTTTAGCAAAAGTAAATCAGGAGTGAGAAAAACAGCAACTTTCCAATGTGTCTTGGAGATGAGTCACGGATGTAGATTCCCATCAGCAGCGGCAATTAAACTCCTTTAGCACTTTGTGCACAAGGCAATGAGTTAAGTCACAGTGTCCTGGCTAAATTCTTACTCGGATAATTGTACTCAGCCTTCCTGAATCCTCCCCTCCTGCAGTTTTAATTAGATGGAGCTGTGGCTCACGAATGTCTGTGTCGTGTGGACCACAACCTAATGGGGAGTTTGGTGGAGACCTGTCATCCTACAGGCGATCCTGTGATTGCCTCCCATCCTGTTGTGACTGCAGCAATTACTTACACGGAAAAGCAGCGTTAGGGAAATAATGAGTGTATTTGAGCTGCTGCTTAATGAGATTTCGCTTTCAGATGTGAGGGCACTACGCATCCAACCGGCTCTTTGCAAAACCAGCAAGTGCCCTGTGAATGTTCTCTACTCCTGGCCAGAGCCTGCAAACTGGCAAGGTCTTGAGTTTGCTGGAACACATCTCCTGGGGTCCTGTGGGGCTGGAGGAGCGGCTTGAAGCTGCCATGTAGATGGAGAAGGGAGCAGAGAGGTGGAAGGTTGCCCAGTTTTGCTGCCCTTTCTCTCAGCGGCCGCTCAGGAGCAGCCCTGGGATGGAGACGGGTGCGATGGCTGGAGGATTTGTCTGTGGCATGGTCCTGTTGGGCTTGTCCTCTGCCCAGCCCCATCCAAACCCTCTGCTGCCTTCATCACTGAGAGATCCTGGGCTCTCTGTCTGCAGCCAGTTGGGGGTCTTAAACCGTTTAAAGCTGGGGAAAAAGGGGTAGTATTTAGATATATGTAGTATTTAGATATATTTTTATTTAATTAAGGCTGTTTGGGGCACTGAAATGACCTGCTTCGAAACCTTCGCAAAGCTGCTCTGGCCTTAAATGGCTGCTGACTTGAGTTTGTTAAAGGTTACTTGAGGAGCTGCATTTCCAAAGAGTATAAATAATAATGGAGATGGGATTAATTTTGCCTTTTTAAGGAGAGAAAGAGAATGTGTCCGAGTACTTACATACTTTTTTAGGACAAATAAGTTTTCAGAAGGGTGGAGAAGGTGAGGCTGCAGACCAGAAAGGAACAGGCCCTTCAGCACAACCAGGTGGAAGAACTCGAGGGAGTTACTGTGGCAACTTGCCTAGAGCTTTCAGCAGCGCCATGTTTAATTTGTTTAATTTATTTCTTGTTCAAAGGCTTCTTCACCTTCTATATGCTTTGTTTTAAATCCTCTGTTGGTGTTTTGATTTTTAGATAGTTAAAATGGAGCCTTTCTCCATTTCAGACTCCTCGCTCTTCCCATTATGCATAAATAATACCTCTCCTGCAACTATTTAAACTGTGCCTGCACAGTCTCTGAAATGGTAGTTTAGCTGAGCTTTTAACAGGTTTAATCTCTTTCTGGGTATTAATCCTTGCAGAACCTCTGATAAAATTTGTTGCTTTTCTCTGAATCCCTCCCACGCTGTCAATATCTGTCTGAAATGAGTTGCTTCGTGCAGAACAAGCCATGGGAGGAGGGACTGTTACAGCTTCTTGCGGATCTCTCTCTCATTTCAGAGCATTTCAGACTCCTCTCTGATTTCCTGCCACTGTTGCTCCCCCTTGCCCCATGAGCATCTCTCCCATTGAATATGGGTTAATGGAATGAGTTCCCCTCCTGTTTATTAGCTTTATTTTGTGGTTCTCAGATACATTCGCAAAGTTTTCCTGTTTGATATCATCAGGGAATGTTAGTGAATAATATCACCTCCTCCACATGGCAGTGAAGACATAAAGGTATCAGAGACGGCAGCAGATGTTGGGTCCCATTTCTAGTTTCTTGCACTTGTTTTTTCTTGCTTTGCACAACATTGTGGTGTCCCTGAACCTCTGTGACAGCAAACTTGATCTGTGATCCAGGTTATCAAAGACTGCGACTGAACTGGAGGGGAAATTACCTTTTTTTCCATCATGTCACTGTAGAAATGGCACAGTCTCCGTTGAGGCAGTGCCAGACTTTGGACAGTCTCTTCTCTCAAGTATGAGGTCTGAAAAAACCAGGACTTGAGCTGTGAAGGCAACCTTTGAGATTTCTGACCTTCTCTACAGTTGGGTTTGAACCAGTCACCTCCTGCCCATTTCTAAGTCTCTCAATATGAATTCATCGTCCCACGTTGGTGCCGTTACAGTTTGGGCTCCCACCAGCCGAGGTGCTTCAAAGGTGAGGGAATGGCAAAGTCCCTTGACTGGGAGGTGACGAGAGGGGACCTCTGTCTCTGTGTTCAGCTGAACCACAGCCTCAAAGCCAAGCTCCTCTGAGCTGGACCTGAATCACTCCTTGTCCAAACATAAACCCAAGGAAAAATCTCTCCATGGTTTTGAGATGTCCAGGTTCTCCCCGATTCTACCTATTATGGAGGAAATAGCAAGGAGACGGGTTTTTTCCCCGGCATTGTACTTGACCGCTGTGCTGCTTGCACTGTTGCACGTGGCACCCTTTGGCCATGTATTGCCACCGTGGCCAAATTTCTCCACTGCGTCAACTCTTTTCCATACTTCTTCCCTTTGGACACTCTCCCTGGCTGTTCCAGCTGTGCCCTTTTGAATGAAGTCAGCTGCCATTTTGAGCAAACACTGGCCATAAAAAATAAGGTGAAAATCTGTGAGAGTAAGATAATTTATTATTTCCGTGCCAGTGCTATAGGAGGGAAAAGCAGTGAGGCATGAGGAATGCAGTAGCGATGGAGACCTGTGAGAGATAGATCACATTCCATCTTTCCTGTTTCGTTTTCTCTGAGCCGACCGTAAAAGAGAAACAAAGCAGGCAATCGGAGCCCCTATCCGTTTTCACAGGGCTTGTTTAAATGAGGATTTACTTAGACTAAAAGCTCCTTAGAGCCACTTAATTCTTCTAGGTGCAGTGCATATCTAGGCCAGTAGTAAAAATTCCTTACCAGATGTCTTCAAGAGAGTGCTCACCAAGTACTTTCCCAAAGAGAACATCTTGGATGCTTTCAACAAATGGTATCAATTCTTAATGATGCTGGATTAGATAGTGCAGTCAGGCCTGGCCACAGCACTTTTTAAAGCCTTGGGAATATTTGGAAGTTGCTCCAGTGATGGAAAGAGAAATTAAATGGGCTGCAGAGCAGTGAGGGCTACATGCTCTTTTATTCAGCAATTAGTCAAAATAGTTCTAGCTAAAATCTTTTACTTCATCAATTTCAGCATATTTCATTATCAATTAACGTTCTCTCATGTGGCAGTCTTCATTTTAAATACCCTGTGAATTCCCAGAGCCCTTGTAGCCACCGCCTCTGCATTTATGTTTTGCCTCTCTTTGCTCACCACCTTTCCAGGAGTGGTGCCACCCAAGTTGGCATAGGTTTGGACAACACGTCTTTCCTCCCGTTCCCCATCTCCGTTATCGCTTCGCCGTGCTCGCCTGATCCATGAGGCCATAGGCGTGAGCTGCCCACCACCCAGTACGTTTGAGGGAAGTCCACACACTTGACTTCTACATCTTCAGCTGAAAAAAATATCACTGTGAGAGGGGCTGGAGATTTTCCGTTAGGGCAGAATCTCCCACTTCCATTATGTGGTGTCTTTTCTGAAAATTTCTATTCTCAAAGTAACAATCCTTTAAGGCATCCTTTAAGCGTTCTGAGTCAGAAAAACCTATTTCTGAAATGAATGATAATTATATACTGGATATAATTGAGTATAGATTGCTTACCAGGCAAATAATATCTAATATAGCTGAAGCTGAGCCTCAGCAGATCCTTGGATGAGAATTCATCGGGGCTATTGGACTCTAATTAAAGGCCAACCACGCCAGCTGCTTTTGGGCAAGTTGTAATCCAAATCCAAGTGGGGCTGTCAATGTTCACCCTCAAATCTGCCTGTACCTGTGTGTAGCAGCCTCCTGGACTGTCACTCATATTTTACACTAGTTTTTCTCTGAAAATTTTCCTTTCAAAATTGAAAGTAACATTGAAATTGGCTGAGACATCAGACACTGGGGTTATATATTCCTTGAAGCAAGAACCCGATGTATGTGGTGAATGTAGGCTTGTAGATGTTCCCTTTGACTTTGGTGTCACTATGCACTCGAGTAAGGACAGAGATGTACAGAACAAACGAGGCTGGCTCTGCTCAACACAGAATTAAGCATAGTAATATTACGGGGAAATAAGAAGGGTTTAGATACTTTGAAGATCTGCACTGAGAAGTTGTTTGCATTTCTTCAGAGCATGAGCCTTGGGGTCTGTGTCCTCCTGTGCTCCTGCGTACCATTTCTGAACGGTGAAACCAGAGCAGGACTGGCATTTAACATGCTCCTCAAGCACTAACCATGACCGTAAGTGCTCAGCACATGGGTTGAGGATTATCTGACTACTTTAAATGGCTGTTTCTAATTGTTGTCCCAAGCACGGAGGGGACAGGAGCTCTGTGCGGGGAACCAGTGAGGCTCAGCATGAGCAGTGCCCTGTTATTTTCATACCAAGCAGCCTGGGCTCGCTCCAGTCCTCTGGAGGTCAATGAAATGGGACAGGCCAAGGGAAGGAAAGATCTTCCCTACCAGCAAAGCCCACACAGCCAGGGATTAGCTTCACATGAGCTGTGTTGCTGCCAGTTCTTCTGGGGTGAATCATGTCCCAATATGAGTTGGATGTTTTCCACCCAGAGGCTGGTGTGGATTTTATATACGCTCCATTTACCTTTCCCCTCTGATTTGAGAGTTGCCTGTTTAGGTTGTTTTTTTTTAAAGCATAGGTGTTTTAAAAGTAATGTTTTGGTTCACCTTTGGAGTTGTCGTTTGACTTCTTTGTCTTAACACGTCCTGATTAATGATTAATTGCAAAGGACATGTTCTGACTCCAGCCCGTGTCCTGGGGTGCTTGTTGCAGCAATGATGCACTAGGTGATTACTCACTCCCCTTAACCTGACAGCTGTATTTCTTTCCTTGACTCGTTAATGACCTTGCCCAGGTACACGGGCATTTGTGTAGATGTGTGTGGTTGTAGGGCGTTGGGGATGTGCAAATTTTTCTTTCACTTGCGTGACCTTCATTTTACCTAAGTAAGAAAAAAGGAGCTGTTCATGAACAGATGGAGGGTTATTTCTAGAGGTAGGTGAATAATGCAGAAAATTATTCATTCAAAACCCCTTCAGACAACTCAGATGTTTGCCGTAAGATAGTGTTGCAAATCCTAGTGCAAATATCTGCTCACATGAATGTTCAATCCAGATATCTTGAAAATTGTGTGTAAGCGTGATAGTCACCCGGTCCAGGAACAGAATAGTGCCAGGTGACTTCATTGATCCATTAAGGAAATTAGAAACAATCACTATTTTAAGCAGTAGTTACAGAACAGATAGTTTGTAAGCAATGCATAGACAAGTTAGACTAAAAAAGGTTGTCAAATCATAGCAGGTAAAAAATAATAATGTGAAAACCAGTCTGTTCCTGGGTAATTCACCAAGGAGGAAAGGCTTCTAAACTCAGCAAACGCTTGCTGCAAATAGTTTGCTTGGCTCTCGTTGTTCCTTAATGAATCGGATCTACTAGCCAGGGAAAACATCACGTTGCCTTGAAAAACAAATCATATTTGGATGCCTCTTTCCATGCGTTTGGACCCATTTTAACATGAACACACTAATTATGCTGTGGAGATGATTTTGTTACGGCAGAAATGAAACCGAGTTTGCAGCTGTAACTATTGAGCTGTGAAGCGCTGGAATAGGTATATGGGGAGAGATGCCTTTTAATTCCGTTGCATTTCTCTTTAATATTTGTATCCCTTCACGTACAGCTTCGGTTTCTGTTCTCTGGGGTGCAGAGGCGAAGGGCCTGGCTTTTGGGTCTCAGCAGCCTCCAAATTGCCATTTATGTCAGAGGGAGTTTGCTGTCGACTGGTTTGAAGAATCATGTCCACGGCCTCATTTGTACACAGATGGTAACGGGCTCACAAATTCCCAGTCTTCATGACATGCCTCCTGATGCGCAGGGAACCGTGTGAGTCATATTGCTCCAGCTATGGTCTTTTTGGATGGAAATTATACTTTTAAATATATACTGTGATTACATACAGCGGTGATGGGCTCATTTGAAGGAGCTGGAATGTAAGCCATTAAGTTGAGTGGCTGCCATTATGTACCACGTTTGCCAACAGATAATAGACAATGATATTTCATCTGTGACAACTTTGCCCCCTAGACTTTGAATAGAATTATCTTGCTTCGTAACCGCTTTCTTCAGCACCATCCAGGTGATAACTTTGTTGTACTAGACAGTGAATACGGGCTTTTATGAATAGAGAGGTGGAACGTAGAGAGACGGGACTCACACGTGTCTTGTGCAGCGTGACCTGGAGAGAGGGGAAGGGGCCGGTTATAAAACAATGGAGAGATGACAGGAGTAGGTCGAGAGAGGTTATTCTTCCCCTCTACTCTGCCCTGGTGAGGCCCCATCTGGAGTCCTGTGTCCAGCTGTGGGCTCCCCAGTTCAAGAAGGACAGGGAACTGCTGGAGAGGGTACAGGAAAGGGCTACAAAGATGATGAG
>JAOXNO010000063.1:1796154-1813356 GCA_028565335.1 Limnodromus scolopaceus
TTTTTTTTTTCATTGGTTGGACTAGATGATCTTAAAAGGTCCCTTCCAACCTAGGTGATTCTGTGATTCTGTGATTCCGTGGGGCTGGAAAGGATCAGCTAAAGGGGGCTTTCTTCTATCTGCTGGTACTAGGCAGTCAAAACCAAGAACTTACAGCCTTTCTCCTTGAGTATCCAGAAGCCCCTTGCAAAGCCACCTCAGCTCCTGACACCCACTGGAAGCATCTTCCAGATCTCCACTTTAACAGCAGAAAAAGGGCTCTTCTGGCCCTCAGCAAGTCCCTGCCAGCCCTTCCCACTGGCCAAGCTGTGTTCCTCAGAGCTGGGATTTTGTGCCTCAGGCTCGCATACGCGAGGAAATACTTTTGCAAAGTAGGCTAGGAGGCTCTGAAACACCGTCCCTCTGAAGTTTGGTTTCTGTGACGTTTCTGTGGCAGTTTGTGCCCAGAACTGCCTGTGTGTGAAGTGACAGCAAAGTCTATGTCAGCTGAAGCAGAAAAAGCAGAAACCCGGCTTCTGTGTGATAGCTCTGTTCCTGGTTCATCATCAGTGAAAAATGGACTAAAATACCCAATGGCATTAACAAAAAGAACAAGTGTCAGGCCAACCTGATTTATTTTTTGACGAGAAAACTGGTTTTCTAGACAAAGAGAATGTACTCTACCTCTTTTATTTGGATAAGCTAAATGCAAGATCACAGTGAGCCGCTGGTGGGAGGTAGCCATGGGAGAAAGGGGGAGATGTTATGTATTACTGCAAGATTTCTGTGACACTGTAAGAAATGTTTCATGCTGTTTCACAAATCTCTGGTAAGGTCTCTTTGGGAGTAGCGTTTACAGTTCTGGTCATCTATGTTCAAGAAGGATGCAGGGGAAATATCTAGATGCCTAAAAGGGCTGGTGAAATGCTCTGGGGAAGGAAGAGCCCTCTGCCAAGACAAGGGTGAAAGAGCAGAGCTTGTTTAACCAGGGAAACCACCGGCCAGACAGTGTCCATAAGTACATGAAAGGGGAAACACTAGTGAAGGAGAAGAGCTTGGTCCTGGCAGAAGAACAGATGAGTTCTGGTTAACAGATGAGTTAACTGGTCTTCAATATATTGAGGGGGGTTTCTTCAGCTGCGAAGTCTTCATTCCTTCCAGATGTGTCTTGGGGTTCTTTGTGGTTTAACCTGATTGATATTTATGAAACCTTGATTTAGAGCGACACAAGGTGTTGTGAGGAAGCACTGAAACTTATCCCTACCTGAGTTGAATATTCGGTTGTTGCACTGGAAACAGAAATCAATCTTTATAGCTGTTATTTGTCCAGACGTAGCTACCCTGCTTTGCGAAGTGAGGGCCCAGAGCTGGGTTGAACTGAGGGTCCTACACCATCTGCCCCTTGTTTGGATGTGATCCCCTGGTGCCTGGCTCCATGCAGTTCTGTATCGAAAGCCCAAACGTGAGATAAACCCACACCAAGACAGTAGATGCCCTCTGCCATAAAGTCAGCACATCGATTAGGGCCATTGCTCGACTCTTCAATGGGAGCTTGTCATGAACCCAAGCCTTTGCTTTCTGTCTGCTGTCAGGTCATCTGTGTGGCTGGTGTGGGATATACGAAGAAGCCATATTTTTCTTTTACAGCTGCTTTTGAATTAGAAAGGACGATTTGACAAAACGGAAGTAGGAAGATCATCATTTTACTTTATCTACTGCAGGAAGAAGAGGTCTGCTGGCTAGATACACCTTGGCTTTGAGCGTGAAAGGCACTAAGTGTCAAGTTAGACTTTCTTAGATCTTGCTGTTTTATGTATAACTGACTAATTGAAGAGCTGAAAGTGCAACTTTAATTGTCACAAACCTAAGGAGCTTGATTTCTTAAAGGAAAGCCAGTTCAAGGAAAATGGTAAATCAGGTCCTTTAATCTGCTGACTAAATTGCCTGTAGGGGCTTGAATGCTCTTCTGTGTTTATGCTGAGAACCCTGCAGCAGTGCTAGAAGGTTTACTGCAAGCTCTTACTGTGCAGGTAGTTATTAGCAGGCACTTTGGGAAGCCAGACTTAAAAAAGAGCTGTTAAGAGCACTCTAACCATTCCCAGCGCTTCTGCACTTAGATAACCGCTGCGCTGGGGTATTGTCTTTATGCTTTGTATTGCTTGCCTAAATGGAAAGGAATATCTGTGGCTGCTAAAGTCTTGCCATGTGGAAGGTCTGTAAGGGTTGCAGCGCTGAGCTCTTCCTTTGTGAGTTGAAATGCTGATTTGGAGGTGCACCCAAGTGCATGTTGAGTGCATCTCAGAATTAACAAACAACGTTCAGGGTGGCTCTGACAAGCTCATAAGTGTGCGGGCAAAGTCTTTATTTGCTGGGACAGCCTTACTGTTCAGTGCAGAATTCCTGCAGTGGACAAAACATAAACACAATTTATTATTCTGTTAAAAAAATACATGACCATCATTCTGAGGAGCAGTGGGTGGCCCAGGCATGGATGGATGATTTGTGGATGCGCAAGCAACAGTGTTTGGATGAGTCCTTCCCGCACGCATTAAGCAGGACTTTTATATCTATATATAAGTTTTATATCTGTCTATCTATATAAGGAATTTTGTATCTATATAAAATAAGGTGGGTTGCAATGAGAGAACCATTCAGGTCCCCGCCGTGGTGCTTGTCCAGCTCTAAGGCAACCGTGTGCTCTGCGTGGAGAGACATTCAAGTAGGTCGTGTTGGACACAAGTCTGGCCTCAGTCCAGTTTCTAGTGGGCAGGTATCAGCAACCCGAGGGCTGTCACGGCGGCCACCGCTGGCAGGTTTCGGGTGAGCGGAGCAGGGTTTGGACATCACGTGAGGCTGGGCTGGGCTCCAGGTCAGGTCTGGAAGGGGTCGGCAGGTGCCACCGTGTCCTTCTGATCTGCTGCATAGCTTGAAGTTTTCAAAAGCGAGGGATGTCAATACATCACCAGCACTAAAAAGATACTGAACTCTCAGTTTGTTTTTTTTTAAAAAGTGTTCTTTTAAATGTAAAAAAAAGTGTTCTTTTAAATATGTTTCCAAACTTTGCTTGGACTTGCGTGGAAAACCTTCTCAGCCTTGAGTGACAGTCGATCCTTTAAGTGAACAAACTTGCTCTGAGACGTGAATTCCCTTGCAGGATGCCATCGCTTGGTTTTGCCATTTTTAGGAGCTCCCAGCTCTCCGTTCTGCTAACCCAATTGTACCCGAAAGCCATGTTCCTTGACAGATGTGCATGCTCCTAATAGCGGCGTGGGGGTGGCAGGGGAGGTGTGGCTTTTCCTGCGTGGGACCCGAGGGGCGCTGGACATCCGCACGCAGTGCTCGCTTGCGCGGCGTGGTTTAGGAGCAGAAACGGTGGCAGAAATGATAGAAACGGTCGCAGACCAGGTTACATCGTGGGAGGGTGAAATTGTGCTGGAGGAAAATGAGTTTTACTTTGGCTGAGCGCTTTTTTTTTCTGTGCTGCTGCTGTGCATGTGCTTGCGTGGGGGAACCGAGCTCTTATTGACTGCTGGTTTTCTGTTTTCAAAGCTGATCAGTGGTGGTTCTATTGTAAGTGCTGAGGCAGTATGGGATCACGTCACCATGGCCAACCGGGAGTTGGCGTTTAAAGCAGGAGACGTTATCAAGGTCCTGGATGCTTCCAACAAGGACTGGTGGTGGGGTCAGATCGATGATGAAGAAGGATGGTTTCCCGCCAGCTTCGTGAGGGTGAGTGACTTTCTTCTTTTTACTGCTTCGATGAATCGCTGCCGACGCTGCTCAGAATGGTCAATGAACTGAACTGGTCCCTGTGTTTGTTATCATTGATGCTTGTTTCCAGTGTGTCTGTTTTCTTTCTGGGGAGCAAAGAAGGTTTCAAAAGAAATGAGAGTGGGGTAGAGGGAGGCTGGAATAGGCTGCTTTTTGTGCCCTTGCGATGTGGAGTGGCCTTTGCTGTGTTGTTGTCTCTTTCCTTAAGCAGTTCTTCTTTGGAAAACCAGTTAAGTATCATCTGGGCTATGAGGAAATCATCTGGTGGGACCTAAAAGTTCACTCTGGCTACAAATGACCCACATTCGAAGAGCTTTCTGGTCTGCATGCCGCACAGGGGGGTGTCCAAAAGCAGCACTGCCTTTTGACTTTTCAGCAGTTTTGGATGTAAAATTACTTCAGTAATTACTCCGTGACCAGCTCTGGTTCTTTTTTTTTTTTTTTAAGGGGACAAGGAACCATTCTGCTTGTCTCTTTTTTTCTGCTGAAGCAGGTTTTGCTGTACCCAGCCGCCTCCAGTGGCAAGCTGGCCTTTCACAAATAAGAAGGATTTGAGCACTTAATTTTTTTGCTCAGTATGTGTTAAGAAAGCCAAGGGACAAGAAGATGCCCTTTTTGCTATTGTCAGCTCCTGCCACATTATTTGGGCACTCTCGAGCCTTCCTCAGGGAGTCAAAACGTGGGCTTTGACCTTGTGCACTTCCTTCTCCTCTCCCTTCTGCGCAGGGTTCAATAGGTGGGAGCAGAGCATTAATTCCTTTAGAAGCTTAGGGGATATGGTTCAAAAAATGAAGATCTCTTTTGCCTTGTAAAATTGCGTGAAAGACGACTCTTTCCCCTGAGCCTCCCAGGCAACTTGACAAGCTGCGTGGCAGTCGAGGGGAGGACTCTTCTCTCTGAAACGCTCGCTGAAGATGATGCCGCATCCCGAGGAGATGCCGTGTTTGCTCTGGTTCTCTGCTTGTCTTACCCTCCCTCTGGACCCTCCCTCTTTCCAGCAACCCTGCATCATCAGCATCCTTGACTACATCCCTTCGTCTGGGAAATAGCCATATGGATTAGGAAAATTGGGTTAAAATGTATGACCTGGTGTTTTCTAGTGATGTACAATGACCACCACCGAGGGAACCTGCACCTTTGCTGACTTCTGCCTCCCCAGTGCACAGTTTTTCCCCCTGTGGTACTCATGATGCAGCTCTTGTGTCTCTCCTAGGCCTGGCCAGTGCTAAGAGCGAGAGATCCGTGATTGGAACTGGAACTGGAACCTGGGCTGCCTGCGGGAAAAAGTTTATGCTGTTTTTCTGGCCCAGAATAACAAATAGCATTTAGTATTTTGTTAAATAGGACACTGTGAGTCTGCCCCTGCAGCCAGTGGAGATAATGAGTTTGGAAAATGGATTTCTATCAGGTGTGATCAAGATGATAATCTTCTTGCAGAAAATATTCTCACCTGTGTCGCTCGCACATCTCATCTGAAAAGCTGAATTAGAAAAATCTGTCTGTCTGATTATTTTTGCTTAATTTGGAGGCTGAAATATTCTGGACCAGTTTAACTTTCCAGTGCATTGACCGGTGCTGTTTTGTTTTGTGATTCAGGGGAAAAGATTTAATATCCTTTTTTGTGTGATGTCGTAAACATACTGTTCATGGTAGGTTTAATAACGGTCTTGTTTTTTGCTATCCTGATTTCAAAAAAACCCCACACCAAACAACTCAACAAACAAGCCCATTTACTCAGAGGCCCAAAACCATGGATCATTGAGCTTGGCTGAACTTTCCACCTCTCCCTACACTTTTCAAAGGCTGGGAGGGTGATTTTAGAAGCTGGGAAAAACAAAGGAGAGGGATAAATGAATCTCAGACTTGTACACAAAAGTCTGAACAACATCCTGGAACAAACCTTGGTGCTTAGGATCGAGATGGCTTTACCAGGCAAGTTTCTTGCCCATTCTGTCTAATGTCGTAACCCCACAGTTTGATTTTATTCCAACAAAATCAGTCCTTCCATCAGCTCTGCAGGAGGCCAGATCAGTTATTCCATCTGGGAGACACTTGTCTAGCACGGGCTGGGACCAGCCACCTGCCCTGGGACCAGGGTGCTCCCAAAGGGGGAAACTGCATGGCTTTATTGCTATGAATGATAATTAACATTTAAAAATAAGTACCAGGCATTTCAAAAAATATGCAAGCGGAGTCCTGGCCCAGTTTGTCTGCAGCTCTGCAAGGGAGGCTGGAGGGGAAAATTCACCCCTTCGGGTTTACAAGACGGAGCTGCCTTCTCCAGGCAGCGCTTCTCGGCGCTTGCCACGAGGCAGCCCACTCGCTGCCTGTCCTGTGCCGAGAACACAACTGCCATTTGGGCTGTCATGTTCTCCTCTCCTCCGCTGGCTGAGGTCGCTCACTTGCCTCTTCATTTCTATTCTTGCATGTTCCCCCCTCCCGCCCCCTTCACTCTCTGTCTTTCTCGATAAGTAATTTGAACCAGATGCCTGCAGAGCTCTTGGGGCCGCTGGAGAAGGTGCCTGCAACCCCTCTTTCACTTGCAGGACCATCGCGGCAGGTTTGTGCTCCTTCGGGGTCCTGTCAAAGATCGTTTTGCCTGAACAATTCTCACTTTGCTCTTTTCTCCGTTTTTTTTTTTCCCTTGTGTTTCTTATTCAGCTGATCACTCTTTCATAATGAGGATGCTGGGTTTTTTCTCTGTTGTTCTTTGAGCCCTGCTTTTTTAAGACGGTGCCAGAAAACTGCCTGATTTAGCCTGGGTGGTTCTAGTTTTACTTGCAAAATAATTGCTTTCCTTTATATTTCTCTTATGCAAGTAGAGGAGGAAAAGGGAACAACATGTTGCATAGCAGAGGATGAAAAGCAGTTCAAGTAAGGGATGACAGGACCGAGCAGACAGGTCTAGAACCAAACAGGATTAATTTCAGGGAGTTTTAGACTGCAGGGCTCTTGTAGGAGCTAACAGGGGGTGCAGCAGGAGATCACTGCAAAGTCAGATTCCTCTGAAAGTCATTTGGATCACTTCTGAGGACAAAACTGGGCTGGAAACCTAGTTTACAATGAGACGTCTGACGCTTCTTGCTCTCCAGCCAGATCATATGAAAATCTTTGGCAAAGCGTTTGGCACTCACAAAATCTCATAGCAGGAAAAAAATCACATTTGCAAGTGCAGAGGAAAACAGTAACCTGCTGATTCCCTTGGCCTCTTTTACACGCAGAGTTGGGAGCGTTGAGAACAGAAACCACGCTTGAATTTCCTGCACGTACAGGAATTGTTGTCTCCGTGCTTAACACCTGCAGTTATCCTTTTAGTAGCTTGAGACTTGGCTAGAAGAAAGGGGGAGGGAGGAAAGCCATAGAGTTTTGGGAGCATGGGAACTTTGAAGGAGAAACTGGATGATGAAGTGATGCTTTTGGGGGAAGAGAAAAAGCACAACATAGGAGAAGTAAAACGTGGAGCTGGTAAGCGATGGGGAATGGGTTCCTGCAGAAAGCTCCTGCACCTGGAGAGAAAGTTATGAAAACCCATAAGTCATTAGAGAGGCGGATGAGAACCCCAGAACTAGATTTAAGGTGAATAATGAGCTTGGTTTAGGACAGATGAAGGTATCTATGTTGTATTTTAGCCCATGTTATCACGTGAGCATGCTGGACAACATTGGTGCAACCATCAGACTTGTGATCAGCTGCAGTGTTTTGGGTGTCCTGCCAACTTTTAGGGGTCTGAGGGTGGGAGGTACAATTGGGAAAAAAAAGCAGGAATTTTTAACAGGGTTTCATATACTTGTAGGGGTGATGCTACTTGTTGCTCTTCTCTCCTTTGTGGCCAGCACAGCCTTGGGTTGTCTTTACATGATGTGGTACAAATGATTTTTTGCGTGCCAGCACATCCAGCGTCCAGATCCACTGAAAAAAATAGTCTTAATGTTGGTCGGGAGGAATTTACAGCCCAGAGTAATACTCCAGTACTGCAAATGGATCAATTGTCATACCTTAAGGTCTCCTTTAGAAAACACAGTAAGTCTCAAAACAAAGTTTTCATTGCAGAGCTGAACATCAAGTCTCCGAAATGGCCCAAGTGAGATTCAAACACTCCAAGAACAGGAAATCAAATGGCATCGTGTTCGGGCTCTGACATATTTCCACAAAAAAGAAGTAGCAGAATGAGAGCTTATGGATGTTCAGTGCTGTGAAATCTTTCCAAAGGGACGCGGCAGAATGCACCCATCCTGGGCAGAGAAGGGGATTTATTTTGGTATAAAGCTCTCCTTAATCTCTTTGGATACCAAGAGGCAGATAGAGTTTCCACAATACTTTTCTTCTCACCTCAAGAGCGGTGACTCTTCCTTCCCTATATTTACTAAGCAAAGCAAAGGAGCAAACCTGGGGTTGTAGTGCCCGGTGACTGCTGGGCTGTGGTCCAGGAATGAAGGGTGATGTTCCTCCGAAGGCTTGAGCAGAGATGGTGAATAAATGCTTTGTGGTCGGTGCCTCTTACGTAGGAGAAAGCGCAGGGGTGGATCAGCGCAGCAGCGCTCCTGGTTCTCTCCCATCGCCGCCTGGGTCTCCCCAAGTGGTGTAATTTTAGATTGATCTTCCTGCTGGAAAGCTGCTTCGACCCACTTTATTTTCTGCTGCTGAAGGAGAAGTGCTAGAGAAATCCGTGTAAGCTTTTAAGGCCCTGATTAGTACGAGACTTTGAACCCGTGTCCTGTCTGAATTCTTAGCAGCTCCCACACTTTATTGGGTGGGTGGTTTTAACTTTGCTTCTCAGGAGTTGCGAGTGTGCTCTCTAGTGCAGGTGTGGGTCCAGGAGCCCACCGCATCTTGCTGCCCTGTCTGCTTTTTTTTCCCCCTTTGCAGTCTCCCTGGCCGTGCAGGGGTCTCAGCACACCAGGACATCACTCACCTGTTTTTCTCCTGCGGTCGCAGCATTAGCATTTACTCAGCGCCGAGCGCGGTGGCACCTAGGTGAGGTTTTTCCAGGGAAAAGAGGCTGGCGCTGGAGCAGCCTTCACCTGTTGGACCAAGGGAAGGGTCGGTGCTGCAGTCTCTGCTGCAGTCAGTGCCTTCTAAAGCAGATTTTATTTTCCCGTGGCAAATCCAGAATAAAAATAGCTCCTGGTGGAGAGGTATCACACACAGGGCGAGCGGCACTCCACAGCGCCAGGATGCACTGCAGACAAATTGTGGGTTGGTTTTGTCTTTTTTTAAAGTCAAGCAGCATTTTAGCATCCAAGTGCTGCCTGTGCTAATTGCAGCTGCCATTAACGTGACGACTCCTGCCACTCAGGCGGCTCAGCATCCTCAGATCCCCAAAGGTTCAAATGCCAGCACTTGGGCCCTTCCTCATAGGAGCTGGCTCACAGGTGCAAAACCAGTGTTTTGAGGCCATTCTTTGAATCAGGCAGACCCAGCAGAAGTCTGCACAGCCCCTTCCTCTGCCAAACTGGTCGTGAAGAAAGGTCCTTCCCCTGAATGAAGCAGTGGCTTCCTCAGCCTGGCAGGGTTTCTGCAAGGAGCTGCTGGAGCAGCTGAGCTTTCAATCTTCCCAATTGAGCATCACATGGAATCAGAACTGTTTAGTTTGGAGAAGACCTTTAAGATGATCGAGTCCAACCATTAACCTAACACTGCCAAGGCCACCACTAAACCCTGTCCCTCAGCACCACATCTATACATCCTTAGATACCTTCAGAGATAGGGACTCCATCACTTCCCTGGGCAGCCTGTTCCAATGCTTGACAACCATTTTGGTGAAGAAATTTTCCTAATATCCATTCTAAACCTCCAGTGGTGCAACTTGAGGCCATTTCCTCTTGTCCCATCGCCTGTTCCTTGGGAGAAGAGACTGACCCCCACCACACTACAACCTCTTTTCAGGGTGTTGTAGAGAGCGAGAAGGTCTTCCCTCAGCCTCCTTTTCTCCAGGCTAATGTCGCGTCTCACACTGGCAGCTTTGGGTGTTTAGGAAATGGGGAGGTCTGAGCCCTGACTCACAGTATTTTGGTGGATATAGTGTAGCACATCCAGTTTATTGCAGTGTCCACACAATTTTTGCTACATGCTGCATGGTGGAGCTCCAGCCCGTGGGAGTCTGTGCATTGAGACTGCAGGAAACAGAGGGAGGAAGCACAGGACAAGTTCTTAGAACCCATTTTTACTCACTTTTCATGGATACAGAGCCTGAAGTTGTCCCTGTGTAGTACGCTGTTTTCTCCTTTTCCAGAAAGGATTGATAAATATTTCTCACCTTGGGTAAAGGGAGTTTCTGAGGTTGGGAATGGAGAGTTTTAAAGGGGAAGAAAGAGCTGGAAGTGGGTTTGCTGAAGCTGGGCAGTTTCAGGAGGGAAAGAGAAGGTATCGAAGAGCCTGTGAACTGAAGGGAAGTGAAGGACCGAGAGAGTGGAGCCAGATTACAGAAATTCAGGCTGTGGGAGAAAATAGCTATAGGATCGCAGGAGGGAAAAGCAACTTGCTTCAATTACCTTTTCTTCTACTGCCAAATGCCCTCATCCTGGAAGAGGACACGGGGGGAGGATGGTCTGTGTTTCCCAGCAAACAGCATCCCAACCACAGTCCCGCACTTTCCCTGTGCCCACAGATGGGCAGCGGGGCTGGGGCAGCATCCCTGTGCCTCCTGCCAGGTCCTCACCTCCTCGCTCAAGGCAGGGAAAGGAGAAGCATCTGCTCCTGGGCATTTGTAGAGCCCGGGACACTCCGTGCTCCCTCCTGAGAGCAGGAGGAGGCTGTGCCCAGATCGCTGGATTCCCACACAGACACTGGGGGTGTTTTACTTATGCAGAGCTCTGCACCACGAGCCCTACTTTATTACAAATAAGCAAGGGATCCTTTTAATCCAGTACAGAGTCCAACAGAGCGTGCACATAACACAGGGCACGTGGCCGAAGACAAGGGCACAGCATTAGTAGCCACTGGCTTAGAGGAAAGGAGAGGGGGCAAACCCTGGGGCTCCCGGAGCAGCTCTGCTGAGCAGGACAGCGTGGAAGGTGGGTAGAATAGTCCTGAGGCTCTGTGAGCCCGTTTCTGTAGGGTTATTGGAGTCTCCTCTCGCCCTCGCAGTTGTTGCAGGGCTAGTGACACTGTAGTACCACTGTCAGGTACCAGATTTTGGTGCAAGTTGGGCTGCTCACCTTGTATTTGTTGTAAAGTCACTGGTGAGTAGAGATTTGGGGGAATGGCAACAGCTCTCTGGAAGGATCTGTCTGTATCATTAATCTGCCACATTGTTTAATTGTGAGCTAGAATCCAGGATGGCACATTATCTGCTAGTTTTGTCCTTGTGAATATCCAGTGGAAGGAGATTAATAATCCAGATGGCTGGTAAAATGTTTGTTTTATCATGCTTTCTGATTATTATGAGACTATCAGCCCTCCGTGCCTATTCAAGTAAAATGTCCTCTATATACAGTGTATGCATTCAGCAGTCTAAATATATAATAATTACAGGTCAGCTAATGTTGGAACAGTGCCATTTGGTGATTTTATGCACCATTTGGGTATAGCTGCAAATTGATACATCACGTTTCTACAGATTTTATATAAATCACATATAATATTAACCAGCACAATGAAATGATCAGCTCTCTCTGGCTCCCAGAACTGGATCCTTAGGCAAAAGGGGCTTTTTTATTTGACTATTTTACTTTTATCTGCCTCTGCAAATTATTATGTTATGCAGGAGCTGGTCGTGACTTCCTAATTAGGGTTGAATTTTGAAATAGGACTGTGAGCCTCATGATAAGCTTGTTCTTCTCCACGTGTAGGGTGGCCTTTCAGTGTGAAACATCACTTAGTACTAGCATTATGAAACCTGATTTTTTTCTCCCTGTAGTTTTTTTCTGGGTTTCTTTTAATTAATTCTTAATACAAAGCATTTGAAGTGGTTCTCAGGGCAGGCTTCGTTGTTTGACGTGCTGCACCTTTTGAATGGTGTGGGGGAGACCCACGTGTTACTGCAGAGCCTGTGCTTTTTTGCATTGCAGAGGTATTTAAAAAAGGCACTGAAGGCTGATGTATTATTGTAGGGTTGTTGATGATTGTTGAACAGCTGTTATTATTTGTTATTTAAAAAACCCAAACCAATAAGTGGCATTGGCTGCAGTAATTCAGGCTGGGATCCCAAACCCCTGTCTGCCAAGCCACAGCCCCTAATGGCCGAGAGGGACAGGACAGGAGCCTGGAGGGACTTCCTGAAATCCAGGTGAGAGGCAGAAGTTGCCAGGGAAATGAAGTCCCATCTCTGCTCTGTGGGAAGCCCCACAGGAGCTTCACAGGGGTGGCAGCCACCCATCCTGAGCAGGGAAAACCGGGGAGATGAGGTGAAACTGGGGGAAAAGTAGAGTTTTGAAGTTTCTCTTTTTTAAAAAAAACTTGAGATTTGCCCTGGGAGGGAGGTGCATCTGTGCGTTTGTGTCCAGTGCACGTTGGCAAAGCTGAGGAAGAGAGAGCCCTTTTTCCACTAGTGGTATCTTGGCTGTTATCCACGGCAACGGAGGTCAAGCATTTCAGGCAGGAGGGCATTTTTGGGAGAGTTTGTGTCTAAACCACAGTGAACACCCTACGTACAGGTGAGTGTGGAGTAGGCTAAAATAGGAACCTTTGCAGCATTGTCTAGATCAACTAAATACGACATTTAAGAAGTTCCTGGGAAAAAACAGTGTCACCCCCACTTTGCCTCTTCCACCTTGCAATCGCCTGCAGCACACCATTGTGGCGGCTGGAGCCAGCAGGTCGGTGAAGCAGAGGATGTGGCTTGGGGGGTGGCGGTGGGTCAGGGCACACAATTAACACTTCAGGTGCAGCTTTCCCTTCCTCCAACGCAGCCCAGCTCTGTCTCAGCATGGGCACGAGAGGATTTGAGAGCTGAAGTTGCAAACCCAGCTGTACTGTGTCGGACCAAAGGTCCGTCTCTAGCCAAAGTGTTGCTCATGGATGAGCAAAAGAGTGTGGTGAGCCCATGGTGATGCAGCTAAGTCCATATTTCAAAGTATTTATGAGCTTTTCTATGCCCTCTGCTTCAATGCAAAGTCTGTCAGCCTCAAAAGTATTAATGAAAAAGGTAGATTATCCTTGTTTCTAGGTGGGGAAGGCCTCCACCAGTTTAAGTGATTGGCAGCAAGAGCTGCCAGTGTACCTCATCTTTTGTGAGTCATGGTCCAAGCTTCAAATGATCCCCTGGAAGAATGATCCTTGCTTGACTTTTGGAGAACTGTCAAGGTTAAGACAAAAAGCAGGAGGGTTTGAACAGCGCAGTGGGGTTAGTGCTTTGAGCAGCTGAGGCTGGAGAGCGTGGGGTGAAAGGCACTTTCGGCTTCCTCTGTTACCCATAAAATGCTTGCATTTGTTTTTAATCTAAAGCAGAAATCATCTAGACTAGAACTGTATTTTTTTGCCTATTGGGAACATGAATCCTAGCAGGAAGGAGCAAAAATTTCATTAAGGAAAAAAGCAGGACTCCTGAGATTCCCAGATGTGGAGGCAGGGAGAGTTCCTGCAGCGCACAAAAGGCAGACTGAATTCTGAGGGTTTCAGAAATCATGAAAGTTTGCAAGCTGGCTGTTTGCCTTAAAGTTTCAAAGCCTTTAGGATTCATGCTTTCAAGCTTCCTCCCTCTACTATTATGAGTAGATCTTTCCTGCTTTATTTTCTAAATGAAAATGGAAATTTTTCTCCCAATCGCTTGATTCCAGGAGGCAGAGCTTTAAAAATACCCTCTGTTGCCAAACTGACAGGAGTGTCATGAAACTTGGTAACAAGCCGTTCCAGTTGGGTGTGGGAGAGCTGCAAAATGCCTTTTCCTAGTAGCAGGCAGGTAGGATGGGAAGTTATTTTAAACTTCAGCCAACAAGGTTTAATTACCTACGTTGGTCCTGCTTGATTTTCAACATATATTTCTTTTCAACATACATTTCCTTTTATGTACGTGAAGCCTTGCTCTGTCTCAGCGTAACCAAAAACCTCTTCCAGGGCAGAGAGTGGGGTTTGCTGGGAAGAGGCATGTTTTCTAACTGGCTTTTGGGTTGGTTCTCTGAACACATGATGTTCTTCTGAAGTTCGCTTCAGTGTGCCAGGAGAGGTTTTGCATCCTGGATCCCCGTATCTTGGGGTGCAATTAGAGCACTAGCTCACTGCCTTCCCTCGCAGTGACCTGGGGCTCAACCAGGCCTCCCAGTGCTGATGGAAATCCTACAAAAAAACCCTTTCAGAGATCCATGAGGAGCCCCAAATCTGGGAGACAACATCACATAGTCCATCTTTGCATCAGATGCCGCAATGGAGAGCCCCATGCCGTGGGAAGGACCTGGGGAAGGGCATGCAGAGCTGCTCCCAGGGATGCTGCATCTCCCAGGGGTTTCCCTGTGTCCAAACTGGCAGAGCTGGACCTGGCTGGGGCCACTGAAATGCCCTTCTCCAGCACCCAGGGCTGCACGTCCTTGGGACCAGCCCTGCTTTGGCAGCCATCGAGCCACCCTGGGAGTCACAGGACCACAGGGCCATTCTGTGCCTGGACGCACCCCTTTCCCTGGAGAGCATCATGATGTAAACCAGAGCTGACAGCCCTATTCCAGCCGTATTCGCTGGGTTTTGCTTCTCCTCTGTCACACGGGACATTAAATTGACTCTTGGCCGTGCTGTCTTCGGGAAAGGTGTGAAGCCTTGGTTCTTCAAGGATGGCTCCTTCATGCAAGGGGAGCAGCAGCAAAGAGAGCATCTTACTTAATCAGGTATTTCTGCCCTACGCACCCTTGTTTTAAGTCCCTGATAGCTCCCGGACACGGTCATTAGCAGGGTGAAAAGTCCAGCTTTTAATTGCTTTGGGTTTTTTTATCCCCTAAGCTTGTAGCATCATTAGCATTCTGCCAGAGAAGAGATGGGTTGTCTTCAACGTCTCAGCTTCTCGGCCTTTGTAACTCAGTGTAGGACGAGAAGAGGTGGGAGCTGTAAGAAATGGTTCAGCGGAACGTGGTACCGGTTAGGAACGCAGGGAAGGAGCACGGGCAGGTTTGGGGTTTTTTACTTTACTAATTTGCAGCAACACAGCCCTTTACAATCTGTTTAAAACTGAATTTAAGCTGAATAATGGGAAAGTATTAAAAAACCTATTAACACTGAAAAGAAGATTGAAAGATCAGGTTAACAATGCGGTTTCTTTTCCATGTGCCGCTCTGTCTGTGGGGACAGTTTCACTCTTTACAGGGAGAGGGATTTTTATGTTTGAAAGTCTCCAGTATCTGGGGCTTTAAATGCTGAGGAGAAATGTTGCTTCATTCTTATCCCAACTTAGGTGAGCTGGGTAAGGGAGCAGTGTTTCTCTCTGTGTGAAGCTTTATTTAGTGTTTGTTCCTAAACTACGCTGAGCCCAATTTGAGTTGATCAGAGTTATTTTAAGTGGGTTTTATTTGGGAAAAAGGTAACCAAAGGAAGCACTTGTGTATATTGTGTGCAGAGCACAGTCTTCTTCAAAGACACAGAGACCAGGAGGAGCGTTATCGTTTAGTTTACAAGTTCTAGGTATGTTTTTTTTATTTGATGGTGGAAAGAAAATCCAGTGTGCTGAAAATACAGTGATCCTTTTCCGTTACTGTTTACAGTTCATTCCAATTTAGAGCATTCAGTGCCCGGGGGTACTTGGCACCCCATCCAGAGCTGCCCTCGGCCCCCCCAGGTTTCAGGAGATTTATTCAGCTGGTCTGATCTCAGTGCGGTTTTGGGATCACGATCTCAGGATGTGGAGATGGGGCATTTGCCCGAGTGAGAAAGGCTCTTCATGTGAAATGATGAGGAAAGCTGCTGTGAAATGGAATTCAATGCTCATTCACAAATCCTGGCCTGGGAAGTTTACAGAAAACCCAGCACCAGGACCCGGTTACCCTGGGCTGGTGTTCACAGTCATTCAGATTTCTGAACCAGAGGTATCTTGACCTTCTTGAATCAGTCACCAGCAAAGGGCTTATCCTTCCTCCCAGATTTTTCTTCTTGATGGGACAGACCCTGGCTGACGGTGTGCAGGAGCTGGGACATGCAGTGCTTTACAGCAGTAACTTAAATTTTCTTTAGGTTGATCTGTTTTGCCTCTATACGTCTTGGTTCAGAGCACCTGACAGCATCCAACACTCCAGTTACCCTTTCACATCATTATTTTATATTTGGGATCAAAACTGTCAACACTTGAAACGCCTTTGGTTACAGGAGGAACTTGGCAGCGTGCGGGGAACCATTCAGGGTTGGTTGCACCAGTAGAAAACTGGGCTGTCTGGGCTGTAAGCTGGCGTGGACACCACAGTGCATCGCTGGCAAGAGCATCACCGTCGCTGTAAGGACGGAGTCGATCCAGTGTCTCCCAGAGTCAAGCAACCCCAGACCCAGCCTGCTTGCCCTCGTTGGCTTCCTGATGCTTTTATGAATAAGCTCTCCCCTTCTTCTCCTTGCAGCTGTGGGTAAACCAAGAGGATGGAGTGGAGGAGGGAACCAGCGACGTGCAGAATGGCCACTTGGACCCAAGCGCCGACTGCCTCTGTCTCGGCAGGACCGTTCAGAACCGAGACCAGATGAGAGCCAACGTCATCAATGAAATCATGAGCACGGAGCGCCACTACATCAAGCACCTCAAGGACATTTGCGAGGTACGTGGGGGTTGTGACATCCTGCAGCAGGACGTGGGATGGGCTGTTGAGAGCTGAGGTTCATCCTTGGGTGGTGGGGGAAAGGATGCAGTGTTTGAGTGCTGTGTCTAATAGAGGAGCAGCATCTGTCAATAAGTATTGATACTTCTGAGAATTTTCTGCTGGGTCTGATAATTGCCTTTAGTTTGTATTAACTAAAAGTACAATTTTCTGACCTTTTTTCCATACCTCTTTGACTAAAAAATTATGAGGTTGAGATCCTTCAAGCAGTCTTCTTAATTAAAACCCAATGCCATCTGCTTTTGAACTTGTGATTGAAGAAATTAGGTTGTAATTAAACCCATCAGTTACCCGTTTCATCTATGCCTTTCACATTGGGTTCACAATTTCCCCTGGCTCAGGATGGCCCCCGTTTGCTTTTCCTTACGGTGAGACTGAGACCAAAGTGTTGTCACCGTGGGAAGTGAAGTGTGTTATGTTTATCCAGGGTCAGGGAACCAGCACAAAAATGAACTTTGGTGACTAACCCTTCGCATCCTCAACTTGGTTCCTCTTCATTATGTTCTAATTAACCTCTACAATTGACCCCTCACTGTCCTGCAGCACACGGAATTAGTGCCACAAGCTAAGCCCAAAGTGCGGTGCACGCGGTGCTGGGTGTTTGGGAAGGAGAATGGTGTGTAAAGCATATACTTATTGCTAAGAGGCAGAAGTTTGTTAGGACCAAAATCAAAGTCCAGAGCTTTCAGCTCATCCCTCTGAGTGTTTAGGGTTTGGCGAGCCTGTGCCCAGTCTTTGCAGA
>JAOXNO010000063.1:1815268-1842781 GCA_028565335.1 Limnodromus scolopaceus
CTGGAAACTAGGTTTTTATAATGAGTAGCAATAGCCTTCCTGGTGGGCAGTGCTGCTCACTCCCCGTCCTGTAAAGCGCCGCATGTCTGCACAGCCACCTCCAGGCTTGAAAAGGTGTCCCCCTGCGCCTGGGGTTTGATGCAGGAGGGTACAGGGTCTGTCCGTGATGTGGCACTGGTGACACTGGCAGAGCAGCCGAGGTGCTCGGCCAGGACAAGCAGCCTCGATGAGAGAGAGGTGGTTTGAGCTGCATCGTGCGGTGGGGAGCACAGGTGGAAGAAGGGGATGCAGGAGGGCTGCAAAGAGCCGGGTGCTGTGCTTTGAGAAACAAGCAGGATTTGGACCAGCCTATGGATTAGGAAGACAAGGGTAAATTTAAGGAGGTGTTAGAGAGAGAAGTGACAGAGCTTGGATTGGAACAGTGAGGCAATTGGGAGATCAGAGGAAACCTCCGTATTATGAGTAATTTGGGGGTGGGAGGTTAGAAAGGGCAGCCAATTTCCAGTCCTGCCTTTTGCTCTTTTCCAAGTAATTTCATTTTGAATTAATTTTTTTAATGATGTTGACTGGATTCCGCCTAAGCTTTGCTTTGGTGCCAGGCCAGCTCTGAATGCCACGTGGAAAACATCCTCATTGCATCTCAGCGTATCAAGCTGGGTCTGTTGTGCAGAGCTGATGGGACATGTTTCACGTGGTCTGGGTGGCACCAGCCTGACTCATTCTTGGAGATGGACGAAAAACAGGTTTTTTGCTGCTTCAGAGTGAAGCAGTGTAAAACCTTCTTGGCAGCAGTGGGGCCCACCTTCACAGGACCACATCTGAGGAGCTGCTGGCCCCTCGTTCTCTCCTTCACACTGCTCTCAGCCGGACAAGAAGAAGAATAGATGGCTGGATGGCTGGATGGATGGATTGGTCACTTCTCCCGACTGTAAACCCACTCTAGGGTGGAGAAAACTTAGCACTTAACCTCCTGCAAATACTTTCCAACTTTGGCCTATACTTCAGGGACTACACAGAAAAGTACTTTAAAGAAAGACAGTTTGACAGCTATTTTTAGGCATTCATTGAGCAAAATGCTCTCCAACATCTGCTCATCAGTCAGCTATCCCTTCTCTGAGCAAACCTGACGTGATGAGAGAAGGAAGACGACATTGTTTTATGTAACAGAAGTAAATTTACTGGAAAAACTATGCAGCAGCCTTCTCAGTGGCTCTTGCTGTGTATTCTGTATAAATCTTCAGTCTCCTCTTTGCTGCCTAGTGCTGGAAACCACTCATCCAAACGCACACGGCTTGGGAACTCGGCGCGTTCTTTTCTTTTCCCCGTGGTTTTATAGGTGCCGGCACAGAAATGTGCTGCTTCAGCTTCTCCGAAACGCGTGACTCGGGCAAAGTGATGAACCAGCACCAGGAGGACGGGGAATATTCAAGACGGGAGTCGCAGCCAATAGCAACCCCAGGGCTGAAAGATGTTCACATAAATCACCCGGTGACTGATTGCACAGAACAGCCTGCGAGAGGGGAGGCTGCTTGCAGGCAGCCTGCAGCGGGGCAAAGAGCCCCACACAAAGGGCTTGAGGCAGTCGTTCGGTGCCACTGGCACCAAAGCCGGTGTCAAAAAGAGCCTGGCCTTGTGGGCAGGCACTCAGCCTTCCTTTTTTTTTTTTTTTTTTTTATGATGAGCTGCTCTGAGATAAGCAGGTAAACATGAAAAAGCAGCATGGGAAGATATTCTGTGTTATTCCTTGCTATCTTGGATTTTTATTTCTGCTGCAACTATCCTGCAATGTGGGAACCAGCCTGCTCCCGTTCCTCCCAGCCTTGAAAAATGAGAGGGGGAAACCCGGGGAAATGAGTCATCAAGGAGCTCCTGGAAGAAGAGAGACCTAGATTTAGTAAATGCAGAAGGTATTCCGTAATCCAAGCTTCCCAGCTGAAAAAGCCAGCAAATTCAGAGTAACAGCGTCCTTATAGCTAAGCTGGACATCTCAGAGGTTGGTTCTTTGCCAGGTCGGCCAAAGTTGCATTTATCGTTCATCGTTTGAAGTTCTCCCTCCCAGGAACCACATGGTGAGGCTGAAGGACAGTTTATTATAGCCTTCCAATAGTTCTCATTGTGGACCAGCAGCTGTGTGTCACCAGCTGGCGTTTCGGCTGTGTGACTAAGCATCTAGAGTTCCCAAATATAGCCATTCAACTGGAACTCTTGGCAATTTTTTTTTCCCTTCATTTTTTTTTTCTCTGCCTATATAATAAAGGCAGGCAAAGTCATCTCGCGATGACCCCCATGCTATTTCTTTGCAGTCGAGAGGCCTCGATCCAGACCAGGCCAGCATAGCGTCGGATATTTGGCCTTGCAAAGTTTCTAGTCTAAATTGCCCAGACAGACAAAGCACGATGGGGTTGCAGTGATTTGCTCAATGTCACACAGGTTGGTGCCAACAAGAGCCAGAAATTCAGCCCAGCTCTGTGTGTCACCCCATCCCCTGGACCACACGTGCTCCAGGAAGGCGTGTTTGAAGAAGTCCTCCTGATTCAGCTGAAAACTGGGTGGCAAGTTCATGGATAGTGCAGGGTCAGCGAAACAGGGAGGCAGACGGAACTTGGTGTGTTACAGTTTTTGCCAGAATATAGATCTACTCAATCTTTTTAGGTCAGGAGGTCTTCAGAGAAGTGCTTGCCTGTGGATTTGTGTTCGCATGATGGCCAGATGAAGGAGGATCATTTTATTATTGCACTGGACCAAGATACAGAAGATCTGAATTGTTTCCAAATATACTGCAGATTCATTCTGTCATTTTGGAGAATTTCCATAAACCTTCTACATCCTATTTCTTCCTCTCTCTTTCTCCATTTGACTTTAATGTCTATAGACTCAGTAAGGGAGCCTGGTGTTTGTACAGAGAATCGTGCAAAGCCTTTTCCTCTGATCCCACTTAAAAAAGGAAGAAAAGCAATGAAAAGCGATAGTTGAGAAAAGAGGAGAAAAATTCTCCTTCGTTTTACACTGTTTGGAATAGCATATTTGCAGTGATGGAATGGAGGGTATAGAAAACAAAATAAAAATAATGCTGCTTTCCTCTAGATGGCATTGATCAGCTCGGGCTGCTCCCACTGTGTTTCCCTTGCTTGGACAATCTGAAACACTTCCCCAACCTTCAGCATCACCTTTGGGGCTCCCCACCATGACACTCCCAGGACAGCAGCCTCCTGCTTCTGTTTCAGACTCAGGAAGATGAATAATGGAGGGGATATAAACCATCTTTCCTCCCAAGTCGGGGAACGCTTGAAGAGTGTTTTCCTTCAGCGTTTCACTTGGTGCTGGAACAACCAGGATGGTTACAGCCTCCACACACTCTTCCTAGACCGAGGGGATGCAGCCACACATTAATAGAGTATTTCTCAGTGTGATTATCAGCTTCCTCGTCCTGATTACTGTGGCTACAAGGAGAAATGGGAGCGAGCAGATGATCAAACAGCCCCTCGCAGCTTTCTCTGTCATGCCACGTACCACTGAAGAGGACATGGAAACAGCAATGTTTGTAGGAGCTACCCTGGATATTGGGTATTGCGAGGCAGGGGTTTCTGAGGGAACAGGCCTACGATTCCATAACGCACCTCTTTGGAGCTATCGGCCACGTTTTGCAGTTCTCTGCAGCACAGGTAGGGACAGAGGCGTTTCAGGCCCTGCCGGTTGAGATCTCTGGGGATCCTTTCCTTTGCAAAAGTGATTCATGCAAAACGCTGAAGGACATTGAGGCAGAACCCAGCACTGTCCTCCCCACGCCCTGGACACACACTGTCTCCAGCATCTCCTGCCGCGGGCGGTGAAGCCCTGGGCTTCTGGACCTGGTGCGTCCTGAGCAAGAGCAGTGCTGTGGGTCTGCAGCGGGGACAACAGTTGCACATAAGATGGTGTCTATCAAAAGAGGACTCGTAGCCTTTCAGGGCATGTTTTGCGTATCGTCTGCTCACTCAGACAGGAGTTGATGGAGACTGTCGTGTCATAACAAGTAGATTTTGCTTTCAGAGCCATTTTATGATTTAGTTTTCACTTGCTCCTTCCCCAAGAAAAATCTGGGAGCAGCCTCAGGGTAAGTGTTTGGGTTATTTTATGGATTGGTCTGTTTTACTCCTTGCAGGGTTACTTAAAGCAGTGCCGGAAGAGGAGGGATATGTTCAGTGATGAACAGCTAAGGATCATCTTTGGTAACATTGAAGATATCTACAGATTTCAGATGGGTTTTGTCCGGGACTTGGAGAAACAGTACAACAACGAGGATCCCCATCTCAGTGAAATTGGACCATGTTTCCTTGAACACGTAAGTTCATTTGGCATTTTTGTTTGGAAGTTTTGGGGTTGGTTTTTTGTGGGGGGAAAGGAGGGGAATAGCGGAGAAAGTCAGGAGGGAGGAACCACTCAGAATAACTTGTGTGCATCAGTACTGTTGTATTTACATATCACAGAATACTCCATGGCCTTCTCTTTGCTGTGTGAAATGTAGCTATAGGGAAAATTCAAACTGAAGCATATAGTTAGGTAACTCTCCCAATACACTTGAATCCCAACACTTTTCACATCCACCTTTACTCATGTTATGTAGGTATGATGTCCCCCACCTACTCCCCACCTTATTTTGCTCTTCAGAATTTGACTTCGCCCCCCCCCCCAGGCCATCCTAATCAGGTCATGGATGACCAGAAGGTTGGAAGAGGTAAAAGAGTCCAGAGAAGTAAAAAGAGTTGTGTGTTACACAAAAAGAAGAGACCAAATGCTTGGGCTGTTCACTGTGGCACCGAGATGCGTTTGCAAGGGATGAAAAACACCTGCAGCCCCAGTTGCCTTCCCCTGCAGAGCTTCTGGGCCAGGTGGGGAGGTACCAGCCCATGCTTCTTGCTGCCCAGGTGTCAGCAGGGCAGCAGATACGCGCTCACGCTAAGTGCACACTGAACAGGACATTTTAGCTGATGAGATACAGTCCTGGAGGCTTTTGCCCAGCCCGTTGTACTGTTACATAAACGATGTACTACAGGAGCTGGTAAATTGGCCGGTGCTGTATATATGTCAGGAAATGTCAAGAAAATTGTAGTCCTGCAGTTCTAGGCTTTCCTTCAGGGAGAATGAAGTGCTGTGTCAGGACTTGGGTTTGAGGTGCTGCGACCCGGGATGCAGATCCTGTGCTGTGTCACCTCGTTACGTACTGTCAGGGCTGAGCTGGCAACAGTTCGCTTCTTATTAGAGACATTTCTGATCAACATTCATGAAAATTCAGCAGGGCGTCCCTAAAAAGGTTCAGAGCATCTCTGAAGCATCGTTGGCCTTCTAATTGAAAAGCAGGTTTCTTTTTCAGAAGTTGCATGATGGCGTTAACATTGCTCACTTTTATCAGAGCCTACAGTCTCTGCTGCTTGCTTCCAAAGCAGCATCATATTCCCTCTCTGTGCTAAAAAGATGTAAAAAGTCTTGGTGAGAATCAGTAACTAAAGCTTCATGACTTGAGGCTGTGCTGTCAATTCATTTGTAGTGACAATAGTGAGAATTACTACTGTTATTCGGAGGAATATTTGACACTTTTCTGTCATCAGATAGGGGCTGAAAGCTGGCTAATAAACTCCTGATGAATTATCCCTGTTTAGCTATTTGGGGGAAGCTGAGGGATGAGGACATTAAGATCCTGTTATATGGATCCGCAGAGCATCTTGTTCCGCATCTGCTTCAGGAAGAGGGAGGTGTCAGAGTTTGGCTGTTGGTCAGCTCTGGGGGCGGGAAAGAACTTGGGCTCCCCTTTTCCCAGAAAAGCAGGTTATTTGGGTCCTTATGGGACTGAGAAATAAGAATTTCCGGTCAAGTGTGTTCTTTCAAAAAAAAGAATCTGTCCTTTCTATAATTTGTAAGACATTGGCCCCAACCTGATGTAGCATCTCAGGCTGTTGACCTACATCACCTGGGCTTAATCTGGGCTGTCTCAACTACAGGCTTAATAAGTGATGTTGTGCCGTCGGTTTGTATCTGCCTCTCCCTTCCCGGGTAACTTTTCTCTGACCTTTCGGCCGCCGTGTCCGTGTGGCCCAGACAAATCAAGCCTGAGTTAAGGGTGACAAACTGCCATGGCCCCATCTGTGCTCAGTGAAGGCAGAAAAAGGAGATTACAACAAAATTAGCACAAAAAGACTTGTTAGACCCGTGCAAGGGATGGGTGGGCACACGTGTGAGTGGGGTTTTTGACTTTGCTGTTTTCTGGCTCTCTGGTCCTGGGGAAGTCCACACAGTGGTTGGTGCCTTGGTTGGTAAAGGGAATTTGAAATACACCCAGCTCCTAAACACTTGCCAGGTGCTTCCTGATCTTTCAGGGAAAAAGCTTGAGAAGTAACAAGGTTGTCTTCTTGTATTGCCAAAGGCCAGAGCTCTGCTTGGTTCTGCCTTTACCTTTTATAAAGAAAACCCCATCGCATGATTTGAAACTGAGAACAGCCACAACATTGTGCAGTCCTTTCTCCTCCTGCTTGGGGTATTCTCTCTTCTTTAGTCCTTCTCTCTTTGTTCAGTTGTTCTCGTTGGCGAGTCAGGTGGTTGACTGCTCGCAGCACTTGTCTGACGTGTGCTCCCCTCTGTGTCCATCCCTTTTCTCCTGCCTCCCACAGCAAGATGGTTTCTGGATCTATTCGGAGTACTGTAACAATCACCTGGATGCATGCATGGAGCTTTCCAAGCTGATGAAAGACAGCAGGTACCAGCATTTCTTCGAAGCATGTCGTCTGTTGCAGCAGATGATTGATATTGCCATAGACGGTTTCCTTCTGACGCCGGTGCAGAAGATCTGCAAATACCCCCTGCAGCTCGCAGAGCTACTGAAGTACACGGCGCAGGATCACAGGTACGCTGGTCTCCTACTCCATGGAGGGATTTTCCTCACTGCTGCTTTACACGACCTCTGTGCACACACAGGGGTTGGGTTTTTTCCCATCCAGCTCTTCTCTTCATGACATCTTGTATAAATTGAAGCAGGGCAAAGGTTCAGCAGACAGTTAGAGAGCTTCTCAAAGCGCTGATTCTCAATGGAGCCGAACTCATCTCCGTTATAATCAGACATGGGAACTAATTACCCTTGGATGTACTTTCTGATGCCACCAGTTACACTAGAAAAATCACCTAATTAGCATTCGGTGGTCATAAAAGCTCATTCCTTTATGCTGAAGAAGACCTCAGGTTGATTGCCCTTAGCATGTAGCAAGGGCAGGGCCAGGATCCACAACTCAAACCTGAATACGCTCAGATCTGGGGAGAATTCAGAGCCTGCTCTGCTTCTCAGCCTGATTCCATCTGATTTTGCCATTGGGTTTAGGCTCAGAGCAGCCCACAGCAGTTTGATTACTTCCCAGTATCTCCAGGATCTCTTTTGAGGCTGCTGGGAGTCAACCTGACTCCCAGACCTAATGTAAATGAAGAATAGTACCTGTGATATCCTGTGTGATATACTGCTATAAAAATAAGTTGAAAGAAGAATCAGGCCCCCTAAGAGAAGATTTTCTCCTGCCTTCCCAGTTTTCCTTCTTTTTCCAAAACGCATTTAAAAGGAAATGCTTCAGAGAACAAAGAAGCTCAAAGATGTTTCAGAAAGTTCTGCAAGTGTTTGATTTTTTTTTTTGTTTTTCCCCAAACCCATCTCTAAAAGTGCAGAGAGATGTGATACGAGCAAAGAGATGCATTGATTTGCTTTGACCCCATTCGCGAGTTTGATTCATGCTCACGGAATGCCCAGTTCAAAGTCACCCATTTGGACACACATTTGGCTCCAGAACCTATTTCTGGTTTTCCCTTCGTAATGAGACCACATCAAGCTTGGAGTGGACTCGTTGGAACGTTAGGGTACCAGAAACCAGCTCTAGGATCCCAAATGTTGTGGGCTTTTTTCCTGCCCAGCCATGTGGTGTCCCCACAGTACTCGGAGTGTGAATTCAGATGCGGCTTTACAAAGGGGAGACATTGGAAGCCTCAGAGAGAAGAGGTCTGGGTTTAAAGTGACCTTCTCTGAGTTATTTGGTAGCAATACCAAAGGGGATGTGGACAGTGTGATTACACAAGGGTTGAATTATTTTGGGAGCACATTCCTTTTTCCTTTGGGATGTTTTAAAATCAGCATGTTGTTAAGTTATGAGATATAGTTGTATTCTGAGGAAACTCAGACCTTTCCTGTGGTTAAATGACAATTAGTTGATTCAGACTGAGAGCTCTGGATCGTGTCAGTGATAGGACACGGCCATGGATGCTTCATTTCTCTTGTTTCTTCTTTTCTGAAGAGGGAAAGCAGGATTGTATTTTCCTGCCTTGTGTCAGTAAAGAGTGAGCCCCCCTGAAGCTGTAACACAGTGTGTAGGTGAAACTCCTCCCTGCGCAGAGCCAGCAAAAGCCCTGGAGCAGGGGTAATTCTGTTAGTGGGGGCACACCCTGGAGAGTTTGTTGGCTGATGGAGGGTTATAACGCAGAGATGAGGTGGTTTACACCACTCTCCCCTGTATTCTACCTCCTCCCATTCAAGCATTCAAAGAGCCTGGGAGGGACTGATGCTCCAGGTGACCCAGCTCACATCCCAGGTGAGCTTAATGCCACCAGTGGGGAAAGCGAAGCACAGAGAGTGTGTCTTCCTCACCACCAGATGCTTCTGCGCTGGGGCTGCACAGGAAACCTCAGCTGTTCTGGTTGCCTGCTCGAAATACACATATTTTCTGCTCTTGTAATTCAGGATTTTGGGATAGGGGGTGAGATGAGCAAAGCCTGAGAATGGAGAAAAGCAAAGAATCTTCAGGGAAAGTCATGTTGTGACAATATCAGAGACAGGGAAAAGCCAGATCCCTGCAGGCTGGGGTACCGTCAGGGGCCACTATGATTCAAGAGAAACTGAGAAGCCAACTGGGGAGCTTCAGCCAGGCCCATTAATCAGGTGGTGAGTTGTCCTCGTGCACTTGCAGCTTCACGGTGCTCACAATTAGATTGTGAGTCTGAAACAAGCTAGAAAATTATAGAGTGGACTAATACTCCCAATGAAATCAGGCTCATTGTTGGCTGGGTTAGGAGTCTCTTAGGCACTCTGATTGGAATTTAATATGTAGAAAATGTCATTTGAATCAATTGAACCATTTCCAGAGTACGGCAAAATTCAGAAAGGAGCAGGAGTCCCAATGAAAGCAAATGTGTTACCTTCATCTAACAGGGGGACATTATATTCTTTTTTTTTTTCCCTCTTCAGTAATACCGTACTTGTAGAGCTCCGGGTGGAGCTTCCCTCTGGAAGGTCAGGAAACAGAGCCGAAAGCAGAACCCTGACCACTCTCCCCCAAGTTACCATGTGGTATTTGGCAAGAGCCTAGACTTGTGTTATGATTGAGCACTGGAAAGAGGTCATTGCAGCCCCGATATAATTGACAAACAATTTATTTACCTAAATTTCATAGTTAATGCTATCCTATTATTATTTCACTGGCCAAGTGCTTTGCTTCTGTTATTTTTTCTTCTAGGTTTTTGCCAGCTCTGCCACAGACATGGGCTGGGAGCCCAAAAAGTTCAGTCATGACTCTTTCTTCATTACTGCGTGAAAGAAAAATGTGCATGAGGTTTTCTCTTCAAACAGAACATTAGAATTAGTAAATTAGCATTACCAAGATAAAACCCAGCTTGATTGGCACCGGCCCACTCCGCATGGAGGCAGGCATGGGGGTGTTTTCAGAGCCTGGCTCCCTTCAATTGCTTATTGTTTTGAGACCGGTTCATTTGAATTTTTCACAAAGCCACATCTGTTCACCTCTTAAAGATTTACTCCAGCTTAATATGAATTAAATATATGAAGGTCCTAAGTGCAGCTTGCTGGTGTCCTGAGCGTTCCTGCTGCAGAACTGAGCTGGAGTTAAAAGTGTAGGAACACATTACGTGAGAAAGAGGAGGCTCTGCTAACGAGTGGACTGACAATTAGCATGAGCATAATTGCTAGGAGATTATTAGTGACTGTCTCCAAGCCCTACGCCTCTCCCTGCCTCTACAGAGTCTTTCTGGCTGTCGTGACTTACCTGTTTCCCACAAGAACTCACGGAGATTTTGCAGACCAGACTAATGTCTCTCTGGCATTTTCTCCCTTACACAACCAGGCGCTCACTTCATACAGATGGCACAAAGGAAGGCACAAGAAATTCTTCACTGTGTGTCATGATGGATATGTCAGACAGCCCGTCCTCTGTTCTCCTTTACTTTGCTGAAGGACCAGTCTTGATGTCCTGGAATTTGTAGGATTTTTTTTTTAACCTCAGCTACAATTTTGATGTAAGAATTGAATAAAAATTGAAAATCCATTTCAAGATTTCATCCAAGAAAGGATGGCAAAATAGCAAATAATATTCTGTTGTATATCACATTGTGATTGTTTCTTAATATTTAGCCTGTTTGGATCACATGGGGAAATGGATCTAATGCACAGCAGTCACCCCTATTTTAGCTGTCACCAGTGGCATTCTTAGCAATAATCAATAAAGCCATTCCCCCTGCAGCTGCCCAAGATCGCAGTTTTTCTCATTAGTCAGCAATCAATATCAGCCCTTAAGTTAATAATATATTATGGTGGCATTATGGCAGCTGGCCTTGTCTGTCTTTCCGATTGAAATGAACATTACGGTTCCTTGGAATGGGAAAGAAGGCACAGGGCGGAAATCAATAGCATTGATTTCATCATCACTTTTTGAAAAGACTGATCATCATCTTTGCTGGCCCTGGCGGGAGGCTATTTTCACTCTTTGTTATTACACTCACGGGCCTGTCCAGGAAAAAAAAACAAAAAACAGAAAGAAAAGAATTGCTTTGATTTGCTCACCTGAAGTCTGCAGTGAGCGAATGCCATGGGAGAGATGCTCTGTGGCACTCTCGGAGTCACCTTAAGGCTTGGAAGGTGCTCTGGGCCTGTGTTTCATTGAGAAATATTTTTAAATGCTCATTTTAAAAATGGAAAAATCCAGGTCCAAAGACGCAGGCTATAAAATGGTTCAGGCTTTCTTTTAGGATGCTCTTCAGCTGAGCACCCTAAGACTTTAAAGAGCAATACTCATGACTGTTGTCTGTTGGGTCGGTGGAGGCTGGACTGGACTCACTGCACTGATGCCAACCAGCTGAGGAGCTGGCTGGGCTTCTCTGTCTCACACACACACAATTTCTCTTTGAAGCAAGCTGTTCTTTTGTGATGATCTAGAAAGACATTGCTGATGGTAATAAATATGGGATCATAGTAATGAGTGACGAATGCTACCTGCCTTTCTTTCTGAAAGCCTGGTGAGATTCTGCTGCTGCTAATGACAGACTCCCATGCGTTTCCGCTGCGCATCGGGTTCTGTTTCACGGGTTTTTCTTTTGTGTTCCCCAGTGACTACAGGTATGTGGCTGCTGCTCTCGCCGTCATGAGGAACGTGACTCTACAGATCAACGAGCGGAAGCGGAGACTGGAGAACATTGACAAGATAGCTCAGTGGCAGGCCTCCGTGCTGGACTGGGAGGTACAGTAAACCCTCCGCGCTGATTTAGGAGCTATAAAATGTGGAAAATGTAAACTCCATGCAGTTGTAGAATTATCCAAGACCATATAGTTCATTTCACACGACCTAGTCCTGGGATTAAGCTTGGGAGAGAGAAGACATGTTTACAGGCCTTAGGGATGGTATGTAAGAGGTGAAGCATTAATGGTGCCACAAAGAAAATCTAGGTTCCGGTTCCAGTTTGATCAATAGACATCTGGAGTAATTTATGTGATTGCAGCGCTGTGGTCCTGGGAGTAAGTGAGATTTGGATCAAACTCTATGTGCATTCTGGCTCTGTGCTTTGTCACTGGGGAAGAAGTAGGGAATGAGGTAGCAAAAATCCCTTGAAATTGTGACAGGTTAAGAAAATGGAGAAAACTCTTTTGGTGGTTGCTTTATGATTAGAAGCCAAAACATTAAGCTGAAGTTAGAGATGCTATTTGCACATTTAAAAGGAGTACCCATTTAAAGATATTTCTGAACCAGCCCTATGTGTAGTGATCGTATAATTAAGGAGCTGAGAAAACACAAGCAAGGCAAAATCAGCAGAGATTCCTCCCTAGCAGGCCTTCCAGCTCCTACATTTTTGCCATGTGTTTTAAAAAAAAAAAAGCCATACTAAAATTATGTTCTTCTTTTCTTTTTGTCCCTGATTTTTTTTAAATCGGTGTATGAATGTGAACTGTAAATAGGATTTTTGAAGCAGACCGAAGACAAATGTTTTTGTAAATCCCCTCTCTGTGTTGTCATCAATCCATGTGTTTAGCAAGTAGATATTTAGAGTGATGGAACAGCCTTTCTTCTCCCTTGCGGTCATGAAGATCTGGAATAACTCCATATTCAAGTCAGTGAGATCATACTATGTAAATTAGTAGATGGGAAAGATGCATTAATCCTTTAATTATTTTTTTTTTTCTGGAAAAGATCTAGGAAGTCTGGAGGAAAGGGAGAGAAATACAGGAGCCTCACCTTCTTACTGTGTATCCTCCTTGATTGGATTAGTTTCATTGCTATAATGAAGGTTGGATTCAATCGTGGATCTCTTGATAAAACTTATAAATGCAGCAATCACAGTTGGTTCTTAAATTATGACTGGCTGTGAGAGCAGAGAATGCAGATGATTTGCTTGATTGTTTTATTGTTGTTTACTGGGAAGAAACCTCTCTCTCACTGCCACGCAGACTCATTTTCAGAATTAGAAAACTGCTCTCAAGGAGGCACAGGACCATCAGATATATCTCCAGCCTTCAGTGTACTCCATGTGATGAGCTAATGTGTGTCATTTGTAAGAAATGCCGAGATCCTCATTGTAAATAAATCTAGATTAAGGACAGATCAATTCCAAGTCAGTGAATATTCATGTGTGAGTGGGAAGCCAAGGTGACCTCCACATAGGATCTATGGAATAGCAGTTTCTTTTTCTCTTCCATTAGCTCGGTTGATAATTCATTTTTATTTAGCCATATCCTTGATAATTCATCCCTGCTTAGCAGTACCCATTCTTTATCTCTATCCTGTCTTCAGGAACTTGCCACATTATTCTTCCAGGCTTTTTTCAAATATTCCAAATTTTAAGCACAATATTGCAGCAACATCCTTCAGCTTCTCATAATGTAGCAAAACCTGCTGTTGTGACTGCTCAGAGATCCAATGGGAATACAACTACTGCCCTCCTTCAAAGGAAAATACCCCTCTTGCCCTTTTTATTCTGTATTTTGGATCAAGAAGAGTCACACAGTTGTGATGAGTACAGTAGAGGATGAGAGCTAGATCCAGCAGAGGACTTCAGTGCTTGATTCTTTCCTCTAAAGTAACTTCTGAATCATCAGATCCATCCCCCACTTCGCACGTGTCCGTGTAATGGCCAGAAGAATGCACAAACCCTCATAATACTCAGAATTTAACTATGGTATAATGCAGGAAGAGAGCAGGAGAAATCAAAAGAGGCTTAGATATGCCCTAGATCTGTGCAGATACTCTCTTTGGGCATTGCAAACCCAAGCTGATGGCCTCCAAAACCCCCACGCAGTTGATGCCTGTCCGTAGGACATGTCTCCCAGGACACAGGCCATTAGGGGTTGATTTCTTACCCAGCCTGCAGGGGTTCGAGCTCTCATCTACACTTGGGCAGTTACGGAGTAGAAGAGGGATTTCCTGCCTCCTCCAGTCTGTGGGGAACACGCATTTATTTTCTGGGTCAGAGAGTAGAAGACCAGGACTCTCAGTTTGTCTTTGGTGGAGGACACTGCTGAGAGAGAGTGACCTGCTGTCAGCTTTGTGCTTCTACAAACGCTTACCCAGTTTATACTAAGTGCTCGCTGAAACGGAGAGGAACCCACAGCACTACTCTCCCATCTTTCTGTGGCCCTCTTCCTGCTGTAATTAGAGTCCGTACCCAAAAGTGCTCCCTTTGTGTCCCCCAGAAGTGCTCCCTTTGTGTCCCTCTGTGTGTCACAGCGGCTTCCTGCTCTCTCCAGCCAGCACAGCAGAGCGAACGAGCAATAGCAGCGCGGACCCGGGGTGAACAGCACAGTCCTCCTTGAGACGAGCTGAAAAAAACCACTAAGTGCAAGAAAGTGGCAACGAGGAGAAAAAATTATCAGTTCAGGGTTTTTTTTTTTTCCTCCAGAAATCCAGCCAGGGCACAAGACAGAGATAATCCCCGATTCCCAGTGTATGTTGTATTTGGTGAATTATTTCGGCAGCAGCCAAGGCTAAAGGTTTAAGCACGTTGGAATCTTTCATTTGGAGAAATGTCTGGTTTTCCTCAACATCTCTAGACTAACACTGTTGACTCTCTGATTTGAAATTGCATTTTCATTTCTAAATTTGCCCATGTTTTGCAATGAGATGCTGGAATAGGATGTTTTTAAAGAAGGAGAAGGAAAAAAAATCCAAACTAAACAGGAAATATTTAGTGAGTGAATGCTTGAAATGTTCTTGTGCACAAAGTGTGTGGACATATTTTCTTGCAAGGAGAGGGCATTATTAGGAATGTATACATATTGGTGATCCTAAAACAAACAGGAAAAGAAGGGGGCATATTGTAGCTGATTTAATCAGAAGGGATTTTACTGAATCCCACGGAGTTGTGCCTGTGTGTTTCAGGAATCATTTTTATCCCTCCAGATTTTCTGCCTGGCCCCGCAAAGGTGGATCTCAGGGTCAGTGTCTGAAAAATGCGAATGTCCTTGAGTTAACCAAGGCCAGATATTTAATTTTTCCCCCCCCCCGAGAAGTCACGTAAGCAGGGTCTGAGGGTTTAAATTGCAAGTGGGACCACGAAAGGGTGGCCTGACTCTAGGGGCAGCAGATAAGCAGGCTTGGCAGCCAGGGTGGGAAGTCTTAGGGAATTATTGGCAGCTTTGGCGGCTTTATAGGAGTAATGACTGAGCAGAATCTTCAGGGAAGATTCTGATCTCACCGACTGCCGTAAATTAGAAATAATCCCAATCACTTTGAAATGTGTCCCTGCGTAATTTGCAGGAATGTGGTCTTGACCGAAAAGCCTGGATTGGACTGTTGCCATGTATGACTCACTTCTTTATTTTGTAACCTGAATTTCCAATATATAAACAGACCCAGAGAGGTGCTGCCCCTGCCTACACCGAATTCTCTAGTGCCTTTTGTCCTTTCAGTTGTTAATGTCGCAGAATGTAGGGCTTCCACCACCTCCTGCCGAGACCTTTCAATGTCTGAGAGCTCTCCTTGTTATGAAGTGTTTCCTGATGTTCAACCTCTATTTCCCTTCTCAGCGTCATCCCCTTACTTGTAGTTAAATACTCTCAGATCAAAACAGTGACATTTAAAGGCAGGCAGGCAAAACTGGCACACAAAGGTAGCTGGAGCGGGTTCGGAACAGCCTGCGAAGCCTCCTCTGGATCAGACTTCAAACAGGCCAGACAGAGCCCAGCCTGGGCAGCCTTTCGTGCTCAGTCCCTTGTGCTCGTGCCCTCTGAGAGCTACGGACTCAAAGGTTAGTGGGTGATACCTGGATATATATACACACACAGCAGTGCTATAAAGGGGTTATTTCCACAAAGCCCATCGTCATTTCTAAGTCCTTGCAAGCCCCGGTTTGGGCAGTGCTGTGTTGACAGGCACACGGGTGAGGAGGTGGGAGTGAAGGAGCGGGGATCCCGTCTGTCTCTCTGTCTGAACAGCCATCGGAGGAGCCTGTTCTCCTCTCTCCTGCCCTCCTGAGGGCTCCTGCGAGCCCTTGGAGGCACGTTGGCGAGATGCTGCAGTGCCCGCCTCACTCTGGGCAAGATTTGCAGGTTTGCCATTTGCTTGGGCATGACTGCGGTGGCCACCGTGGCCTCGGGTCATCCATCCCCTCACTGAGCGCCCGGTGCAGGGGATGTGGAGATGGAAAACAGATCTGTGCTTTGGCAAACCTCAGGATCACTCTAATTTGTGCCCTTTCATTCAGCACTCGAAAACCACGTCAAAACAAAAGGAAGCAGTGATCCCTGCAGCATTTCAGGCTCCCTCTTGGGCCCTCCCAGGAGCTGCCAGCAATGCTTTCCCCTCTTCCAGCCCAGGTTTTTCTCAGAGGAGGGAGGAGATGTGGCCCCCATTCCCTGGGAGGGCAGCTACAGAGGTCCCTGAGCCAGCATCGAGATGTTTGGCGCAGGACAGAGCCTTGCTCATCAGCTGCGTTAGTTGTAACTTGCTATTTTAAACAGCTCATTTTGGTTTATGTAGATTTCTAGACATTTCTACCAAAGATTCCCATGGGTTGCCACTTTGGCAGGTTTCAAGAGTATTAAATTTACATGAGGGGAAAAATATATATAATCAAGAAATATAATGAACACTGTCCTTTTAAATTTCTTCCCATTCTTGTTATTTACGGGTCCTTTAAATCAAGCCTTGGTGCCCTTAATTATGTAATCTATAATAGTTGGCCTCAGCCTAATATTACGTTATAGAATCCAAGAATGACATGAAAAAAAGATGCAGGCAACCGATGTACTGTTTCCAAAGTGAGGACAGCCTGATGAGAAACCCTCCTGGGAAAAAAATTGCATCAGGGACTGAAACAGATCCTTCTTTTTTTTTTTTTTCCCTTCCCCAGCAACAGAAGGTATCAAAAAATGAGTCTGATGAAAAGGACAACATTTCTCTCGCTTTCCTTTTTCTGATCTTTCCGTAGCCCAGAGTGCTAATCAGCCTGTCAATCTCTAATTAAAGAACAGCAGTGTCAGGCAGAAGAGAGCCCTGCTCGCTGAATGTTAACTAGCACAGGGGATTTTGTGCCCAGCGGTGACAGCAAAGAGCCGTGTCGGGAGGTGGGCTCGGGTGCAGGAGAGCAGTGTCGATGGGCTGAGGAGCGTTTCTGAGCCTGGGACAGCATCTCCAAAGGTATTGCTGATGGGAAGGAGGAGCGGGGCAGACTGGGAGGTGTAACGTGCTGCAGCTCGCAGTGTCATGCCCTTCCTCCTTATCTCGGTGCTCCCAACAGCATTTGGCACTATTGACACTGGTAAAAACCCTTTGGTTCCTCCCAGTTCCTCATTACAGAAAGTGGTGGTCACCTGTAGCCTAACTGGGGAGCTGATGATCGACATCTTTCCACGGCAGCAGCAGAAGAGCTGACCCTCTGCTGCAGCAGTCGGAATTAGCCCTAGGACTTTATATGTCATTCTGGCGCTGGCGAGCTCGAGGGAGTGTGGAGCACACGTCCAACCCAGATCTGGGTGGCCTTCTGCTCCCGTTACTACACACTAAGTAGCTGGACTCTGCCCGTGACCACGTGAAGAAGAGAGGAGCCAGCTTGCTTTTTCCTGCCCTTTGGATGCAGCAGGATGTGCAGAGCAAACCCTTGGCACAGGCTGGGGAGGGCTGAGGGTTTTTATTATGGGCTTATAGGATAACTCAGGTTGGAGGGGAGACCTCAGCAGGTCATCTAGTCTTCTCTTGACCATTCTGCTGCTGTGCGTCTGCCAGTTCAGAGTAACTAAAAGTTCGGCCTCTTCCTTTTTTTAGCCGTATTTCTCTTAACTTACAGAAGGGTATAGACGATCCAGCCTCTCTAGGAGTTCCTTGGGGAAAAAATAGGAAAGGAAAACAGATTTCTTCCTAGTTTTGTATAGGATTGGAGGGATGCAGGGCTAGGACTGGCTTTAGAGAAGGACGGAGAAAGGAGAAGGATGGGGAAAGCCTGCCTCGAGTTAGGACCATGAATCGCGGCATCCTGGGGTGGTGGTGGCAGTGGAGCAGAAAAGCCCTTCCCTCCTTCCCCACTACCCCATGACTGACCCCAGGAGCCCCTTGGTAGGGACGCTCCACTAGCAGAAGACAGTTCATGCTCTTCATAGAGGTGGTATAACTCCGTCAGGAAAAAAAATGCCTTTCAAGGTTGACTACATCTGCTGTAGGAGGCTCTAGTGGCGCAGCCACGCTGGGGTGTTGCTGCGGCAGCCGAGGAACAGGCAGGGCCATGGAGGTGCTGCTCTTGGCCAGCCGTGTGCTAGGCCAAAACTATTTGCAAAATATATTTCCAAATTTGCTAATCCAGGATTGAAAATCATCCCTTTCTAGCCTATAGACTGTACATATAAATTGTTTTCCCAACATAGAAAAATGCAACCCAAATCCTATCATTTCGGATCTGAATTTTTTTGTTTTATGTTGCTTGCAGGGACTACACAGTTTGGATTCAGCTAATCAAGTAGAAGTGTTTACAGAGTCCTCTGTGTGTCCTCAGGCTTGAGATGCTACCACAGGAGTAAAAAGCAAAACTGGCTTTCTATTTTTAGCCCCAGCCTCTTCTAGGCTCACCCCCTCTCCCAAAAGCTCCCATCCATAGGCTTGTATGAGCCTTCTTCATATAGGCTCATGTTCAGCCAGGAAAGCCCAGATTTTCTGCAGCTGGTGTGTTTTTCTTCAGAGGCTTCTTCTTCAAGAGCTTGTGTATGTCTGAGCTGTCGCAGCAGCACACGGGTCCCCAGGTTCTGGCCAGGAGGTGCCACGGCTGAAATGGGACCCTGACACCCCACTCCTGAGACACGCCGTGATGCGTGGCCCGACCCTTCTGGGAACGACCCTCTGTGTTCCCGAGGAGTAATCCCTAATTAGGCCTTGGGATCCCACAGCCGCAGCAGCGAGATGGAGAGGTGGATAAACACCTCGCTGAGGCGATTTGAAAGTCTGTGCTGCAGCATGATGATGCAGAGACTTAATGAAGTTGCTGTTGTCACAGGGCCCAGGGACTCAGGCAGTTGCTTCCAATCAATGCTGAGAGGTTAATTACACATTTACCTGAACAGCAGTCTGAAATCCTCACCAAGAAATTAGGAGTGGGGATGACTCTTGGTTGCTTTGGCACCTCCAAGTGTAGGCAGTACCAGAAAAGCACATCTATCCAGATGCCCCCCAGAGCTGGCTGAACCTTTACAAGCTGTTTGCTGAGATTTTGGGGTAGTCTTGTCCCAGAAATTGGTTCTAGTTTGGCATCAGAGCCAGAACTGCACTAGTTTCAAAGCCAAAAAGGAAAAAAAGAAAAGCTTTTCTCTCACTTACTCCTGAATGCTGCTCCTTACCTTTTAGCTGAAGTCGTCTTGATTCCTTCTGCGGTGTCTCGGAGTGAGAGATACGCTGAGATGCCCACAGGGCAGGTGGTGGTGAACTCACCCATTTTTAATAAATAGATTTTAATTAACTTTTTAAAAAGTCCAGCTCATCCCAATTAGTGGAGGGTGACTGCATTTGTTCTCTCAGAGAGTGGGAGAGCGAGCGCTGTGTTTTCAAGACCATCTGCTCATGAATCCTTAAAAAAAAATGGGAGAGGAAAAACAAGCGTTAGCCGGAGGCAGAGAAAGGGTGAGGGCATTCTGGCACCAGGCTGGGGAGGCCCTGCCAGCCCCGGGGGGGCAGAGAGGCTGCCGGAGGAGCTGGGGTGGTCCTGACAGTTTTGTGGAGATGGGGAGCTCTAATGAGCTATGGGAGAAGGGGTTGTAATTGCCTGAATGAGTGGGAAGGGAGACAGCAATCTGGAGGGGTGAGTTTTGGCAGCCTCCCGGGTCGGGGAATTGATATCCAGCGTCCGTGACTTTGGTGGCTGGTCTGAGATTTCAGGAGGGGACGTGCTTTGGGCTGCTCTTGTCAAGGGAGGGGATGCCAGGGAGTTTGTTACCCTGAATATAGAGTGGCTCTGTCTTGGGCAGGAGGAAGGGACTTTGCCCTCAGGATGCCACCAGCACCTCCAGCAAGATGCAGGGTCTGGGGGTGCCTGGAGAAGGGGGAACAGGGACAGTGTCTGGAGCAGCTCTTTCCTCATTGCAACGTGAACCGTAATAGCCACGCTTGGAGAGTCCACACTCACCTCATTCATTTCCCTTCCTTCAGAATTATCCCCTATCTCCAGTTCCTGGTTTGAAATCAGATGAGGTGGTTTTGAGAGCCTTTTGAGGGCCAAAATGTTATTTAATTATTTCTCCTCCCTGTCCTGCAAAGAGACACGTACCCCCTGCCCTGGCTGGGAGCGGCGGTTCACTCGGCCTCGTTCTCTGTGCCCTCTAGGGAGATGATATCTTGGACCGCAGCTCCGAGTTGATCTACACAGGAGAGATGTCCTGGATTTACCAGCCTTATGGACGGAACCAGCAGCGCGTTTTCTTTCTCTTTGATCACCAGATGGTTCTCTGCAAGAAGGTAAGGACATCCAGGGAGAAAGCAGCACGGGCAAAGGACATGCTGCAGACAGGCTTTCCAGTCCAAAGCGGTTTTTAGGGCAAGGTGGTTGTTTGCTACACATGCAGAAGAGGACACGGATAGTGTGGAGGAAGGGTGATCTGCGCGCTAGAAATACTGAATTGCAGGATGGTGAGTACACCGTGATAGAGGGATTTTGATGCTCACAGCAAATCCAGCCTCCACTTGTTCATTTCATGCCTTTTTCTCATGTGCCCTGTGTTTGGCTCGTTGCCTCCCTTCTACTTTCGGGTTTTGGCTGCAGCATATGATCTGGGATTAGATAGCCCTAGAATTTCTATATGAACTATGAAGCCTGGCACTTGGGCAGACAACTCAATTACTGCATTAAAATGATGATCGCTGCCTCTCCAAGGAACATCAGGCAGCAGCCCGGTCTGTAGCAGGGTCTATCTGCTGTCACTTGGTGAAATGCATTTTAAGGCTCATCCTCGTGCAGCTGCTGTGCTGGGTTTTAGAGGGCATTTCTCTGCCGTGGAACCCTTTAGGAAGGTAGAGAAAGGCAGTGAAGAAAGCTGATGCTCATGTGCTGTAGTATTAATAGCAGCAGGTGAACTGTGTTTCGGAGCAACTGTGTTCATTCAGCAGCAGCAGCGTCAGAGCTGTGTTGCTGTAGTCCCGCTAAGGTGATCCCAGCTCATTATTGTCACAGCTGTTGGAAGTGAGGTGACAGAGCTCATAAGTCCTGGGCGCCTCTGTCTTCTGACAGACCGGGATTCATTGACATTTTCACTGCAGCTCTACGGGTAACTGTGCGGAGGGAGTCCCCTGGCCCAGCTCTGAGCCGGAGCGAGGATGAGCTGCAGGCATCTCCGTCCAAACACACCAGGGCTGTGTGTCCCTGTCGCATCTCGTACGCTCAGGAAAGGCTGAGCAAGACCCGTGCGGCGTGGCAGCCCTCTGAGGAGCGCCCTGCCACCGCAGGAAGCGGCGTGGGTGGCAGCGTGGGTGGCTCCTGACTCACCGCGGCATCACTGCCCGCTGCTGTGGGACACGGCGCTGCGGCCTGTGCCGTTCAGTGGGTGGAACTTTCTTCTCCTGAGTCATGGTTGACTGAAATTTTGCCTTCTGGAATGCATGGGCTTATTTTTCCCTTCCTCGTTGCTGTGCCTTTTACTTCTTTCCTGGCTCTGTAAAAAAAAAAAAGAATAACCACAGAGCAACAATAACAAAGTCACGTGTTCAGAGAACTGTCAAAATGAGTCTGCAAGTACGCAGCTGGGTTTAATTTTTAATCTTGACCTCCTAGACTTTGATTGTGACCCTGAATTTCTGATTCATAAGGCAGCATTCAGTTTGGCTTGCACTGGGGCTGATCCAGAGAGATATCAAGCCTTCCCTTAACTCCTGGGAAAATCAGAGCTGGGTTTTCCGTGGTCATCAGTAAGAGCAGGGAGCGTTCAGCGATTCAGAGCAGGCTGCTGGGGCTCCAGAGGTTGTATCAGTATGCAAACAGTGTTAGTGTGACACTGTCCTCCTCCCTTATGTATTCAAAGGGCATTTTGTGGCGTGTGTGTGGCAGTGCCGCACAAGGGATGCCTTCCCGGGAAAACACCCCCCAGATTTTAGCCACCTCGGAGGCAGGATGGTGCTCTGGGTCTTCCTGGCAGAGAGACTAGTTCTATCTCAACTTCTGGCAGGCTCTTCTGCCACTTGCCAAGGTCCTGTGGGACAGTGGCCCCACTGAGCTTTTAGGTGGCAGGGTGGTAACTCATAATCTGGTGAGCCTGATATCATGGTACAGGGTTCGTACCTCATTGTACATTCTCCTTCTGCATCTCTTTTTCCAGCATCAAACTGCAGTTGTTCTTCAGAGAGTTGGGGCAGGAGTGGAGATGGGGTTACAGCTGGACTCTGCCATCCAGATAACATTTTCCTTGAACACTGTTAAGAAAGATTGAGTATGGAATTCAGAGGAGTGTTAGCTCCCATTTTGGCATGACACATCCTATATAAAATAAATCGGAATGATTTATAGCCTGTGTTGACTTGACCCTTGTGTCAGGCTTTGCTGTTACAGATGCCAACAGGCAACCATCCAGTGGGATAACCTCTGCTTTACAGCCAGAGCTCTACATCCCAGGGCTTTCTTAGTGAAGCACCAACTATATCAAGGTGTGGGAACCTGGGGTACCCTATGCTTTACCCTGTGCTTTAAAGACGGAGATTAAACACGACCCATAGATTCCCAAGAGCAGGGAGAAGGCAGCAGGTCTGGGGGGTGCTGGTGCTGCTCTGCCTGGCTGGGGGTGGGCAGAGCACCATGTCCTGGGGTCATCTGCAGCACAGCCTGGGAATGACATGGGAAGGTGCCAGGCATGGGAATTAAAGTGCTTAAGAGTGGCGGGAGCTTGCAATATGCTTTCATGTCCCACTTGAAGAAACCCTCAGGGAATTGGAGTTGTCTGAGTCCAGAAGGGAAAGTTTGAGATGTCCAGAAGGTCTCAGAGGTCAGACTGGTCTGCCTTGTGCACAGGGAGAATTAAGTCCTTTAGATGCTTCCAAAGCAGCAGATTGAACATCACCTGTCTTATTCCAGACACAGACAATGAGAAAATTCATGGACAACCTGACCCAAGTTTTACACGAGGTTTGTTTAGTCAATGAGCCTAATCAAAATTTTTAGCTTTGATACCACTGAGGATGGCACATCTCAGTGAATCTTCCTTTTCAGAAAATCTTCTGCATAGGTGGGTTTTATTCAGCTATAATAAATCAGTAGGTGTGATACATCCTTAGTCATGACGCAGTCTATTTGCGAATACATTTATTTTTGCATTATAATGGTTAAATTTTACCTCTTTATTGGTCAAAAGAGATTTTTAATAGAAATAAGGAACTAAAATCCATTCCTTATTCAAATATGTCACCGGTACGTTAGTTTGACGAAAGCATGCTAGATGCTAGATCTCCATTGCAGTTATCTGCATGTCTTCCTCACCTTCGTTACCTGTTGTCTCCCTGGTAGATGTTTGCAGCTTCAGGAGCTCTGTGCTCTTGAATCCCCGAGCGTATGGATTCGGTGGTTGGACAGATACCGATATGTGAGTTCTGATGGACCAGATACAGTTCAATATCATAAACTCCGTGACAGTTGGGGATGTTGATGTTCTCTGTTATTCCCTTTGAACTCCATTGTCTGCAAAGCATGTTCCACAGTGGCCTCGCGTTTCAAAGACTGTCAGATTCCTGCTCACGGGACCAAACAATATCTCAAGATGAAATAATTTCTATGTGGCAAAACCGGCTGGAATCAGCTTCACCCCAGTAGGCTAAGGTGAGGTGTTAGTGGTGTTTGCTGGTACCAGTAGGTGCACGTTAGCTCCAGGAAGACGGTACATGAATTCCTGCAATATCTGGAAAAGTGCTGGTGAGAGCTGGTTTTTCTTTTGCTGCAGTGATTTTGGCAGCATTCAGCTCCCAGCCAGCCTGTGTGCTGGATAAATCCGCTCCAAGAGAGCTCACTGCTGTGCACGTGCCCACGGCCCCTGTCTGTGTCTGCACTGCGAGCTGGTGATGCTTTGGGCAGGCTGTACTGCTGCCGAGACCAGGCAGAGTATGAAAAAATTCTGTCTACAGCCAAGGTAACAACTCATTTTGTGCCCAGTATTTAAGGCGAGAGCTGTGTGCAAAGTGACATGTCCCCCCACCCCTGTGTAAGTTTGGGTTTCTTCATAGTGGTTTTGCTATCAGCTGGTAAATGCTCCGTGTCCTGTGTGCGGCTCTAAAGACAAGGAACAGTCCACATTCTCAAAAACCATCTTTGTTTCTACCATTCATCTACTTGATCGGGTTTGGTCCATCAACTTTCCAGGCAGATGGCTGAGGAAGGTTTCAGCAGGACTCTATCGTGTGCTACCGGGAATTACCATGTTCCTTTTTCCTGCTGCTCTGTCCAGTGTTTCCTGCACCCAAGGAATAAGGTCTGTTGGCTCTTCCAGTATCCAGCTGTCTGCTTTCAGCAGCAGTTGACATATTTCTAAATAAACCCTGTCTGCTTTGAATATGGCCTTCTTTCCAGAAGCTTTGCCATCCAAAAACCATGTTTCAAGGTTATGGGTCCGTTTTTTCTGTTGAACATCTGGCCAAGACATTTCTGTGAGGGAGGATAACTCTCAGGATGGTTCTTCTTGAGATTATCACCTGGTTGTTCCCCTGCCTGATATGCCTGCAGATCATCAGTAATGCCAGGCCAGCCCTCTGACAGACAGGAGCTGATCAACATTCACTGACAGTATTAATTAGTTGTTCCCGAACATCACAAGCAAGGTTTCAGCATCTGCCTGGCCTTTTGAAATCATGGGTGTCCACAGATCTCTGCAGGTTGGAATCGCCCCCTTGTATCCTGTTGCTCACTTGTCTCCTAAGGGTGATCTGCTCCTCAGCAGATGGGTGGGAGGTGGGATGGACTGGGAGCTGCTGGTGGGAGCAACTCCTTGAAGATGAACCTCCTTGTTGTCTTCCCACTGGCTGCATCTCCTGGGATTTTTCCAAGGGCTTTTACAACGTGAGCTGAGCCAAGGGGCTGTCTTTGCAGTGGGCAGCTGGGCAGCTGGGTGATTGCCTGGTCGATGGTTTGTTTGCATGCAAAGAACAGGACATTAGTCAGTAATATGACTATATTGAACTGTATGACTATATTAATATGACTATAACGAACTAGTGATTAACATAGTTCAGCTGTCAGGAAAGGAGTGGTGACACTGGTCGGATCCAGCAGCAAAGCTCAGACCCTTCCCTGGTTTCCAGTGTAAGTTCCGCTGCCTCGGACTGAGAAATCCCGAATGCATTTCCATGACCATCACGTCTTGGATAACTGACGGGACTTCAGACAGAGCCCTAGTTTGTGAAAATGAGTAATTATAAAGGGCTGCATTCAAATGTGCTTGACAGATGTTATCTCCGCCAGTGTGGGTATATTTAAGTCTTTCTTCCAAGCAGGAAACTTGCACTAAGATTTACGAGGGCTGCATGAATAAGAGCAGTAGCAGCAGGTGGAGAAGCTGCCGCTGTGGCAGCCAGCTTTCAGTTCTGGCAAACATCTTGCAAAGCAACTTGTGTGGGAAAATTTTCACAAATAATATAGGTTTCTGAGCTTTACAGGTAAATCTCTTTGGCTCAGATTTTGCCGTCAGAGATGGCACTGGTCACTTCCTAATATCACCGCTGAATTATTTTCTGGTGCTCAGAAGTGAGAAGATTAACTAGATGAAATGGCCGCGTCAACCATTTCAGCGTTCAATCAACTGAATACTGAAATCCCAGGGGAGGTAGGTAGGTGTTGCAGAACATTTCCAGAACCTGTGTCAAAAAGGAAGCACCGAGTTAGTTTGGATGTCTGCAGTTCCTGACAAAGAGCACTGGGAGAGCTCATGATTTAGATTTTCTTTGCAAAGCCGGGTACTTTCAGCTATTGGATTAATGTCAAAACTCTCCTAATGAATGTTCTGCTTGGGTTTCCCGGCGCAGAGGTTGGGACATTGGAGTGTGCGTGAGGACACAGTGGTGTTTTCTTCAGAAGAGGCTGTCAGTTGGTTTCCCTAATGCAAAAATGCCTTTTGGAAAGGAAGAAGGGAATAAACTGTGTAGGAAGCGAGCACTGGCCTCTGTTTGACTTACCATATGTCTATAATCAGGAAAGAAGAATACATATTCCAGTGTGCTACCCGTAATTACCAAGAAATGAAGTCAATCCTTGATGATGGTAACATTAAAGGATGTTGCCTTAAAGGCACAGGGTCTACTTTTCTTCCCACCCTGAAGTTGAGAGAGTTTGACACAAGAGATGCTTCAAATTTGCAAATCACAGTAGTTAACACCCAGGACTGTGACACACAGCATTAATTATGATCGTAGCTTGTTAGGTTGGGGGATGCTTCAGGTGCTTATCATGTAATAGTTGAGGATCTTCTTTTTTCTGTTCTGGGTAATAGTTTGGATTTCCCCGACGGGCTCGAGAGCAGTGTGGCTGGAAATGGCAGTATGAAGGGTTAACAGAGTTTCTGCACCAAATTACGCTTTTCTTTCACCAATAGTAGAACAGTCCTTGATGGGGCTCCGTGTCTAGTGTTTTCTGACAGCGCAGAAAGATCAGGGACTGCATGAAATGCATTTGGTTTTCATTTGCACTTTTTATGTGTCTCTTGTAATCAAGAGGCAATGCAAACTCCAGCTTGTGGTTTATTGCTATTGCTGTCTTCTCTTGAGCTCTCGGAGCAAAAGCAGGTTGGATGAGAAGCAAAATGAGACTAGTTTAATAGCAATAGCCAGACAGTCAGCCAGAAATAGCTGTGCTATAGGAGATAGAGTAAATAAAATAATCCTGTCAAACTCCATTGCAGTTTGAGTTTCCAAATGGGAAGATAAAAGAGACATTTCTGAGCCCTTTTAGTGTATGAAGGTCTAGTTCCCATATCACTTCTGTTAAAAAACATTGAAGTAATCTTTGCACCAAAACAACAGCCCTGCTTTTATTGCAGGCTAAATAGGTCTCCCAGGGCTAGCCAAAAATCTTGTTTGCAAACACAGAGCAGCACTGGGACAATTCTTATTAATTCAAGTGGGTTTTTGACCTACAAGGAACACTGTTTGACTTTTGCAGCACCTCCCACCCCTTCTCATTTCCTCCCAGTTAACTCAGATCTCCACAAAATGCCATGTTTTGGGTCAGGGCTGGGTCCAGCCTGCAGCAGGGTGGGAAAATGGGTCAGGCTGTGTGTTTCGGCAGAGACTCGGGTGTGTGGCACAGACAGGCCAGGCTGCCGTTGGAGCTGATGAGAGAGCAGGAGATTGGCATGAAGATGACCAAAGAAAACACACCAGCCTGGTCTCAGCCCCAAAGCAAAGGGTAAGGTGAAGTTTTTAAGGACCAGTGTTTCCTCAGCCCCAATGACGTGGCCCCAGCTGATCAGTCGGTGCTGTCTGCGGGCAAGAGGTTTCTGTGGGTCCAGACCATGGAGCATGGCAGGGGTGTTTGATCCTCCTGTCAGTCTCCTTGGCTAGCAGGCAGCTGAACATGAAGGATGAATTCCAGCGATTGACAGGATATCTGTTAAAAACAGTTATGAAAAAGTACTTTAGCTTTCAGAGATGACATATTCAAGAAAAGAAAACATTTCTTTTAATAGTCAAAATAACCCTGAATGCATTTGTTCAGTGACCCTTTTCCAGTGATTTGCACCTACCAGTGCAAATCACCACCCTGAGCGCAGTTTTGCAGGAGGATTTATTTTCAGGAAGAACTTCTTTG
>JAOXNO010000063.1:1851116-1881610 GCA_028565335.1 Limnodromus scolopaceus
GGGGTGATTTTCTCACCAGTGAGTTGTGGAAATGGGAAATGGGTTCCGGGGAGAAGGGGCAGAGACCCATCACCCCTGACTCTGGGAGTGTGTTTGGAAACAGAGATCTGCAGTACCCATCCTGTGCTGCCAGACATCCCTGAGCTGCTTTCTCAAGGTTTATGCTTCTACAGCGACTCATTTGCAGGATTTTGCAAGAATCCCATGGGGCCAGCGGCCTGTATTTTCTGGTTTCTCATGCTATGGAACAGAATTTCCCATCATGGAAAATGATGGGAGTATGTTACCTACTCAAAGGTGTTTCTCCATGCCTACAAGCAAAATTTTCCAGCATAAAGATTTATAATTTGTTCTTTTATGCCTATGCTCTACCCTATTTGTTTAGGCAGCAACAAATGTCTTCACAGCAGATGAGGCTTGAAGAATCTGACCAGTTTTCACCTTTACTTCTTTCTTTTTTTCAGTCCTTCCATGAATCCCCTGCTGAGTTCAGGCTCTGTAAGTATCTTATGATCAACCCACCTCTCCTTTTCTCTCTCTAGGATCTGATACGAAGAGATATTCTGTATTACAAAGGTCGCATAGACATGGATAAGTATGAAGTGGTGGATATAGAGGATGGGAGAGATGATGACTTCAATGTCAGCATGAAGAATGCCTTCAAACTTCATAACAAGGAGACTGAGGAAATGCACTTATTCTTTGCCAAGAAACTGGAGGAGAAGTTGCGATGGCTTAGAGCTTTCAGAGAAGAAAGGAAGATGGTAAAAGAAGATGAAAAGATAGGTGAGGAATATGAAATGAATCTCAAAGGAGATTGTTGGTAATGATAAATTTAGCCCCAACTGTTGGAGAAACCCACATTTTTTTTTGAAGTAGAATTACAGTTCAACCTCATTCAAATGTCCTTGGTTGCTCTCATAGCCGTAAATAGGTCTCTCTCCAATTCAGTCGCTATTATTGTTGGCCCTCAATTAACAAATTCTGTCCATAGCTTCAAGCCTGGACCTCCGTGGGTACTGTGGGAGAAGGAAGTCTTTGGCCACCTGACTTCAGAGCCTCCTGGCTGCCTCCTGTCTGCTCTGGTTAAGCATTTCTCGTGCGGGGCAGGAGGGTGGCAGAGTCAATGCCTGATCGGTGTGCCCTTCCCTCAGCATCCCCCATAAATTCACTGTAACCAGTGTCAGTCCAGGCTCAGTTTGTGTCGCTCAGCTGTAAAGCACTGGGCATATTTATGATACTGTATAAATAATAATGGGTCTAATCTTACTTCTCATACAGCCCCTGCACAAGTGAGATTAGAGAGAGGCCTGTCCTTCCAAGGAAGAGCTGCTTTTCATTAGAATACCTGCCCGCACACGCAGCTTGCTGGGTGACGCTTTGCCACCTGGGGTGCTCTGTGTTTGCCAAACAGGGCAGAACCTTCCCCCCACCCCCCCAAAAAAAGAAAAAGAGGCTTTGTGAGCAACCTTCTGAATTGTGTTTGCCGTGTTCCCTTTTTTCAGGCTTTGAAATTTCTGAAAATCAAAAGCGGCAAGCGGCAATGACAGTAAAGAAAGTCAGTAAGCAAAAAGGTAACCGGCAACACGCACTGTGCCTGGTGATGTGAGGGTGGAGCGGGCTGGGCTGAATCCTGCTGGGTTAGGATCCAGCGTCCCCCTTGAATTTCCCCCTCCCCTTTCTCTTTTTTTATAAAATACCGTTTGTGCTTTGTATCCTTTCTTAATGTATCTGTGGGCCAAATTAATCTCTGGTCTAACGTGGTTGAAGCCAGCGGAATTTCACCAGAGATGAATTTGATCTCGTGTCTCCAGTCTGATGTCCAGAAGCTGTCCCTGGGGGCAGAAATCTATCTCAGTTGTTTATCTCAGGCTGAAATGGGAGTGAGTGCGGAGATGTGTAGGGGTTCTGCTGATTCCCAAAGTCTCCCATTAGCAAAGAAAGAAAAATGGCTCAAATACTGTAAAAGATGGTAAGGGATCTACCCCTTTCCTGCTTCTGGAAAGGGGACACACATTTCCTGGGGCTACCTTTTTCAAGAGAGCACAGTAGCATCAGCTCTAGGAAATAAAGTATATCTTAGTAAAGATATTATATCTAATTCATTTCCCCACCCAGGCAGGCTACAGCCAACTAATAAATGCCATGCTAGATATTAAACACTCAACTGGCAGAAGAGCCAGCATTAATTCTCTCTCGCAATAACTCTTGCAGCTACAGATTTTGAAGCAGTAAATACGGAGGGAAAGTGAGAGAGGTCATTTTTCAAATTTTCCAAAGTTTCACAAGGTCGTAGACGTATCGATGCGTTACCAAAGTCCCGTAGCACAACCAGGCCCATAAATGAGTTTTGAGAGAACTCACCACTTCTCGGCTATAGTCGGGTCCCAGCTGACTTATCCCCGCTCTGTTCAGGCACTGGGTTGTTTTTTGCAGAAGTTGAAGGAGCTCTTTGCTTTCTGCCTCACCTGTTTGTTGTCTACTGGCTTTGCTGGTCCAGTAGTGGTTCGCTAGGCCAGCTGTAAGCTCCTTGGTTTGCTGTGTCTCTCCATTGTCATTAGTCTTCTCCTCTCTACTGACTTCCTATGTTGTCTTCTGAGATGTTCTCTTAAAAACTCTCCTGGCCAGATTTTCTAAGCTCAAAGTATGTACGCACACCCAGGCAGGGGCCCAGGGAGGCGTCGTTGGGGCAGTGGCGAGCGCTGGCACGAGCTCGGGGTCAGGGATGGACCCTCACCACGTGCATGTGTGTCCCTCAGCACGGCAGCAACCCGAAAACTAGAGGCACTGACTTGCATGATGGCCACGACAAAACCAGTTTTAATTATTATTTGCTGGTCAATTAATTATATTATTAATTAATTGAGGCATTCATTAATTAATAATTGTACTGTTCGGTCATTAAGTGACACAGTTCAAAGATGCCTGAGCATGCCTACCAGTATTCCCACTTAAATCACTGGACTTGCATCCTGACAAACACAATATGGCAACCATACGTATTTCTTACACGGCAATTGCTCTCTTGTTTTCTCTCTTTCTCTTTCTCTCTTTCTCTCTGAGATGAAAAAGGAGGGGCTGTTATCTTAGACTTATCTGACTATAAAATTAATTAGCTCCTAAAAGACCGGTCAGCGTTCCTTTTGTGAAGAACAAGCTTACGCTGTAGCTCTGGTAGCTCTTTTTATGAGGTGAAGTCCCGGAGTCAGACAGAAATTCAGTCAGACCCCAAGCATCCAGTGAAGTGAACTGGGTTATTTTACTTAAGACATGAAATCTGAAAAACAATGAATAGGGTCATTAAACTAGTAGCTGTGGGTTTTTTTTTTTGTCCTACGCTTTGGTAATCATAGGCCAGTCTCAGATTGATTAAATTAAGTACCAGCGCTGAATGTTGTGCTGAAAACTCTTAGTTTTCTTACTCTGTGGTTTGTCTTGTGCCCAAGACCCAAGAGGCAGCAGGAGGCTGCCAGAGCGGGGACCCGGTGGCATTGCTCAGAAGAGGGAGGTAGGAGGAAATTCCTGAGAGTTGGCTTTTAGTGACTGATTTTTTTGAATCTTGCCATATGCATTTTACATATATTGCCAACAATTTTATTTTGCCAAAGACTTTGGCAGGCACTTGGGACTGGTTGCTGAAGCCGGGTTGATGCCTGCAGGCACCTCCCACGGCACGACAGTAGCATTGGAAGGGGCTTTAAGTTGGTTTTGGAGCATCAGTTAGACCTGGAAAGCAGCAAAGCCCTTTAGGAGTGGGGACACTTCCACTGCATTCAACTGAACTAGTTATTAATTTAAATTTACGGGCTTTGCAGGACAGGTCTCAGTGGCTGCAGCAGGGCCTGATGGCTCAACAGCTCGACCTGACGTGTCGAGAGCCTGCTCCCGTGTCAGTGGACACCGATTACAGACTTGTTTCTACATTATCTCACTTGTTCCCTCCACCCCTTAAATGGGAAAGCATGGTAATTTCCCTGTCACAGAATACTTAAGGAGAGAGAGAAAAGCCGTGAAGGAGGTGAGATGGAAAATGCAATCAACTTTGTTAGAGGTGAAGCAGAAAAACATTTTTCAAATAGTATAAACTGCCGCTTCTTTCATGCCCTGCTGTACCACACCTCCCCAAAGTATTGCTCTGGAGCTGGAAGAAGCATTTTAAAGTAGTTTAAGCTACCCCTCGCTGCAGCTGGCGAGGGGGAGGCGCTGAGAGATCAGCTGGTAGCAGGAGAAGAAACCTTAAAACTCCACTTTTTAAACTTTATTCAGGCGATTAAGAGAGAACGCAACTCTCAGTGTTTTGAGAAGTTTTTGGTCCCAAAGTGAGTGCTCTGTGGGCACAGGTCAGCCCCCTCGAGAAGCAAGATCCCTCCTACCGCTCGTGTCTGCACAGAAACGCGAGCACGTGTGCAGGGCCAGGGCGATTTAATGACGCGCGAGGTCAGATTTCAGCAATATACTTGGATTTGCACTACTTATTGGATTGGGCAAAATGTAATGATATTAGACCAGGTGCCTTAAGACAGCATTAAACCAATTTTTGGCCTTCTTTAAGTCCATTAGACATAAAGTAAATGGGTGGTGTTGGCTCTGCACCTTACCAGCAGGTAGAGAAAAGGGCCGTTTGGTGTTGTTTGTTTTTCTTTTTGCATTGATTGTTCGAGATCGTGCCTCTCAGTTACTGCCCTTTAGCTTCTTTCAATGTCAGTGTGGTAACTGGGAATAGAATTCAGTGTGGTGTCTCCTAGAAATAGCAAAGTAACAGAGAAATTTATTTGTCCTGACTTACAAAAACAACAAAAAGCCCCCCAGCCCTTTTTTAAGCTACAGCCAAGCAAGCGCACAACTTTCCTGCAGAGAAGTCCAGGTGCCACCGAGGACCTTTGCTGCCTGCACTGACACTGCTCCGTTAGGGTAGCACGGAGGTGCACTTCCAAAATTGTGCTCGTTGTTGACTACAGCCATGGAAACAATGCTAAAGTTCCCTTGACAATGGATCCTTTGTGGGTCTCCAGTCCATCCATGACACCCACGCAGGATTAGCCAGGGCACTTTTGCCATTTCTAAGTGTCTGAAAACGCAAGGCCCTTTGAGTCCCTCTGTCCATCAATCCGTTCTCTTCTGCTGCCCACTTTCAATCTCCCCTCCAGTAATTAGTGTGTGCAGCTTTCAGAGACATTCCGTTACTTTTCTGATCCCCAGCTTTGTCTATATCTGTCCCCGTGCAGGGCGGCGTGTGCACACAAGGGAATTTTGCTGGTGTTCCTGGAAGCTGTCAGGGCTGTCAGGGGAATCAGAGGTTCCAGTGTCCAGGAAGGAGACCCCATTCTTAAAGCACCGTTCCCCACTAATGTGTCCATTTTGGAAAAGGAAACGTCTGTTCAAATGGAAAGAAGTTTCCTTAGTGCTGGGTGGGAAGGTTTCCCACCCCAGGAGAGTTCCTCAGACCCATGCTTTGAGCCAGCTCCTTCGTGCCCTTCTCTCTGTCCTGTGTTTTCTCTGCACTGTGCCACAGCTTCACCAAAGCAGATGACCTGAGCCCAGACAAGTCTTTAGCCTGGCGCTCTGGGACTTGTGGAAGCCCTGAGCTTAGAAAGATGCTGTCGTTAAATCTGCCCATGAACACCCAGCCACGCAAACCCAGCGGGGTTAAATCTTCAACCAGCATGAACTGCTTTGGCCCGCAGTAAAACACCCTCTGAGTCACCGAATTTTCCTGCTGACTTCTTCCTTTCTGGTCACTTGAGCTCATGGCAAACTACGTCATAAAAACCCTGACCCAAACACCCAACAACTTTTCCTTTGACGTCTCAAACTTCTGCACTTCAGGTTGTCCCCCAGCAAGTCTGCAGAGCAGGATGAGATGGCTTCTCCTTTTCCTAACACTTGTTAGTGTCCTTGTGCTGGCTTCCTCTAGCTGGCGAGGACAGGTCTCACCAGGTATCGGAGTCTGTAGTTGCCTCCTATGGTTCTCCTGAGTGTTTAAGCCTATTTTATTGCATCTTCCTTGCTAACAAGATTGACGTGGCCCTGACAGGTTTTCCCATCCCATTCACACATGTCGGCATAGCCTCGGGGGGATTGAGAGGAGCAACACATCGAGAAACGGCTTTAAAACAAAGAGGGGCATTTGCATTTTCAGATAATCAGGGTCGATTCCCTTTTCTCAGGCAGCTTCCCACAGCTGTAGGTGAAAGAATGGAGCTAATCATGTTCTCGGTGGGATTTCCCCACGGATTCAGAGAAAGCACAGAGCTTATGCCCCTGCTTGTAAAATACAGACCTTACCCAAAACCTCTGGAACGCGGGTATTATCCAGAGCCTGTCTGCATCTCACCCAAGTGCTCCGTGCTGTGGGTCCACAAGCACCAGTCTCACTGATGATGGTGTAGATGGATGGCTTCTCACTCCAGGCACTGCTAACCCAGCTGGAGTCAGTAGTATCATCTGAGATCCGGTCAGATATACAACTTAAAGCAAATTATGAATAGATTCTTGGCTGGGAGCCCTCTAAGGATGGTACCAGTGACTTGGCACATGCTTCTGAGCAAACTCTCCAAGGGAATTTTTTGGTACGATGTGAAACGGGCCTTTTGGATTTTCCCTTGGCCCTCGTTTGAAGAGCCAAGATGTTGACGTCAATGTCATGTTGAGATTCCAACTGGAATAAGTTTGTCAGCCCAGACACTCCTGCGCTTTCAGTTCGGTGAGGTATTTTAGGTGAGGGGCAGTGTTTCTACCCAGAGGGGCTGTGTTTCAGGGCAGTGATGGGTGAACTGATCTCTCCTATCAACGGGACAGGCGGAGTGATCTTTGCGAACAGCGTACAGAATGCCAGAGGAGAGGGAGGCTGTATAAATACATGATGAGATAAATTAGTTTTCACCTGGCTTTGATTGATAAAGCCCTAGTATTATTTATTCCATCTTGCCTTGCTTAGCTTTTGATTATCACATGAGGAATCATTATCCTAATGCCTAGTCTAATGACAGCGGGTTGCAGTAACAGACTTGATAAATAGACTCAGGAAGGTCAAGTTACCTCAGTTTTTGTAGATACTGTGGTTGGCTGTGGAACAGCCAGGACACAGGATTACTCTTTTTCTCTGTAGCATTTCTCAAGCTGAAGGTAGCCCTTTTCCCCCCATCTTCCTCCAAACCAGAGAAGTTGGGCTAGTTAGAGAAGATAGCTAAGGCATGTTCTCCTGACCGGTACCATCCCTGGTAATATCTACCTCTGCCAGACTGCTGAGTAAAATCCCTGGCCGTGTAAAAAACCATGGCTAATGCACCACTTAAATTCCTTAAATGTATGATAAAGATGGAGTGGGGTAGTTCAGTGTGGAAGTGTCAACCCATGAAGTCCCCGGTGGCTCAGGACTGCCTTCGGAGGCGGCCGTTCCTGCTCCAGCCGCCCCCCGTGTCTCTTGCTGCAACCGGGGAACAGAACTAGTGTCCGACGCAGCCCAGTCTGCTCATTCCAAACCGAACAGCCACCAGGTGAATCGTGGTGAAGTGCTTTGAGATCCTCTGTTGAAACGTGCTGAAGAAAGGCAAAGGGCTGTACCTGCTCAGCCATTACTGCTTCTTATTTCTTGAACTTAAGCTTGTCGCTATTGCAGGAGTAATTAACCGTGCAACAATTAGTGTTCTTGAGGTACGTTCCTGGCTACGCCATGTTGTGTATGGGTTACAATATTCAGGAAGAAACGGAGTTGATGGGATATTTTGAGCGTTTTGGCTCCTGAAGGATGCAAGTTGGCTCAGATGCTGTTAGATCAGAGGAGATGGAAGGTTCCTTAGCGCAGCGCTGCTTCCTTCCCTACCAGCAGCCTCCTCTTGGCCAGCAGAGAAAGCAGGGCTTGATATTTTATTGTCTCCCACTCAGCTCTGGCTAATGAACAGCGTGATGTCTAGATAGCTAGGTAGAACAAGAGCCTATGAAATAGCTCCTGATCAAAGTGTAGACTGAAACCGTAAAGGCTGAGGATGGAACAAACAGCTTGTAAGGCAAATTTCCGTGGCTTTATATAGGCAAATGTGAGTGTGTTCTGTGTATGTTTTGTATTAACCCTGGAAAGGTACAGTGTCCGTGTAGCCGTCCTGCTGTCTGTCCGCACATCTCCACATGGGTTGCCTGTGAGTTAAGAGCATGCTCCTAAATCTTCAAGTGCTACTGAAGTCATCTTGTAACCTCAAATAGAAGAGACACTTTGAAAAAAAGAACTAGAAGGGAAAAAAAGAGACAGTTTTAAATCTTTTTAATTGTTTTCTTCTGAGCTGAGAAATCCGAAGGATTCCAAGTGACGTTGCCTAGCACTAAAAAAAGACATGATTTCAACTGACAGCGCAGCATCTCTCTTTACCAGTTTTGTCTAGCCAAATTATAAACCCTGGAGTTTTCTTTTTCTCCTTCTGAACAGATTTCCACACCCCCCACCCTGCCGAGGGATCTTGCTACACAGCTGCAGCCTTTCTGTTCTGCCACAGTGCAGAATTATGCATGAACCAGCAGAAGGAGCTCCAGGTCTGGTCATTGGTGTAGAGCTGCTTTCTTACGCCTTGGAAAGGCAGCGCGGCAGCTGTGTCTGGGAATCGTTACTTACCTATCGATCCTTTCCCGTGGTGCTTTGAACTCCCTTCGCCGAGCAGCCCAAAATTGCATTTTGAAAGAGCTTTGCTCATTTCTTCCTGCTGAATTGCGGAGTTATGCCTTCGCATATTAAAAAAAAAATAAAAAAAAATCCCTGAAGAGACAATTTTACACAACGGCCCCGAGTTCTGATGAGGGAACAAACCGCTTTAGCGCAGAACAGAAAAATACCAACCTGTCATGCTTTTTCCCAGAATTGCTCTTTCTCGGGATTTGAAGATGTTCAGATTAGGGGAATGTCCCTCCTCCCCCCCCTCAATTCTTGTGTTCCACCTTGTCAAGAATGTGGGTTTGTCCATAAAAAAAAAAAAACCAACAGCCATTCTTGGGGCACCTCAAGCTATTGCAAAGTGCTGTATCACAGTTTCACAGGAAAATGTGTTCTTAGGGAATTACAGAGCACCAGTGTTTTTATTTGCATGCCCACAAACACCCGGGAATTATGCATGCCATTGAGATCCGCGGTCTTGATCGTTCAGGCCATGGAGGCCGTTTGATAAATATGATAAATATGCAAAATTTCAGCTGCTTATTCAAGTAGAACCAGCCAGGAGCTTTGGACGTTCATCCAGCTTAGATATTAATGCCCACAGCCTCCATCCTTGAGCAGGGCCATGCAAACAACTTTGACAATATGGGTCTGAGCTTCATTAGAGAAGCAACAGTGTGTGCATGGGTATGTTTGAAGTGAGGATAGACGTTTTTCAGGAGTTGGGACCAAAAGGGCTATTTTGGGAAAGAACTGAATGGGGTTTGCTAGTGATCTGGCCAGGGGAGTCTGCCTTTTTCTCTTTTGGAGAAGACAGACCATGGATTACATTCTTTGCAGTGTAACTCCGTCAATGTCAGTGGACCTCAGCCAGACTGTCCTTTCTCTACATCTTCAGCCTTCCAAGCGCATAACGTTTTGCTGATCCAGGAGATTTCTTAGCATTTCTGTATCATGATTAAAATACATCAGTTCACCCTCCCTAAATTGATTTAGAGACAATAAAGAGCTCAGCCCAGCTCAGCATGGCAGACCGGATCCATCACAAGGCTGACTGCTGCTCTGCGGCCACGGGATGCAAAAGACATTGGGTGATGTCATTAAAGCAATGGGGTTTTAAGGTCTTCCAACGCTGGAAACAATTGCTCTATGTCCGTTAGAAGCAGCTTTAGATTCATGGCTCTTTTGTGTTGCAGAACATGAATTAGTAATCTTGGTCACATATGGCCTATTTGCCTTTGAAGTAATTCCTGGTCCTGCAGGTCAGTTGAAGATCCAAACCAGTTCCCAGACAGAAATCCCAACTCTAGCCATGTGAGGGACCTGTACCAGATCCTCACCTCCCCACAGGCTCTAAAATTCCTCACCAGTCTCTGCTGAGAAAAGTGGCCAAGACACTAAAGGCTGGTGGCCTCCAGGAGAACATCTACACGCTCGTTCAGGGTTCAGGGCTAGAGTTTGCCCTCCAGAGCGGACTCTGCAGCTGGTTACGCTGCCCACATGTTGAGCTGCCTTCCAACAATGCAACTCAGAGCAGGACAGTGGTAGAAGAAGGGACGGAAGAGGTAGGGCAGAGAGGAGCTCAAGCCCATGCTCTACCTTTGTGGGACTTCATTGGCTTAAGCCACATGGAGTGGTAAATTCAAATTGATGGTTGGGGCCTGCCAACAGGGATGGTAGAGTTGTCTCAGGTGTCCTATACCTGACCCTGTTCCAGGTTTGACCCCAGGACAGCAAGGGCTGTGGGGCTGCACTCTGCTCTGCAGGCTTTCTGTGGGAGAGCGGAGCTTGGGAGAGACAGAGTAGAAAACTCATTGATGAGTAACCCCGTTCCAGCATGCAGATACAAATGCAGAACATCTCCAGGTTGTTCCTTTCAAATAAGTTTGAAATATTAAGTGTGATGAATTTGTTAAAGGTCAATGAGTATGAATCATGGAATGCTCTTTGTCCGCCATAAGGAGAAAGGTCTTGTTTACTCCCTACGGTGGACAGCATGATTTGAGGGTATTTGCTGCAAAGAAGGAGAAATCAGTTAGACATAGTCAAGGTGATGTCTCCATTTGGTCTGAACCTTCTGAGGATTTTAACCACCCTTGATTGGTAAATTCTATCACAAGGGGAAGCGAATTAATTCTCTTTCCTAAAGCCTTAGCTTTGGATCTAAAAGAGGTCCCGAATTATACTGCGGCAACACATAACAGTTGTCAGACGAGCTCCGTGAGTGCAATTTGTGGGGCTTTTCCCCTTGTCTGTAAGTACCCGATGTCTGCAGCCGTCCTGTGCCCGGGCCGGCTGGCGCCCGTCCCCCAAAGCATGTGCTTGTGTGTGGGTAGGGACCGCTAACCAAAGAGTCGCATTTCTTTTACACACCTTGCTGTGGTACCTGGGTGCTAATCACCGTATTTTGCCTTCTCTAGCACCTTCCCAGCCGAGGATCTCAAAGTGTTTTACAAACATTAATTAATTTAGCTTCACAACCCTCGTGTGAGGTAGGTGGGTGATGCCATCCCGCTTTCCAGATGAGGACACTGATCTCCTTGGGTAGTCGCCTCGCTCCTGCGGTTAAAACCAGGGGAGGCCGTGGCCTCGAGGTGGCCCTTGCGAAGCTTGCCACCCGTCCTGCCCTCCCCGCAGAAGGAAGAGCAGCTCTGCCTGCAGCAGAGGGGATCCAGAGATGGCCAGAGCTCACAGCAACCTGCTTCAGAGCCCTGCTCCTCCCTCCTTCCTGCCCTTCTCTGGAGTGGTGGTTTCCAGCCGATCACGCTGCCCCGAGGCTGAAGGAGGGGTTATCCCTCCTCAGGGGTGTTGTGGGGAAGGAAATACACAAGTAGCTAAATTACTGCTCCCTGTAGGCTACGCTTCGGTGGTGACTTGCCTCCCTTCTGTTCCACCTCCTTTCACCCAGAGCCACCCTTCCTCCACCATCCTTGACACCGGGTTGCGTAGGTCCCAGCTTGCTGAAGCTCCCCCTCTCCATGGGAAAGCTGTAAGGGCAGCCTCCCCTCACCCCGGTCCCGCGCAGGAGCTGGGACACATGCGTGGGAATGATCCATCTAGAACCTCAAAGCCTCGCCTTGCCAGTCCGTCCATTGCTACCAGTTTGGATTGAGCAGAATCAGCCTTTTCTGCGTTGTGTGGCAGCCGTTTTTGGCTGAAACCAGACTGGTAAATTTAAAATGGAACCCTATGGAAAAGTCCTACAAACGTTCCTAACGGAAATAACGAGCTGCCCTTTGTGTAGGCAGAGCAGCGCCGAAGCGACGCGGGTCCCTGCAGCGTAGAGCTTCCTCCAGAGCCAGCTCTGCTCCCTTCTGAGCGGTCCTTGGGGGCTGGTCACCGCGGCATGTCGGGGCAAAAGAGCTTTCCAAGCGTAGCGGGGAGGGAGGGAAAAAAAGCAGCTTGGAAATGCCAAAATTTGCGAGTGGGTTGGAGGATGCGGTTGCGTTGCCTCCGTCTGCCCAGACTGGTACCGCGTGCGGCCCAGCCGTGGGTTTGTGCCTCCTTAGGGTGACGCAGGACTTTTCCATGAGGGCAGGCAAAACTCTGCCAATGCCAAAGTAATGGATCTTTTTCCAAATCTTCACCGCGTGGTCGAGCGTAGGGAGCCTCCGAGCCAAGAGGTCAGGCAGCTGCTGCGTTCCTCCATAGATTTGCCGTCTCTAGCACGTCTCCCTGTTGTCTGGGACCCTGGTTATTAAGCGGTAAGAAGCGATAGCATGACGAAGAAAGACTATTGACCCAATTGCACTTTGACTGATCTGTTTCTTTTTCCCCCCAATCATCGATGCAGGTGTGAGCTACTCCAAGTCGGTTCCTCCAGCCTACCCACCACCCCAGGATCCATTAAATCAGGGACAATACATGGTGACAGATGGCATATCCCAGTCCCAGGTCTTCGAGTTCACCGAACCCAGACGCAGCCAGGCACCATTCTGGCAAAACTTCAGCAGGTTAACACCATTCAAAAAATAATACCTAGAGAGATGGAGAATTTTAACTTAAAAGAACTCAAATTTAAAAATAAAAATAAATAAAATTATATTTATAGATGGACCTTTTTTCGGAGAAGCACTGTTGCAACTAAATATATATACATATATATATATACACACATTTTAAAAATAATAATATATATACATATATGTATATATATAGAAGGACCAAAAACTTTTTTTGTTGTTTTTGGGAAGCAATCTGCTACTAGATACTAGGAAGCACCAATGATTTCTAACCATGTGACCTGTTTTATTTTATTCCATTGGTCGGACATCTTTTTTTTATTATTATTATTTTATTCTTCATTTTCATTCAAGTCGTCATTGGCATCCCAGAATGCTTTCTCGCTTGTGTGAATTCGTCATCGGAGTTCCTCATGGACTACATTGATGTATATTTTATTTGATTTTATTTATGGGGGGGGGATGTTGTTTGTTTTTTGGAGTGCCGGGAGGTCTCTGCTCCCTCTCCCTCCCTCTCCGTCCCTTCCTTGGCTGTCCCTGGAATTGTCATTTCAATGAAGAGCATCGACCCTTCCCCATCCCGTCCTGCATCCTCTGGTCTGACTCGTGCCTGTCTGGATGTGCTCCCTTGTGCACCATGCTCTGCTGCGCAGTATTTCTCTGGCTTTAACTGTTCTGTTGTGGGCAGGTGAAAACAAGCAGAAAGGGGTACCAGCTATTCAGGAAGTGAGAGATGGGTTTTCCTCAGTCCAATTGTTTGCACTTTTTTTTTTTTTTTAAGCACTGTCTTTTTCTCAATTCAGTGTGATTTGTTCACACTCGAGTAAGACTGAGAAAAGAATATCAGGGGCTTTTATTTCTTTTGCATTTAGGTTTGTTGGGTTTTGGTTTTTTTTCTATGGGGTTATCTTTGATTTATTTTCTTTTTAAGCTGAGACACGACTCTGAAAAGCCCACTCCTATCTTTGTTTTCCATGCAAAGATAAAAGCTTAAAATCTGATGGCTTCACGCCCTCCATCCCAGCTAGAGGAAAATTGGCTATTAGGCTCCAACAAATGGCCAGTTTTCTTTCTTCAGGAACTAAGGTCCCATCCTGTTGGCCACGCTCCCGCCCGCACAGTACTGTGTTAATGAACCACTAATTACCATTTACAAGAGCAACGATCCCCAAAGTGAGGGCCAGGACTGCCCTCACCGCCCTGTTGCCCGAGAGATGCCCGGCTTCGCTGGGGCACCGGCCGCCCAGGCAGACCGCGGGCCACCGTGGCCACCCCGTAGCGGCAGGATCACTGCCCGAGTCACTGGGAGTATTTACCTGATATTTAATGAGCTGCAGAGGAGTTGAGAACTTCCAGGAAAGACAGGGAGGTGACCTGGGTTTAGCGTATGGCCGTGATTACGTGACCTAATCTAAATCAGAGATGGGTTCAATCCAACCGGTGGTGGCCGGGGTGTATCAGTGTCCCTGAGCCTGGAGTCACTGCCTGAGCCCTCCAGGTCTCTTTCTCTCTCTTTTTCTCCCTCTGGAGATTCGTAGCTCCGTTTTCAAAGACACTTCCTACAATTTCAGCCTTAAGTACATGCATTCGCAAGCGCAAAAGCTTATGTTTAAGCTTGTAAAACAGCTCATTGTGCGCCAGGATGAGGGATTTTTCCTGGGGCAAATGAGACTGTTTAACCAGATTTAGAAGATAAACTTTAAAACTTTGCGGAGCTGTTCTGCAAGCTCCTTTGAAAATGTGGGATGAAGTGATCGATCGTGGTATTTATCCTTTCCTTTTGAATCTGATACACCACATAAGCACCTCAGGCCAACAGCCTGGAGATACATTATTTTTTTGTTCTCCCCTAAGAAATACAAGGGAATGGGAAGAGCCGAGAGCGTGATTTCAGTATTTCCATGGAGCCTGTTTTATTTCAGGGCATGTTACAAGGCAGTGGCTGTGATTTTTATTTAAGTACAGAAATAATCTCAGCACTTTTTAGTAAGCTAGAAACTATCAATAAACAGCAAAGCCAGGTGGGTGTTTGGAGAAGGGAGAGCGGCCCCTCTGTGACAGGCAGCAGTGAAACACTGGGAATCCCAAATAGGAGGCAACCCAATTTTATATCAGAACTTAATTTTTATGCTCTTTTGTATCTTTGCATTTTGATGGTCAGATTTGAATATTGAGTATGTAGCAAAAATGATTTTGTTTCTTTAATAGAATGGGTATTTGACGAAGTGAATGAGATGGGTTCTCAGAAGTTAACTGAAATGCTTTACTATTTCTGAATGGCTGGAGAGATGCAGAGAGAGAGAGAGAGAGAGAAAGAGAGAGAGATTACAAACTGTTGTCAACATGATGAAAATTTCACTTATTCCTTTGCCTTTTTAATTGCTTAGGGGAAAAAAAAAAAAGTAACAAGCACATTAGTTAAGCCTGTTCATTTACTGTTTTGTGCCTCAGAGAGTGAGAATGAGACATCCATAATTTTTATGAGAAGATGCTTCCTAAATATTCAGCACTAGGAAAAAAAGAAACGCCACCGCCACACCATTATTTGCATCATAAATCAAGACTCGCTTGATCTGACAAGGCCACTTGTTGGACTCGCAGCTTCTTTCTTAAACGGAAAGCCAAAAGGAGCTAGCCTTGCTAGTGCTTGCCGCAGCCGGGCGGCCGGCAAAGCAGACGCAGGCGCTGGCTCCAGAGGGAAGAGGGGCTTTGGCTCTCAGGCATGGCATTCAAGAAAGCTCTTCCCCTCCATAAATTGCCGAGGTGCTGCAAGAGATGGAGCATTGTCACAAAGAAGAACCAGCACCGGGTCCCACTTTCCCTCCCTACGGTGGCTTTCCCGGTAGGGAGCGGGGCTGGGCTGCCCCCCGGCCGGGGGCGCTGGCGGCAGCGCAGACGCAGAGCGGGGGGATTCTGACCGAGCATCTGATACAGACTTTTCATTTCAATGCCAGACAGGAGGAACCCACTTACCATCCCACATGCAGAAACGAGAGAGTTGTGACAAACTTACATGTTTACGGTATTTCTCTGGCTGAATCTATATATATATATAAAAAAAAAAACAAATAAAAGTACCCTCTTCCCTAGGTAAATGACATGCATTACCCCTTGACCTAGACACTAGAACAGAGGATCTAAATTCAAGACTTTCGCCTCCCCACCCTCTCCAAAAAGATCAAACAAGAACCAACCTAGGTGCATCTAACAGTTGTAAATAGAAAATAATACATAGAGAAATATATTTGAAATTTGTTTCAGTTTCTGGATGGTCACTGGCCGTCCATTGCAATGTTATTGATAGTACACTGTGGTGCTTTGGGTTTCTGGTTTTGTTCTCTTTATGCTCTGTCATCTTTTCATTGCAGCTACATTTCAGGGAACATGTATATTTAGTAGCTATTGTAAGTTCTGCATGGCATCACCGAGCTTATTTTTCCTTAAGAAGAAAAGAAGAGTCTGTAGGAGTTTAAAGGCACTATGACGACAGGGACTTGTAGCAGAGAATTTAAAAAAAAAAAAAAAAGGTTTTTAAAATTCTAGTTTGAAGCCAAATACTGATATTTTAGTGCTTTTGGGGTTTTAACAGTAAGAGAAAAAAAAAAAAAAAGAAAAAAAAAAGGATTTTGGTAACCCAGCTGATCCGCACTTGCCAGTTTTATTATTTTGTTTATATTGGACTGTTTGACCCTGTCAAACAAGTGTCAAAGTTGTGTGTATAAAACAAAAAAAAAAAAGTGTTTAAAAAAGTGTTGTAAAGACACTGAGCCTTATGAAAATATTTATGGAATTAAATAAAAAGAAGTGAAAAGGCATCTGAAGGCATTTTAAATCATTTTCCTCAGAGCGGTCTCACTCTTTTCCCAAAGGCTGAGCATGAGTCGCTGGGGTGGGGCTCCAGCTTCTCAGCCAAACAGACCCTAAAACTGGGGCGCGTAACCAAAAAATAGGTTTGTTCTGGAAATCTCCCACCTCCCCTTGCTTTGTGTCCTCCGTCTGAACCGAGCGAGATGATTAACGAGTAGCTGGAGGTTCAGCCCTGACAAAATACGGCCTCGCAAGTGCTGGCAGGGGTCGCTCCAAGTGGGGCTCGGAGCGAGTCTTCTGCCAAACAGGGGTTTAAAATGCTTTCTTCTTCCTCGCCTTTGCTCAGCTCCAACCCAGACCTGAAGACAGATGAATTCTCCCAGCATCTAATCCGGCAGATCCCATGGGAGCAGCGTAAGGAGCGTTTGGAGCCCGTGGCAGTAGCGCAGGGGGGGGTCAGAGGGGAGGGAGCCCCCGGAGCCGAGCAGGTCCCTGCCCCAGGTTCACCCTCACCGTGGAGGGAGCAAAGTCCCACGGGGAGAAGGAACCGGGCGCTTTGCCCCTGAAAGGCAAAGTGGTCTCTGCAGAAACCCAGTGGCATTTCGCAGGTAAGGCAGTGGAGTCATCAGTTTCTAGACAGCCCAAAAATAGGGTTACAGCCAAGAGAAGTGGGGTTAGCGTGGCATCCAGCGCCTGTAGCGGTTGGGAGCTGGCGTGTGGAGAAGCACATGGACACCTTCCAGGGTCCTCTAAATAACTGTGGCCAATTGGCCACGATTTCAGTGACGGTGCTGACTCTCTGCTCTTTCCCCTCTGTCCCCCTGGGCGAGCGGTGGCCGGTTTTGCTGGTCCACGCACCGGCCGCATCTTCAGCCCACGCCTTTTGGGAAAGCAGTCAGCGAGGGAATTGAACAGTGCCAACGCCGAGCAGCTCTGCCCCGGGAGAGAGGGAGAGAGACAGGGCAGGGGCCAAGCTGCGGCACGAGGGCTTCTGCGGGGCCAGAGTTTGCGCAGGATCAGCCAGTCCTCCAGCATCGCAGCTTCACATCTGCCTCCTGCTTCAGCGCTGGCACAAGCCAAGCTTTTTCCTCCTCTCGCTTACATTATTGCTTGCAGTGAGGATGAGGTCGGTGCCGTGCCGGGCTTTGCCTCACCAAATGACCCTGTTTCTCTTGTAGCTCCAAACCTAAGTCTCTCGGGAGGGTTGGCACAGGCCAAAGTCTGCTGCAGGGGAGAGCAGACCCAAAATGTAGTTGCCTACAAAACCTCCTCTTGAAGAACGTCTCTTCCACCCACACAGCTCCTTTGGGGGGGCCAAAATAGTTGTTGGGCAGAATTTTGCTCTCCCCTCCGAGTTTGCAGATGTGAGCTGTGGGGTCAGGGAGAGCACGAGCCAGATGCATGGCCCAAGATGTGTAATGTCCCCAGGAAAAAAAAAAAGCCCTGACCAAGAGGGACCGGGGAAGAAACCCAGTCCCCTAGCATGTGGTGAGCACCACCAAGGCTTGCTCAGAAGCAGCGATGACCTCCATGGCCCTGCAACACGCTCCCAGCCCGGCCCGCTGTCCCGGTTGTGGCCAGGGAGAAGAGCATTCCACTGCCAGGAACATCACTGCAGCTTGTAGTCAACTTCTGTGTTTCATTTAGTGACAGCATTGGTTTGTTTTCAGCGCTCTCCAGCCACCCAGCATCCAGCCAGCCACTGTGGGCTTCGGTTGCATAAAACAAAAACCAAAACCAAAGAAACCCAGTTTAAAGTTATTTTTTCTTGCAGGGTGCTAGGTTCCTTGGGCCGTATTTCTAGAGAACAGACCAAACCGACCCTCCGTGGTCACAGCAGGGGTTCAGCAGGACAGACATGGCCTCATGGCTGAGGCCTCGACTCAGAAATTCACTTAAACACGTGCCCAAGGCCACCATTTTGCACCAAAGCTTTTATTACATACACATCGACGTGCAGGACTCGGGCCTCAGAACGAAGGATGATGAGTAGGGAAATGCCTTAGGACGAACCTCTGCACTGATTCTGCCTGTTTTTTGATGGTCTGTGGTGCCTCTCCACCGAGCCGTGAGGTTTGAGGGCACCTTGGTGTGTGTGGGACCCCAGTGTGGAGCTGGGCTCCGTTGGGAACAGCAATGGGACAAGCAGAGCTTTTAGGCTGCTGTTTGTGACACGACAGGAACGTTGTACGACCGACTCTGTCCATCAAAGCCATCTCTGTTTTATCCGTGTGTGTATAGCCGTGGCATCACAGCCCGGCGTTTGCGTCTTAAGGAATCAGACGGTCGATCTGGCCAACGGAGCTGGGATTACAGATCCCAACCTACCCCAAACACTACATTCCCTTGTTGGTCTGTAGCTAAGAAGCAGCACCAGGTTTCGCACTAAGCTCGGTGGAGGGGCAGCATCCCCCAAAGCATGTCATGCACCGTCTGTGCTGGGTTATTGAAGAAGAGTCTGGAATTGGGTGTTGCTGGGGATGCAGCAGGAATAATGGGCATTTTTGAGAGTGTTCCCAAGCACAGTCCACTGAGGATTTCGCAATCCTTCACTGCTAAGGAAGGACTAACTGCAGACAAAGTCTCCCCAAAACTGCAGGTACAAGTTGTAAAACTCTGTGTGTTTGTCTGAATCTCCTACTTCTGCTCTGGAAAAGGGAGATAAGGTATTTCTTAAATGCTTTTAATGTTCACATCCTTTTTTTTTCCCAGCTCTCTCAAGGCAAAAAAAATCCAACAGCATCCTGGTGAAGACGTGCACTTTCTCATTTCAGAGCCCCAGTAATGTGTGTGTTACCTCTGGCAGGTTTGGCAGGGGCTCTGTGCTCAGACCTTGCCACAGACCGGGCCGTGCAGCAACAACGGCTCAAAAAATCTTCCCTGTCCCCCTCCCCAGCACCCCCCTTTCGACACACCAGTCAGGAGCTGGGAACTGGTTTTTGAGGGAGACGAGGGCTGTACACACAGCTCTTCGCACACAAGCACTTTCTCGCCCCGTTGCTGTAGTAGCAGGGAGCCCTAACACACACGGAGACAGCCTGTCTGGCTTTTACACCCACTGTACAGCTGCAGGGGAATAGACACACATTTTTGCTAGGATTTTGGTTTTTCAGAATAAACCACGGTACTAAATTGGCTTCTAAATACCCTCTGAGAATTCAGGCTCGGAGAGACTCAGTGGTGTCTTCCTGGCTGGTCCTGGAAGTCAGTGGAACTTAACTTCAGAAGAGAAGTTTTATTCTCTTTTTCCACCTGGAGGAGCAACAACAGGATCTATTGGTATGTTTGCTTCTCTTTATAACCTCACTTTTACAAAAGCTGGCAAGCTTTTATTCATGAAACAACTACTCAGAGGGTGTGTATGTGTGATTTCCAGCCTTTGCCAGTTCATAGGAAATCAGAAAGTAGGTGGCCCTTGCCCAGAGCGTGGTGTGCCCTGGGTGGAGATGCCAAACAAGGAACAGCCCTCACCCGACAGGGCCAGGGCTCCTCTTATCAGTGCAACACTGACCAGCGTTTCCTTTGAATCGGTAGGATTTTTCCCCAGAACTGGGTAACTGAGGTTAAAAAACCAAAAAATACCCCCTTCCTGACTGTTTTCTGACCTGGTATAAATTGGAACAACCCCAGCAACCTACCACAGGCTTCCTGCAGGTGTAGCTGACAGCAGTGCCTCATCCGCAGATTTAGTGACTGGACCGATCCAGCCTGGAAACACTTGGGAATAGTTCAGCTCAGCCACGTAGGAGGAAGTACCTCTTCCTCCTAAAGACAGGGATCTTTAAGGCAGGTTTTACATAGGCTGGGTTGATGCTACATCCCATTCACTGTGAAGCGCTGCAGGTTTGAACAAATAAGTAATTTTTGGAAGTGGAAGTGGCTGCTGTCATTATCTCAGACAGTCCCTGGCCGGTTCCTCATCCCAGGCGAGCGCTGGCCTGTCCGGATGAACGGTCTGAGCAGAGCTTTGCTGAGCCCTATTGCCCAGGTCAGTTTAATATCAGCCCGATGCTGGTTGACCTGGGCATTTGACAGCTTTTCCACCATCGGTCACCCCTGTGCAGCCCAGGCCACAGGTCTGCGTGAGTCGAAGGTGTTTTAGCACGTCTTAAAGTGGGATCACTCTCCCCGGGCATGTGCTCTCACACTAGTTCTTTGTTTTCAGTTTGGAAGCTGGATAAATGCAAAGAAGTGCCACTTGCTGTGTTTTAGCTCCCCAGCAGACCAGACCAGTGCTTTTCCTGTGCCAAAAATGAGCAGCCTGATGCTCTGCTCCCCATCCAACCTCGGCTGACATGAAAGCCTGTAGCTTTTACAGAGCCTGACTCCAGCAAAGGACGAGGTGGGCAAATCACGCTATCAGGACAATTGTAAAAAAATTCCATCACTTGCTGCCTTATCCCACCTAAACCACACCATCTGTATTTTGCAATTTATTTTTCCGTTTGGCTGGAGCCCAGCTCTGTTGTGTTGGTGCCCGTGGCCAGCTGCGGAGGGCCCTTGTGCTCCCAGGGGACACCCGAGTGACACAAAAGCCTGTGACAGCCACCAAGAGCTCTCCTCCAACAGGCAAAAGCACTGGTGCCCGTGACACGGGTGGGTGCTGTGTGTACGCGCAAGGTGGGTCAGGACCAGGGAGGGTTATTCTCCCTTAATGATAATTAACAGAGCCCTTATCCCACAGGCCGTTTTTTGAGGGAATATGTGACCAACGCACTGATTTCCTCAAAGTTTCACTCCCCCACAGATACAGGGCAGCAAGAGAGGAGTCCCTGGCCAGCCCTGCTGCTGCGGTGGTTTCACGCTATCCAAAGGAAATCCAGAGTCTTTGGACCGGGAAAAGAAAATAGGAGCAAATACAATAAATACCCGTAGCTGTGGTGAGAGCCGAGACGGGGGGCGCGGGCTCTGGTTCTGCTCCCGGGACGGTTTGTGCCCCTTCTCTAAGGACTGTGCCCTGCAAAGCCACCGTCCTGCCGAGTCGCCGCCGGTGACAGCAAAGGTGACAGCAAAGGAGATGCCAAAGGGGCTTCGACGCGCCAGGTACGTATCCTGCCGGCAGCAGCAGCCCCAGCCCCGCTGCCGGCGCTCACAGCCCCGGTGTCAGGCATGGGCAGGAGTGCTGGGAAAGGTGGAGGGAAAAAAGGAAATGGATGGAGAAAAGCAAGAGATGTTTGGATGCCACCAAGAAGGGGGTGACTGAGGCGCTGTGCGTGGTGCCGGCCGCCCGGGAGGCGAGGGCCCAGCCAAATTGCTCAAGGACGCGTCCCGCTGTTGTTATCGGTGTTGCTAGCGCAGTTACACTGGGCTTATTTTTACTGTCTGGATGTACCATTAAACACGTTTGATTCTGTTGCCTGATTGCAGACGAGTGGTTTCAGCCTCGCACATAATTCAAGTGCTACCCAGGGGCTCCGTTAATGACATCTCCGGACGGGGAGGAGGGAATTGTTTGGGGTGTGTGGACACAGCGTGGTTTTCTGCCGGAGCCGGGGGTAACAACACTGACCTGGCAAAGGGGAACAGCCCGCGGGGGTTTCCCATCCACTTCTTGCACCTCGGGCGTGCTGACCCCCCCTGATGTACCACCCCACGGGAAACCGGGCTGCGGAATTCGGGGTAGCAGGGACTGTGTTCACGGTGTCTCCTGGGGAAAAGGTGAAAAAGAAATCAGAGCACGGACCCAAGAGGCAGCACCCACCAAAGCCCACGTTCATGGTTAAATTGACTCTCCCCAGACAGAGGCATTTGGGTTCAAGACTAGAAGAAGGGTCAGGAGCTAATGGGGACGTTTTACAGTTTAGGGAGTAACAGGTCCCCAAGAAGCTGGAGGTAAGAACCCCAGGGGAGAGCGATGTGGAGACTGCTCAGAGCTGCTTTTTTGCCTTGACTCTGTAATTCTTCTGGCTTTTCATAAAAAGGCACGTTAGCAATACCCAGCCACGTAGAGGGTTAAAGGCCACACTCATCCGGCACCAAACACAAACAAAAAGCTTTTGCTGGAAGGGAAAGGCTGCTATAAACCGCTGTAGAAATGCCAGTTTGAATTCCAACCCCCCAGTTATAATTCCTGTGCTATTCCCAGGCCGGAGGATGAGGAATTCAGAGAGGGCAGGAGAAAAAGGGCATTGCCATCGGTGACAGGCATTATTTATACCTGCACCAAACCAGCACGAACTGGTCATAACAGCAGGACCTGCCCATTTGCATCTGCTCGATTGTACGGCCACCGCCAGGTACGCGAAGAGTTTGAAGACCAACAGAAATATTGTGATGGGCTCTCTTTGTGCCAGTGGAAGCAGATGGTTTAAATAAATAACCATGTCTCTGCAGTGTTCCTGTCCAAACATTGCGGCGGAGACCCTTCGAGTGAAACTAAGCATAAAAAAAGAACCAGCCAGCAAAGCCGAGCGCGGTCGCTGCCCCTGTCCGGTCGAGCAGAGCGCTCAGAGCAAACAGCAGGCAGATTGCAGGCTAAGTGGACTGTAAAAAAGACTTCGCAAACGAAGGCAGTATTAATGACATAGTAACGCTTGTCTAACTAAAATATATTGATTTTTTTTTTTTTTTTTAAATTGTTCCTCTTGACTTATGACTCGTATCAACTTAAAGCTGCTCTTGAAGAAGCTGATTTGGCTCCGGAGAATAGAGTTCAGTGCTGAAGCTGGTGAATGATTAGCCTGGAAGGCTAAGGTGGTGGGAAGAGGGTGGTGTGTTAGTGGGACATCATTTCGAGCATGCCAGAGTAAGAAATTTCAGCAGTGTTTGAAAGGAAAAGAAAGGTGTCTAAATAGCTCCAGCCAAGCTCCACAAAATCACACAGTGGAAAAGACCTTCAGAAATCACCTAGTCCAACCCCTCTGCCAAAGCAGGATTGGACAGGAACCCATCCAGGTAGGGTATGAATATCTCCAGAGACGGAGACTCCAAACCCTCTCTGGGCAGCCTGTTCCAGGGCTCTGCCACCCTCAAAGGAAAGGAGTTTTTTTCCTCATGTTGAGATGGAATTTCCTGTGTTCCAGTTTGTGCCCGTTGCCCCTTGTCCTGTTGCTGGGCACCACTGAGAACAGTCTGGCCCCATCCTCTTGACGCCCACCCCTTAGATATTGATAAGCATTGATAAGATCCTCTCTCAGTCTTCTCTTCTCTAGGCTAAACACCCTCAGGTCTCTCAGCCTTTCCTCATAAAAGAGAAACCCCTTTTCTCCATGGAATCCCCACATCACATCCCTTCTCCCACGGCAGGCCAAAAGGGAGTGCTGGACTGTCCAACCTTCCCCACGTCCGTCCCATCCCACCCAAGCCCTGGCTGCAGCCACCACCAACCCCAGCACCAGGAGCTCCTCAGAGCCTTCAGCCAGGGGTCCTGCTCCCACCCTTCTGGGAAGCTTTACACTTACAAATTGAAAGAATCTTCCCTTCTTATTGTCTTTTCTTTCCTTCCTTCCTTTCTTTTCCTGCCTCTCTCTTGTTTTCCTCCCTTTCTTTCCTTTTCACTTTGTTTTTTTTAATTTCCTTTTGTCTCTAATTCATTGCCTTCTCCCTTCCCAGACACATCTTGCTGGTACAGCTTGTTCAAAAAATGTAGACTTCTGTCATCGCCCTGTTTCCCTGCTCTGACCAGCGCCGAGAGTTGTAAATTCTTGATCAGTGAGGTGATTCACAAGCTCCTCTGCTTTCTACTTGTGATTTTTAACATGTGCTGCAATTTACGGGCCTGATTCTTCTTTCTCATTATCTGCCAGCCCGATGACATTACAGAAATAAAGCTCGGTGTGTGCATTCAGTTGTGACAAGGACGTTGCTGCAATGTTAGTGATTGGCCATTAGTTCTGCAATGTTGTAACGGCTGAAACAAAGCCATGAGCGAGTCATTTAAACAGCAGCATTTCTTCCAGTGACATTATTTCTGGTTATTCGCTCAATGGTGCCTCGAAGCCCAGCACAGCTTGGGAAAGCACTGTGTTTGGGTGCTGCGTGCACATACACCTCCCCCCCCACAAATTCATTTTAGTAATGAGAAAAATCAGCCCATGAAGACGTCAGGGGTGTCCTGAAGCTGCCCGGCACAGGGACCCACTGCAGCTTATTATTTCCCCTCTTATTTCCTCCCCAATATCTCCCCTCACCTGATCTCCTGCCCAGGTGCTGCAGTACAAGCTGTTAGGGTTGCATCTGGGTTAAGGGCACTCCTAACTTCAGTTGTTTGAGTCTCATAGTTTGATACAAGCGCAGTTGAGAGGGCCGTAAATGGCATAATTAGAGCTCTTTTAAATTCAAAATTAGTCTGATGGAGCCTGGATCCCAGCTAGATGGGACATCTCTGAAATGTCTTGGGAGCAATGCCCAAGGCAGGAGCACAGCAGCCCTTTCTCAACTTTTGGTGGTTTTAATAATTGCTCTTTGAGGTGATAATGTCTCTTTGTGCCTTCCATTTTTTTACTTTTTGGTGCCAGCAGCCAGCGCAGGAGCAGAGAGCACCGTATATGCTGAGATAAGGGGCCCTTTGGTTTGCAGGGCTCTTGGCTTTCACTTGAAAACTCCTTCCCAGCCCGCTCCCTGCCAGCTATTACCTGGGATCCTCCATTAATCATTGTCCTTCTCCACTTCCAACTGGACCGTGGTGCCTCCCCACATCCAGCTCTCCATCGTTTCTCTGTGCACGTCCTTCCAGACCCGGGGCAGGCTTCCACAAACATCTGAGAAGCTCCCTCCTTAAAAGCTGTCTCTTGTTGTGGTAGAGAAGCTGTTCTCTCTCCAACTTTTTCTCCTGAGCATTTTCTTTTACTCTTCCTCTGCCTCTTGCTGTAGCCAAGTTTCCACGAAGCAGTCCCAGGCATCGATGTGTTACGAGTGCTGCAATGAGCAGCGAGCCAGGCAGAGAGGTTAAAACTGCCAAAGCTGATGGTGGGGAAAGGCACCATCTCCAGGAGCGATGGACGTGGTGGTACCGGGTGGTACCGAGCTGCTGATGCATGTGGCACTTGGCAAAAGACATTTGTAAAGCTCCTGAACACAGGAATAAAACCTGAGCTCTGTTGCCATGAGTGAACAGCACTGAGCGGTCAGCTGGGAGTTATGACAACAAAATGACATCAACAGGGGAAAAAAAGATATACCTCAAACTAGACAGCAAGCGGGAACTCCCTTAGGATGACTGTTTTAGTGGAAGGGATGAGGCTGAGCAGCACCTCTTATGAGCTGCTGAGAAGCAGCCAGGCACAAATCATAGAATCCTTTAGGTTGGAAAAGACCTTTAAGATCAAATCCGTGGCTCTGGCCCATCTCTCCTCATTCCCTGGGCTGCAGCAATGGTTTCCCCCCACATTTCTTCCATGCAAAGTGTCCGTTAGCAATAGAGCACAGCCAGGTCTGGGGTCCTATGGTCAGAGGGGAACACTGTGTATTAAGCAGTATGCCTCGCTGGCCCCCTTTATCCTCACTGCAGCACAGTCACTCAGGGTATTGCTGTTGACTTGCAGGATTTCAGCTTTTCTTGGGAAATAAAACTCTAGTCCAAGGAGCACACGTTTTTCAGGGCAGCTTTACTACTTACTGGGGAAAAAAAACCCCACGCGCCCTACATGAAATGCTCCAGAAAGAATCCGGTTGCTTAGGCAGCAGCATGGCTGCCTGGGAAGGCTGGTATCTCAAGTGTGCTTTAGTGAGCTAAAAATAAGTTTATTAAAGGAAAACAAAGTCTACGTCCAACAAAGATGTGAGAAGGATAATGGCAAAGAGATGAACCCAGAACAAAACAGGAGAAAGCCCCTTTTCCCAGACTGTGTGCTGAAACCACAGAGGGGGTGAGGTTCTGCTACCAAGAAATAAAAGGGTTTTAGGAACTGAGTGTATTATAAATAATATTCTCGGAAAACCCTTGACTACAGCAAAGTTCACATTAAGAACACAGAATTGAAAGAAAGGGCTACATCATATAAGCCTTACTCACGATTGTACTGAATTCTTATACAATTAATCGTTGTGCTCGGGGCTGTTCCTCCAGCCTGTAGTTAAGCAAAGCCGTCCCACACTCGCCCTGCGAGGCACATCTAAAATTAGTCACAGTGGCCGGGTAGGAGTTGCACAATCCAGCCACAAATGAGCAGATCCAGTGGAGGATGCCTGACATTGTCCAAAAGCCCTTGGTTCCTACTCAAAAATAAAGCTGGTCTGGAGACTAGAACTTGGCAGAGAAACAAGTGAAACCTCAAAATAGTACGGGGCTGCATGCTCTCAGTACTGGAAGTGCTAGCTAAATGATTTAATTAGCTTGTGTTAATGAAAAGCAAATTTTTAATACTCTCTCCTCCAGATTTTCATTTTGCCAAATGTTAAGATAATGCGTTTTCAGATGCCTGAACTCTTCCTAAACCCCAAATAGTTGGAAGCTTCACAGTAGCAATGATCACAAGCGGCGGTACTTCGTAGTCCCTCCATCTCCATCAATGCAGGTTGTTCTCTGACACTGCTCAGAGAAACACGTGTTCAAAAGCAAAGGGAAGAAACAGCCTTGGTCCATGGTTGCCATTTCCATAGTGCTCAGTCAGGAAGAGCCTTAACGCACTGAATTCAGCCCCATTTCAGCCTCAAACTGCTTTCCAAAATCACAGCTTTACACAGAGATGACCCAAACCGGCCAATTAGTTGAGAGCTGCCCAGTGAAAAATACCTGGGGGGGATGCAGGGTGGGGGAGAACACCCATGAAAGGGAAATTCAGATTTCATTTCAGTGAGGGGAACACTGTCAGTGCTGTGCCTGCTCATCCAGCCTTGTTTCCATCAGAAGTAAGGAGGACACATCCTTTCCCACCCAGTAACCCTTTATTATTAAAGCCCATCTCCACTTAAAATAAAATGAGAGGAAAAAAAATTGTTTTCTTTCAAATTGAGCAATCCGCACTTTTTTTTTTTCTCTCTCTCATTCTTATCTCCTGGATGTGTGTTAGACTTCTAGAGAGAAAGCGGGGGAAGAAGGGTTCTTCTCTCCCAAGAGCAAGAGCATCTTTGGCTTAAGATGTCCAGGCAAAGACGCTGAGAAAATAATGCCAAACCATGACAATGGGTTAACCTTTGAAGCCATTCCCTTTTTCTGCTGCGTTGCTGATTTGATTTCTCAACTATGCTTCTGTGTTCAAAAAAACACCTGGAAAATATTCTCAAGAGAAGCATTCATGCCAAAAGAGGACCTGTATTGTAGCCAGAGCTTCTTGAAATCAATACAAAAAATAAATACCATTGGAAGTGTTTTTGAAAGGAGACACACTTTGTATGACAACAACTCCACTTCATTTCTAAGTCCCAATTCTAGTATTCATCTTTGACAATATATTGATGAGGGGTTTTTTTTGATAAAAAAATAAATTCACTGAGTTGGGCAGCTCCCTGTCGTCCTGTCCTGATTGCCCCTTAGCTGCTTGTTATTAATGGGGAAAAAAGATTGCTCTTTTCTTCTTCACAGAGCACTGGAAATGCAGGGAGTTTATATTTTTGATGCATACCAAATTCAGCAGAACAGGAAAGAATTTGATTTTTCCTTTCAGGCAATTTCTGCTATATCAGTATTTTCATTTATTTGTGCGAGTGGCAGCCTTGTCTCCCGTATTTATGCTTTGTACTTGCAGGTCATAAGAAGCAGAGAAGAGAAACTGCTTGAAGTGGCTGCAAACAAATTCTGTGAAATCAATTAACACGTTAATGAATTAAAGAGTGTTACCATTTCACATTTCTTCTCCTTGATAATGCCAAACAGTTGAATTGGAGGGCAGAGATTTTCGTGGTTTGTTATTGCTGTGAGCTTTGCTAATTATTTTTCTTATGTTGTCCCGGGAAATGGCCATCAAACTGTGGTGAGGAGGGAAAATACAAAGTAGGGCTTATTCTTTTCATCCTCCACTCGGCAAAACGCAGGGAAAAGGAATTCCAGATGGGAACCAATATACCAAAGCCCTTCTGGGCCCTCCTATTGCCCGAAACGTAGGAAGGAGGATGCTGAAGAAAGCAGCTGAGGAGCAGGAAGGAAGGAAGGAAGAAGAATTGACTTGGGAGGAGAGGCAACATATCTGTCCAGCGCTCGCCTCATAGATCATTGTTGTATTCATGAATTCTACATTGAGTAAGTCAGTGGTGAGAAGGGAGCTAAGCCCAGGGAGGGATAAGGAATTCCTAATCCAAACCCAGTTCTTCCACCTACTCAGTTTTCTAATGACAAGGCTGCAAAATATCTGGTGAATCGTATTTCCCCCCACTCTCCGTTTGACTCTGCAGCCTCCCTCCCTGTGTTTCACTGCTAGGGGTGAGCAGTGGTGCCAGGAAACCAGCCTGAAACAGAAGGTTATTGCTTCATGATATGTACGGACACGTGGGGCTGGGGTTTGTGGGGTTTGTTATGTCTTCTCATATGTATGATTTTAAATAAATTTTAAAACCCCCTATTTCAATACTTAGAAGAGAGCTGTTTCCACCAACATACCCTGATCCAACTCACCCAGCGGAGCATCCATAAATGTATTTCAGCTGGAAGCAAGATGCAGAGAATCCAGAAGGATTTCACCACATAATCTTATGTTCATTTCAGCGGACACACACATCACAGCTATCAGACAGATAGAAGTATCATTCTCTCAGCATTGAGTAAGATACTTCCAAGAGCCAATGGCCAAGCAGCTGCAGAGACCTCCAAAATAAGTATATAACGCTCTTATAACAGTAACACAAAACATTTGCCCATCCCGGAGTCAAGGATCGGAGTATACACAAGCATAAAAGTGTATGAATTCCCTTCTCCATCCAGGCTTTACCCTTAGGTCCTCGTTTTCGCTGAGTGCCAGACTCAGAGGGAGCCACAAGCTGATGTGGGAGAGGTAGGAGGTACAACAGAAAGAAGTGTGGGTGGTTGTGGGGACTGGAAAGGGGGGGTGAGAATGGTGTTTAATTTCTTCATCACTGATTAAAACTCTTCTAGTTTCTACTACAGTTCTTTTAAATGGTTTGGAAGGTAGGAACGGGGGGAGAAGAGACTTCCAATAGCTATTTTCTAAAAAGTGATGACTCAGAAGAACCATCACTGGGGAATTTAGATTGAAAAATCTGCATGACGTGGCAGGTTTCACTCAAAATAACAGGAAAACCAAATACCCTTATGTTATTGTAGCAAACAGGTTAGTAAGCAAGCACATACCTGGTCTAAAAATACATCCTAAAGCAAAAGCTCTGCAGATGAGACAGACGCGCTGCATGACAAGGGAAACACCTACATTTGTCTTGCAGGTCCCCAAATCTTACCAACCTTGTACTATTTTGTGTTCTTCCTAGGACCTTGGATTGCAAAATGACATTTCAAAGGTTCATATATCAAGAATATTAGTCAAAAAAAGAACTTCGGGGTTTCATGCCAGAAATAATGATGAAAAGGTCACGATTTGCAACATATCCCGTTGTTTTGTGGTACTAAGTTCAGTAGGCAAAAAATAAGCACTTCTTTCCTGTCCATGCTGCAGCCCTTTCTACTTAGGACAAAAAGTGGGAGCGTTGGAAAGGAAGTGCCCGTGCGGGAAACACCAGAGGTTCGGGTGGGCTGGAGGGACCCAGTGCCCCTTGCAGCACAGGAGGAGGACAGAAGAAGAGGTGAGGGTGGTAGCAAACAACACCTTTGCCTGGCTGGGATATTTAAGGGGTGCAAGTTTTTAATACTGACATGAACCCGAACCATTCTGTGATTATGATTCTATGATGCAAAAGGCAGAACATAGCTACAAAGACAAATATAAATGGCAAAACACAGATATAATAAAATGAAGATATCATACAGCCAGGTTACAAAAGACAGGAAGGCTTTTGTACAGATGGGGGGAAGCTATTGACCAGCTGTGGTCACAGCAGGACCCTGCTGGGTGCTCTGGGCTCCTCCACCCGCCGAGCATCAGCACGTGAAGATGTCTGGGTACCTCCACCTCACCCCACATGTGCAGCACAATGACCCCCAGCTCCCTACAACTGCCTGCCCCAGCGGATAATTGTTCCCACCAGCAACTCTGGGGGGGAATTAGCAGGTGCCGCAGGCAGCGTGGTTTTTTAAGTAACGCTTC
>JAOXNO010000063.1:1883198-1902373 GCA_028565335.1 Limnodromus scolopaceus
TGCTCTGGGCAACCCTGCTTTAGCAGGGGAGTTGGACTGGATGATCTCTAGAGGTCCCTTCCAACTCTGACAATTCCATGATTCTGTGACAGCTGTGAGGGTTTTTTTTTGTTTTCCTTTTTTGCCTTACATCTGGTTTATATCCTAGGGGCTTGGAAGCACCCTGTGTTAGGTGTTCACCACGTTTCCACAGGGGGGACGAGGGCAGATCCCAGGCCTGCTCGTGCACACACACAGATCCTTGCTCTGCTGGTACAAAAGATGTTTATGAAGAAAATGAAGGATAGGAAAGGCATTGTGGCTTCCTTTCAAAATAAAACCAAAAAGCAACTACTTAGAGAAGACATTTCAGATCCACTCTAAAGGCCTCAAAACAAGGGGAAGACTTTGGTCTCGCCTTTGGACAGGTTTAATTTCTCTTTGCAACCCAAGATCTTGCAACTCAAGGTCTAACAACCCAATTTCGCCGCTCTTTGGGTTTTCACCACAGAGACCTCCCATCTTGCCAATGAGCATCTGGCTTTTTAAGGGGTGAAATCAGCCGTTGGAGAAGGCTGGATGTGCCTCCACCGTCCGGATTTCACAGGCTCCTTTTCCACACTTTCCTCCCAGTTGCATGTACGAGGCTACAGCTATTGTCAAGGCTCTTATTAATAAAACAGCACCGCTTCAAGGCTGCGCAGTGGTGTACCCATCTGAGCTTTTGTTATCTCGCAGTCCCTCAGGGCTCATTAAGGTCTGAATTAGCTGACTGTCCATGGCCCTAATTAGTACTTCAGCTCTCTGGGAAGCAGCCAGGGCTTTTTTTAACCATTGCTCCTCACCCGTGGCATCAGCTCCCTTCTGTGATTTGGAGCGTGCAATCTGCAACAGCTTTGAAACTAACTGAGATAAGCATTTATCCCCTTGCTGCTCTGCACTGCTTTTAATTATTATTAATTGTAATGGCAAGCCCTGGAAAGTGCCCAGTGAGGGTGCACTGCAGGACAGTATGGAAATGCAACTTGTGATGGTGTTCTCCCAAAGAACAGAGGTTTTGGGGTACAAACACCTATTGTGGTGCTTTATGATGGACAGGGTGAAGTATGGGAAAGGCTCCGTACAAAGGTCTAGCCATATATAGGTCCTGGTTCTTGAAAACCTGGAGGAAGAAGGATTTGATCTCTCATTTCTTGTGGGCTTGGTGGAAAAAGCAAGGGGCTCATCACTCTGGATACAAAACCTTTCTGGTCTCACCTACATCACTGCTGTGGGCAGTGACCCAGCAGCAGAGACCAGCTCCATTTGCAAACCCAAGTGAAATGATGCACCCGAGTGCTCCAGGACCAGAGCCACTCTCTGGCCCGAGCTCTTAGTGCCCGTCAATGAAACAGCAGCTCCTCTATTTAAGAGTCTTCCAAGCTTATTCTTAAGAAAAAAGTTACCCAGGTCCCCTCGAGTGCCATAATCAGAAAGTGATCCGGTTTCCTCACTGCATGGAAAACCAGCTGAGCACTCATGCCTATCCCTGCTACGGAAAAAGCCTGTCTCACTGAGCATTAGGCCTGCGCTGCCAGACTGTTAAGAAATCAGAAAAATATTCCAGATGCCCTCCATAAATTTGAGAAAAGCCCTGTTGAAAATACTATTTCAGGAGGAACAAGGCTGGCCCAAACTTGCATTTTTTTTTCCTTCTTGACGCAGCTTTGTCACACCAGAGAGATGACAAGCTGAACTTCCCGAAAGCCTGGTGCAATTTTGGCACTGCTTGCCTCACCAAGATGATGTTCAGATCCTGCTGGGTTCATAAAGTTCAACAAGAAGTCACGGTAGCTTTTACTCAATACCAGAAACAAGTATGAACAGAGACCTACATCTGCAATCCCACTTTCTACAGCAGCATTGAGAAATGTTAGGAAATGGTCCAGGACCAGAACTTGGCTTCTCCTGGGTCTAATACCAGGGTGAAGAAAGCCATATAAAACAGACACAGGCTTTCTCCTGTCAATGCTTATACTCCTGCCAGCAGGTACATTAACATGATCTCTGCAGATCCGTCTTAAAAAGAAAGTATGTATGGTTATTTTTGAAATTAGCCTTGGAGTCAAAGCTTTGTGTCCCATAGAGGACACATCTAAGTAGCCTTGGATTCCCCAAGCGGAACACAAGATCCTTTTGCTGTGCATCTTACAGCGTCTGCCCCATTTGCCTGGAAATCAATCTCTTGCATTTCCGCTCATTCGCAGCCGGCAGCTGAAGATGGGGGCACTACTAATTTATTTGCGTTACTTCTGTCTCTCCCTGTTAACCCCCACCCTTGGTTCCTGAACTCGCCGTCTCTTACAGTAGCTCCGAGACAGGACTGGATTTTTGAGTGGTGCCTGCAGGACCTCACGAGGTCGGGCCCCATCTGCAACTGCGGGTGCCCCGGCACCAGCAGAGGTTGGAACAGCTTTTGGCCGCAGCTCGCAGCGTGGGCAGTCACGGGCTCACATTATGCATACAGCTCTGATTATCAGAGAAGTCTAGGCCTTCTGCAATCAGGCCAGCTTATGGCTTTAGGCTCCCCACTTGAAATTCAGTTAAAAATAGTTGGCCTTTGTTTTCCTGAAAGCTTGGGCAGTGGTGACCTTTTGCATCTGTTAAGCATCTCCTGCGACGTGCCCCTTAACATTTAGAAGACGCAGCTCTCGACTCCAGCGAGCTGCTCTCTGGACTCTGACGGCTTTAGCTTGAGGTTCTTTTCTTCAGGACCAGCCCTGCTGTGGAGCACCAAGTAGTTCGTATGGACTTTGGTGAGATCAAGCCATGCAGACAGCGGGGAAACCCTCCTGTGGCATTTCCATCACATGTGGGTCTGGGCATGGCCCCCATGCTGTCCCTGTGCTGTGCTCCACACCAGAACCTGAGTTTTTCTCCCACCGCTTTCTTCTTAGAGACTTGGCTTTCCACCTTCTCCTGCAATGCAGAGGTCCCACATATGCTCCATTAGGGATAAGCTCAGGCTCACATGGTGTCTGAAAAAATGTGGGGTTTTTTCATGCTTTGTCCTCAGCAGAGGTGGGGGATGTGTGGCTAAATAAAGAGCTGGCCTTCAGGAAAGGATCTCCTGAGCTGGGATGGAGCATCTCATCCTGAGCCCATGCAATATTTGCATCTCGTGAGCCATATGCGTGAGTCAAAGTAAAGCAGTGAACTGGGAATGACTGGGAGAGGGATCATGCGTGACTGTAAATGAACTAAATTTGCTGAAGACTGTTTAGCCTCCCTGAGCCATCTTATTTGTGATCAAACACGCTGCAGAACAGTTCACACAATTTTTATGGCAGGTTGAATCCAAATGATTCTGTATTTTTAAATTGTTAAAAAAAAAATAATAAAGCCACATCCTGTCCTTGAACATGATCTTGACAAAAACAGTGATGGAAATAGATCAACAATTTAAGATAATTCTTTTCAAAGAAACAGGAGTCGTTTCAGTTTCTGGAACAAGCAAAGAAATAATTCTCAGTGGAAGAAAACGGACACCAATATTTACTGTCATTGGTGCAGAAGAATTTTCTCAATTACTCCTAGTGCATGTCAGGCGCAAGACAGCAAACAGCATGGATAACAGAAGTATTTCTGCCATCACTTCTCTGAAGAAAGAGCTTCAATTTTTTCACTGTTAAGTACTGACAAAATACAAAAAAGTGGCAATGTATCTACTGGAGAAAATAAGTGGAAGGTAATACAAGCAAGAGACACTCAATATGAAAACAAAAGCTACTAAATTAATTTTGCAATGTAATAGCGCCATTTTCCAAGAATCAGTCACAACTAAAGTGATACATATTATTAGGACAAAGATCAATGCATTACAAAGAATTTACTTACTTTTCTTTCAGCACAGTAAATAGTTACAGATGTGGTTGAAAGGACATATTTTTCTCTGTGGTCACCAATGCCCCGAGCCATGGAAAGGCAAAGTGTTTCCAAGAAGTGGCTGGTCCTGCACAGCTGAAAGAGGAACAATGTGTTGTCTCCCACGAGGTTCCCGAGCGTGTGGAACCACAGGGATCTGACAAGCTGCAAATGAAGCCCCTCCACCGGGGGCTGGGTTCACATGAGACATCCTCACCAGCAGCTGCTGGTCAACCTTTGGTTTGGGAGAAAACACGTGGCATGATCCACCCAACAACCATCTCTGTGCCCTTCCCTTGACAGAAAGACTCACAAGAGGTTTCCCAGACCCCCGAAGACCACCATAAGGGGGATGACTATTCCCAGCTGCAATGTCTAATTCCAGTAAGGATGACAGAAAGATTGGGGAGAAGCCCAAATCCTTCCTAGCACTGAAGGAAAGCTTCTGAACCTTGAAAGGAGAACTGTGCCGTACAGTTGATGCCAAAGTGTAGAACAACACATGGATTGCAAGAAAGAGTCACACAGGAGAAAGCAACCCAGAGCAACAGTGACAAGTTTTTGAGCACTTGTGTAAGTGCACGTGGCAAAGGAGGAAAACTGAATGTGGACGCAGTTTGTTGGCATGGATTGGTTCTCAACTACCTGCCACAACCCAGATTCAATCACTTCCACAGGGAGGAGGAGAAGAAAAGGGGAAGAGAAAAAAAATAGAGAAAAAGAAAAAAAGGTGGCGTTCTGACCTATACTGAAAGGTTGAACCTTGCCTGAAGACTGGCCCTGGACAGTTTCTGAGGAAAACTGTGCTGACTTCTGAAAAGAAAAAGAAGGGCCGAGAGGTACACAAGCCGCCTGAATGGTCACCTAGCAGCTAGTGGGATTTGTCACAGCAAGCTGGACCTGGGGACAACTGAATCGGAGGGCCAAGGCATGAAGAAATGATGCACGAAGTTGTATAAAAACAGGCAGCAATGCCTGCAAAGGGCAATCCCTGGTAGTTCCCTCAACACACAGCACAGTCTGCTGGCCATGACCTGCTGTTTGCAGCAGAGTGGTGGCCCCCCAAGAGCAAGGGGTGTCCTCTCCTGTCCCTGCAAAGCACACATTTTTGTAGGGAGATGGATGTAAAGCCAGGTCTCCAGCCCTTCACACACATTTGAGGCAGACAGCTTCCCTCCAAGCATCAATTACAAAGCACGGGGCCCATTGCCCTGTTAGTGAAGATCTCAGTCTCTGTTTCTTTAAGTCAATATCATGATTTTTGGAGAGGAGCAAGCAGTGAAACAGCTGGGCTGGGAAAGCTTGGGGTGGGCAATACTGCACTAAAAAAACAAATCCTGTTAAAAACCTCAGCACCCTGACACGCACCATGAATCTGCCACACTATTAAAATAGGAAGCACTATTAACTATTTTCTTAATCCTTGATTGCCCACTGTAACAGGTAGATCATACAAATCAGCCACTGAAACAATGAATCTCCTGTAGCAAATATATATATAGGACTCAAAAGCAGTGTGGGGGGAAAAAAACCTTCTTTATACATGGCCTCTGAAAAATGTTAAGTCCAGTTTGCCCTACAGTTCCTTAAGGATATAGCACAAAATATAAGTATTTAATTGTTCTCCTAACAAAACCCTTTCTTTCGACCTAACCCTTTTTCTTCTATCCACATCTATTTGCAGTTTACAATGGCTTACTTATCGTACTGCAATACCTGCTGTTCTAGAAGCATAGATTGCCTATTGCCTTGGGAATTCTCCAGCTCTCAACACACTTTATTTTCCAGAACAGAACACGAGGGTTTTTTTCAAACTCACTCATAGACCAGTAAACAGATTTATTTATCTTTCTTTTATTTCCAGAGGTGACTGGTAAACATCCAGTCTTCTGTCTTTTGGCTGGATTTGGAAGGATTTATTAATTCTGATCTGAAAATCTTAAACTGCTGCTGGCTGAAAGTAATTCTCGGAATTTTTATTCCCGTCGGTCATTTTGCAGGAACAAAAGCTGTGCTCCCTCCTGCTCCTGCACGGAACTCTGGGCTCTGGGCTGAGCTAACCATGTGAAGAGCAGCCACCGGGCTGCGGTCTGCGAGGTTGTTCCCCATTCACAGGGTTTTAATTATGAGCAGAAACTGGCTGATTTAAAACAGTAATACACCCAAGTGGTCTGTCGTGCAACCTCGTCTACTAATAGAGATTTCTTTTGGTCACATGCTGCCTGTGTGTGTTTCTACACAGTCCACTCTGCAGTTTATCTAGTGTAGCCACAGATTTAAATTATTTTTTTTACTATTGACCACATTTTCATGGAATATCTCCCTCTAACATGGTTTAACTTAAAATATAACTTCTAATCATGTCAGGTCCTCTCATTTTCAGCACGCCCTCACCTCCCCTCTTCCATTTTCTCAGCAAAACACACCAGGAAGAAAGCTTTACCAAAAGCTATATTAAAGGATGGTTTGTCTCACTCCAAGGGGGTATGAAAGTCACTCAGTTTGTCATTAATAAAGACGGTTTTACACATCTCACTGCACTTCTTTTCAAAGAGGGGTAGCTATGGTTACAGTGGTATGGTAATGGTCATTTCAGGTTACGACTGCTCCCTGCAATTCCCCTTCCTCCAAAACATCACAGCTTTCTCATTTCAGCAACACCTTTCCTGACTTTGCTGTTTAATGAAAGGCACAAAGAAAACTGTTTTTTCCCCTTTGGCCTTGCTCTCACCCACCACTGACAAACAGCATCGCGTTCTCTGCCTCTGCATTTTTTCATCATCAACTGTTCTTTTCTAAAAAGCTTGGAAAACAAAGATGGCCCACACTCTGGATTTGACTCTGGATGGAGCAGAAGCACCTGAGGGCAGCAGCAAGGTTCGGTTCTCCTGTTGAGGTCAAGCGTTCATGAGATTACTCCAGGGACTCTACCATTTCTCCATTTAACAACCTGGTTCAGAGGTCAGATCTGGTTATCAGGTTTCTTGCGTTTGCACATCTTGGATTTAGAAATACTCTTGAACAGTAGGCCTGGCCAGGGAGTCATGACCAGTAATTCTACCTGCCCTTTGAACCCATCCACTCATCCCAGAGCTGTCAGTTCTTTTTTGACTTCACCTCACCTTGTGTTTACTAAAGGAGATCACTTAGAAAAATTCTTAAATGCATAACCATGGTCCATTCTTCAAATTTCCAGCATATAAGCATGACAAAAACAGATGGTCCAGACCAGTTCAACTTAATGACTACCAACAAATTTTGTGATATGCTCTGATATTTGTTCCCATTTCCATGACTTTTTCTAGCAGGGACTCAAGAAACTTCCTTGAAAACGACAAACAACTTAAAACCCAATGACAAATGTAGCAGCCAGGCAGTCCATCAAACTAAAAATGCTGTTCTGCAAGAACATTTGCACAGGTTTTCTGAAACAGCCACTGAACAACACAGCCATTTATAAACATTTTTTGCATAAATCTCTGATTTTTGGTCTACTAGAGGAAACTACATGAAGGAGGAAAAAATACAAGGGAAGTCTAATGGCATTCCAGTGAGCACGGGGTAGATGAATAGCTCTCTGGTGAGCTGGAAACATCCTCCCTTGGGGTTTTGGGCACACTGCCTTAGAGCACAGGTAGCCGTGAGTCTCCGCTCTTGTAAGCTGCGTAGAAAAATCTGGCAGAAGCCAGATGACAATACATGCTGCAAACTACCAAACCAGTCACCTAAATTATGAATGGAAGTACCCTCCACCCCTGTGCTGTCAGTCAAGATAGGGACATCAGCAAACAGAACCTTAGTCCATCAAATATCTGAATCCCCATTCGCAGGTGCACATCTCTCTCAGCTGCCTCAGTTAAGTATCTAAACTCTGGTAGGAGGAGTCTGGACCTCAGTAAAACAACCAGCTGCCAAGGACAGTTAAAAAGATGTCTGCTCACAAATATCTGTCACGGTTTGGGCTGGATTGACCAATGACACGACAACAGATGCTTTCCCCCACCTCTCCCAGGAGAGGAAGGAGATAAAGAAATTTATGACCTTAGGAAAAAACTAAACTACTTTAATGAAATATTAATAATAAAATAAAAAGGAAATAATTAAATAGACACTATATATATATATATATATATAAAAAACACATATCAAGTTCCCAGAAGATGTCACCAGCAGGCACTGGGGAAGTTCCAGACTGGACTCAGTGACAGATGGGAACTGGGTTCCAGACCTGGCTTCAAGAACAGATAGATCAGAGGCAGAAGAACAGTCAAGGTCCTTCTCAGATACTGATCATTGAAAAAGAGAGCTATTGAAGAAGAGGTGACCCTTTGATCCCTCAGTTTTTATACTGAGCATGGCAGATGGGATGGAATATCCTATTGGTCAGTTTTTCATCACCTGTCCATTCCTTCCCACAGGTGAGACCCTCCATGGGGTAAACAACAAATTCAGCTGACCCTGATTGCCACAGAAAGAGGCAAGAGCCTCTCACTAAACAGATAGTTGGCTCTGCTTCACCCCAAACTAGGGATCCGTCTTCCAGAAAGAATACCCATAGGTCATGGAAGTCATTCCTGCAGGAATTACAGCATTACTGTACCAGGCTGGCCTGTTGGCTCTAGTTAGACAACTACCAACCCTGGAGCTAGTTGGATTAAACCCTGTATAGATTTGCCTACACTCCATTACTCACACACATCACCTGGTACCAAAATGCCTCACTGCTTCAGCATACACCACCTCACTGTGCCCTCCCAAGGTAGGGCTGACCACATAGCTCTGTTTTGGAGGTGAGGAAACAAGGCTCTGAAGGAAAACCCTTAGGTCACACGGGACAGCCATGATCCCTCTCATGGACCTCCAAGCCTCAAGCCAATGCCCACTGGTCCATGCACCTCCTTTGTGGTGTCTGTGATGTCTGGGTTTCTCAGACTCCCCAGGAAAGTGATCCAGGGCAGCCCACAATGGAGCAGAAGCAGAAAAGGACCTCAGCACCTCTTGTGTCTTAGGCAGGTGCCATAGTCCCGTACCAGCCCAGCTCTTTCTCCAAAAACTTCATTCATGTGGAGAATTCAAAGTAAAATTGTAGAATGCATTGTTTTTCACAGCTGAAAGGAGATTTTATTCTTTAATGCAATGTAGAATTGTACCCTCAGTGCTCGTTATTTGTTGAATTTTGAATCAAACACTTAAGACTTCAATGTTCAGCATCTAAATTGGGTAACAGAAAGCGTATATTCAGAGAAACCCCTGTGGAGAGATACAGCAAGTACGCGCAGCACCTGACATTTCTAATGCGGTGGCTGGTGATGTGAATGGATCTGGAATTCCACATGGAGCCCTGAATAATGTCAGGAAACCTGAGCAGTAATGTCTCTATTTCAAATGCTGCATCGTTCATACCCTAATAGTTTATAGAAAAAAAAAAGGCTTTAAATGGTAGGGGGTAGCAGCATGGAGATACAGCAGTGTTGCTCCTTACCAGCTCAGAGAAAAAAAATGATGCACCAAGGGTTTGATTTGGGTTCATATGAATATAAACAGGTATTTGTGTCTATCAGTCTGACCCATGCTGAAAGAAGAGGATGCGGAGCAAATCTTCCAAGCAAAAGTATAGATCTGAGCCCAGATGTGATACAGAGAGTCAGCATGTTTCTGCAGGTATACAAAAATAGACACCAGTGACTGAAATGTGTCTGCTCAGATGTGTTTTTTTTCTTAAAGGAATTTGTTTCTTCAACAAAATGCTGTCTGAGATTTTGGGAGTATTTTTTTTACTTCAAACAGGATTTATTTCATGTAGCTTTGGATATCTGCAAATGAGGTTTTCAGTCTAGGCTGGTCAGCTAAGGTTGCTCTCTAGAGAGAGCAACAGCAAAGTCCTAGGTTGAGAGGCAGTTTCCAACCACCTCCACTAAATGCTGCTTCTGATTTTTGTATTCAGTGTTTATAAAATTAGAACTGAGAAAGTAGTACATTAAATATCTGCCACAGCAGCTCAAAATGGTGCTGAGGTCAATTAATATTTGTACACTTTCGTTTTAAATTCATTGCTGACCAGTGTTGGAGAGGATGAGTGTATTAACAGAAATTAGAGGACATTTGAAGTTAAGTCTGGTGCTGAGAACTGAATATATTTGCACTCAGTCAGAGAACAGAAATAGCAATGGGTGACCTAAGCCCCACTCAATATTAGCCACCGCAGCAGAAAATCTAAATATAGAACAGAGCAAAGAAAGACTGAGAATTACTCATAAAACTTATCTGATTAATAACTAGTACCTCCCAGGAAAGAATGGGTGTATTTGAGAAAACTGCAAGCTCTTCACAAAACATTTGTAAGCAGAAATAAAGAGGCAAAGTCACCAAGAAAATTTTTCACACAATTCTGATTGTATTGTTTGAACCGATGCAAAATTCTATCCAAGTTTTAAGTAAATGTTAATTGTGTCCCATTTTCTAGCTTCACTTTACATTTTGCTAAGAAATTAAATGTCAGAATGTCCCTGAATGTGCTCTCTGAGAAATGAAGCTCTCTTGAAGTCTTTTAAATTCCTAATCTTATTGCGCTTAAATGTTATTCCTCCAACTGAAGGAATAATTTAATGAAATACAGTATATTTCAGGGTGGCACATCAAAAATGTCTATTTCACCAATCTCTACTTTTATCACATCAATTTTCTATTCCACTTTATCTTATTGGAACACTGAAAGTTCACCCCACTAAGCCTCTTGTAACTGTTGTCAGAAATCAGTCCTAAAGTTTCTCAGCCTCTGGTTTACTCGATTTTTTTTTTTCAATCAAGCAACAGCCTCTGAAACATTTCTCCCCTGCAAAAATCATTGAGTGCAGAGGAAAAAAAAAAAAAAAACCAGTTTATCTTTTTTTTCCAGTGTCCATGGATACCATCAAAATGTGCTTATCTTCAGGGTGTATCCACCAAAGGACTGGTACCCAAATTGGATGCACACTGAGAGTCTGTAGGGGGTGTCACACTTAAGAACAACACCCCAGTTTATTGAATGATGGGAAACTGTTGCTCCTACAGTAATTGGTATAAAAGTAAATTGATTCAAAGCCCCACAAGTCAGGTTTGCATTTTCACGAACCCTGGAAAAACCGTGTCTACTTGTGCCACTAGTGGGGCTAGCGGTCCTGTGGTTGATCTCTCTTCTTAAATATATGTACATATGCATTCCCCACTAAAATCCCTATTAAATTTAAAATGCTCACTGTAAACTGTCCACCTGGAATTACTGGGAATACAATTTCTGTGCCATCCATTCAGTGCCACATGGCTCATGATCAAGCCTGTTTTGATTAATACTAGAAGTATTTAAAAGAATTTTAAAATATAATGAAGAAAAAACATTTTCTCTATTTATCTAATTTCTTACATCTGTTTGTTTAAGTTGGAAAAATTGACCAAAGAAGAATGCCAGGGACCTGCCTCCAGCAACTCATTTTTCCACTGCAATTTTTCTTCCTCCTTTCCTTTCTGCCCCTCAGGAGGGATCGTTAACATGACGTGCCAGGGGAGAGGCCGGCGATCCCACATTACTCACTCGGAGAGAGCAATTATTTCTAGTCTGATTTGCTGCTCTCGAGCAGGGCCTGGTTGGCAGGCGGGACCAGATGGTTCAAGGAACCACACGGCAGAGGAAGGTGCTGGGATTTATTCACCAGCTGCTCAGCTCCACCCCAACGTATTGTGTCCCGATGGTGGAGGAACATATTATCAGTTGGTGCTCAGCAAAGCTTAGCTTCCCTCCAGCATTTCCCATGCCCAGGAACTTCATGGTGTTCTACCTCCATGGGTGGGAAAACTGAGGCACAGGAGGCTTAAATCAGGCAGGGACTCGCAGCTGCTCAGGCTGTGCTTTCCATGCGCCGTGTCCTACACTCTGGATTTCTTTTCATAGAATAATAGAATCATTTTGGTTGGAAGACACCTTTAAGGTCACCAAGTCCAGCTGTTAACCCAACACTGCCAAGTTACCACTAAACCCTTAGCACCACATCCACAAGTCCTTTAGATACCTCCAGGGATGGCGACTCCACCACTTCCCTGGGCAGCCTGTTCCAAAGCTTGACAACCCTTTTGGTGAAGAAATTTTTCCTAATATCCATCCTAAACCTCCCCTGGCGCAACTTGAAGCTGTTTCCTCTTGTTCTGTTCCATGGGAGAAGAGACCGACCCCTGCTGGTTACACCCTCCTTTCAGGGAGTTGTAGAGAGCGCGAAGGTCTCCCCTGAGACCTTTTGAGGCAACATGATGCACTATCAGTTCCCAACATTAGTTAGGAGAAAGCAGGGCAGATGCCGAGGAGTAAAAGCTGAGCTAAAAGCAGTTTCCTAATGATCCATGTCCTCCGTAGCACAGAGTTTCTGTGTAAGACTGAGATGCAGGTGCAGCGGAGCGATCAGTTCTCTTGCTGCCCCAGCTTCTGCAGCAAATTAACGGGGACCAACCCGGCCAGCGCGGGCAAGTGCACGGGAATCACTTGGAATGAAAAGCGCTCTGTCTAGAGAGCTCAGCGTGACTAATGGATTATTACTTATAATTACTTATTATTGCTATCTTACTCCAAGTTCTCACATTATTGTCATTATCATCAGGGTGGAAGTTCACACTGTTATACTGATCATTAATAAATGTGATGAAAAAGCACAAAACTGCATTGAAGCCTCTGGTTCTACCTAAATGCATTGTCAGTGGAAACGTGACCACGTTGCAGCTCCTGGAACCTTCAGGATTTCCATGGGATAAGACCTGCCCTTTAGCTCCTTCAGACTCGTCCAACTGTGGGAAGAGATGGAGTTCCTTTCGAAAGATGGTGCTGGGGTGAATTTGGGCGGCCCTGGGCATCAAAGCATCAACGAGTGGCGCCAAGTCAGGGGAAAGGCGGCGATGACCTTTCTGTTCCTCTTGAAGAACTCAAGAACTGTGTAGCAGGAGCGTTAAAGGCCACAGGAAACTTGGCCTTTTAGAGAAAAATCACCGTACGCCCACATCCCTGCCCGGTTATCTCCGCATTTACCCTTCCCTGGGAATGCCAAACACCCCGGAGTGTCAGCCAGGACCGCAGCCTGCTGTCTGCGTGCAGCAGACCCCCCTTCCCACCCTGCCCTGCCCCTGCTTCCCTCCACATTCCCCACAGTCCATCTCTCAAATATTTCATGCCTTTTTTGAGCGAGTCTCCACCCCGTCCTCGTTTCCTTCAGAGCCACGACGGAGCCGTCCTCGCAGCCCTTGGAAGGAAACCGGCAGCTTCACAATGAAGCTTTATCAGACCCGGACATGTAAATATTGCTCATAAAAATGTGACCTGATGTCAGTTCCTGCACCACGTCCCCTGGGACCATACTGCCTCACTCTCCTTCTCTAAGCCAATCCAGAGGTGATTTTGGGTCCAACAGCCACCCAAAGGGGCACCTTCTGTCCCTGAGTGTGAGGCACAAGGCTAACAAGCACCCCTGCCTAGTTACCTTTTCCAGCCATGAAGAAACAGGGAGAATGTTGGTTGGTGAAACAAAGATGAAGCAGATCTTAAATTTATACCCAGAGCCTGCGCACAAGGGGATGGGAAGATTTATGCTGGCAGCTCTTGGCCATAGCTCAGCCACCATCATGTCCCCCAGCACGTGATGCCAGGTCCATCTGGGATGGAGCCCATATCACTGCTGCAAAGGGGAGCAGTGAAGGACACCAAAGCTGGAGGAGGCCCACGCCAGGCTCCTGCTTCTACCCCTACCTCTCCTCCTGCACAACCTCAGCACAGATTCAGGTTCCCCCCTCCGAAAGCAGCACAGATATTTCCATTCATTCTCATCTCTGATGGAACTTCAAAACATTTCCTCAGCCATTAAATGAAACCCGTGGTCCTTAAGCACACAATTCACTGGGACGAGGCTGGCCCTGGGTGTTTCTTCCCGGTGGCAGAGTGAGATGCACGAGTTAATGGTGGCACAGTGATTGAAATTGCCAGACAAATGGGAACAGTCCCCATCATTTTAATAATCTAGTGCAGCTAGCAGCACAGGTATAGATATTTTTAAAATGTGATTTTATCATGATGGCATCAGTATCAGAGAATGTGTTTTTCCTGAGGCTAGACAGTAGAAAAGGGAAGATATTGGGTTTCCTTGACTACCTTTCATGTACTTTAAAAATTATGATTTTCCTTTATTAGCTGGTTTCATCAGTTATTGCAAGTAAAATAACACACCCTCAGCCCCGTTAATAACTTGCATGTTGGTGGCCTCCCCACCTTCTTTCTCTTCCCTCCACAGAAGGGGAGGATATATCCTGCTCTCCTCCTCCCCATGCTCCTCTCCCCACACCTACCTCCACATTTTGAACCAGGAAATACTTCTTGCATGTTTACAAAAAGGAGGGAGAAAATATTTCTCAAACAAACAAACTAACCCCAACCAGACGGTGCTCAGGTGATGTGCAGCAGAACACATTTTGGCTAGTTTCTGAGAGAGGATTAATCAAATGTCCTATAAAAAAATGATTACGTTTCAGGTGGAGCTGGCCTGGCCCTGGGTGGTGGCTGAACCAGATGAGCTTCAGGCCTGAGCTCCCTCCCAGCCTAAATTATGCTGTGATTTAAGAATCAGATTTAAGGATCCAACCCCATAAAGCCCCTTCTCTGTCTCTGTGGGACAGACACCACCCGCCCTGGTGCTGGTCGCATCCTGCCCAGCTCCACTCACTGCTTACGTGGTGCTCAGCTCTAATACCTGCCATAATTTAAAAAGCTTTTGGGACAATTGCGTGTAATTTTGACATTTCAGGACTCTATCAGACGCACGTGCCAACAAGGAAATTAATCATTTTGGGCTCTGTCTTATTCCCCCTGACTTGTAGTCCCCTCCAAAGCCCATGATTGTTTTGTGTTCAGGCTCTCAATACCCAAGACCCTAAACCACCCGCCAAGCCCTGCCTCACTGCTGAAATCCACTTGTTTTTGACATGAAAATCAGCAGCAGCTTAAAAACAACGCTGTGTTAAGGACTTGCCTCAAGGAGAAAAAGCAAAGTGTTTTCTGCTGTCACTGGTGTGGCTGAGAACAGGAGAAGGGGAAGATGCAACGAGCTATGTCTTGTTGACAGTTATTGAGCTAATACAACAATATTATTGCCCATATAGAAATATAAGGGTATAATCTATTGTTTTTGCTGCTGTTATAGATACAATAGTTTTAAATAAACATTCTTATCGCCCTTAAATAATCATTATCCCCCTTTTTTATGTCTGGCACAAAATAAGGCTACAGAACAGTGCAGAAGACATTTAGAGATGGAACATGGAGAGAAAAGTGTTCATCCCTTGCTGCTGGGCAGGCACTTATCTGTCTGCTGTCTGAGCCTGGCCAGCTCAGACACACCGTGCTCATGGACCAAAACGGGAGATAGACTGCAGTAAACTGTCACGTGGGGAAGAATACTTATTTTTGTCCTTCAGCCTGCAGGAAGAGAATCTGCAGGTCCACTGAAAATTACTTTTCAGAGGGTCAGGTCCTTTGCTGTCAAAATCCTTGATGTTTTGTCCATTCGGAGGGGTGGAAGCGAACACTGGATTTTGTGTGCACTCTGCTAATGCCAATGCACTCTTTTTCTCTACTGGCAATCTTGTGAAAATCAATTTCTGTCTAAAGAGATCGTTCCTGCAGTTGCTATCAGCTCCTGCCATATTTCAAGTGAATGAGAAGGTCTTTATCTCACTGGGACTGTTGTTGCTTTCCACAGGTCATGCTGGCTCTCCTAGCCCTCGTACATCTCATGCTCCCTGGCCAAGCATGAATGTTCCAGTTTGTTTCTTTAAATAACTCCTTGGTCCCTCATCCACTTGGCTCCAAGGAGTCCCACACCCTCTTTATTTCTGTAGATAACTAAAAAAAGGTGCTGGTTTTCACACAAAGTGGCCAAATTGTCCAGGATCACATCAGTGATTCCCAGCATAATCTTACTCTTGACATGGCATTTAAAAATATGATTATTTATAAACAACACACAAATGTAGCCATTTTTAAAATATTTGTTCCACAACAGTTACTGATGAATCAACACTTCCTATACTTCCCCTTCCAGTAAGTGTCTTAGATAAGAACAAGCTGCCCTTCCTGCTGGAAATCCTGTTGTGTCTTCGGAGACCTCGTCTTCTCCCTTCCTCTCCAAGGATCCACCAAGAAGGAAGGAAAATTTTCTAGGATAATGAAATCAAGTTTTCATTCATGTAGGGGCTATAGTTTAAAATTCAGACAACAGCCTCAAGCCAGATCTGTTGAGGTTTCTGCGTTGTGCTGCAGAACAAAGATAATGACATGGATGGTTCCTACCAAAAGGAGTGGTGGGACCACCAGCCGCACGTAACCCAGCTGGGCTGCATCAAGATGCACAGATGCTATTGGAGCAGGGGACATTGCATGCCTGTAGGTCACATCTGGTGACAAGATGAAGCTTGGCTATCATCCAGGGAAACTTTGGGGTCCCCAGGACCACCAACTGCTCCTGCTCACCTATCCCTCGCTTTACACAACTCTCTTGACAAGATCCTGCCCTGCCATCCCACTGGGTACTTGGACATTGTTTATATATTCAAGGAGGAAAACTGCAGAAACAGAGTAAGTATATTGGGGGGACATATGGCACATTTGATATCACAGTCATAAGCACTTCAGGCTGATTGCAGTAGCACTGAGACGGTCCCACGGGAATCACAAGAGTGAGAGAAACATTCCTTCATATGTCAAAACCTGATTATTAAAAGCAAACTTGGTACAGGTACAACTGGAAGTAAATACAGGCAGATTTCAAGCCAAAGGTGAAGGTCGCTGAAGGAACAGTTACATGGACCTGGTTTTAGTAAGCAACCCACTCTGGAAATCCTCAGGTACTTTGCAACTGAAAATAAGGGTTGCAAAGTGTCTTCCAGTTTGTGTGGGACTGCGTCGTCCTTGGATGGGAGGCGGGTATAAATTCAGATTATTCTTTTTGTAATTCTAAGTTGGTGTAGCACAGCCATGCATTTGGTTTTCTCTTTTTAAGGTTCCTGAGATACTTTATTGAGACTTTATTGAAATGCTATTCAGTTTCATTTGACCTACTGTCACTGTAATGTCACATAAATAGGGACTAAATCTGACGTGCTTAAAATGCTTCAGAACAGCTTCTGCTTTCTAAGCCTGCAATTCCTCTGCAAGGTGATAAAACAACACCCTGAAATCCGTGCTAATTTTGTTTCAGGGTGATTCGATGTAGACGGCCTGGCATGCACCATTTCAAGCTTGTGTATTCTTTGAGCTGTCACCTAGGCTTTTCCCTCCAACTCTGATGGCTGGAAACTTCATTTTACTGTTAAATGAAAACTGAGACTCTCGTGCAACCTCAGCTCTGCAGAAATTGTCACTACCAGAAAAACACACATAGTCATGAGGCCCTACAGTAAAAGAGATCATCAAGAGCAATGTACCTCCCAGTGAATTCCACAGTCAGGGTTGATTATCAATGAAAACAAACAGAAATGGAGAGAAGAAATCTTCCTCACATCTGTTGGCTAGCCAGGTTTATTCACTGCTGCTCTGTAGTTTCCGAGAAGCATGAGGCTGGGCAAATACCCTGTAATGTGGTTTCTTGCTCCAGTTCTGCCCCAAATTCCCAGGGGGCTGGGCTGTTGGTGGCAGGTACAAGGCTGGTTTGAGAGGTCCCAACACTTTTTACAATCACTTCACCCATCAGCTGAGCACACAGGACCAGTCCCATTCTTTTCTAAAAGCTCCCTGAAAATCATCCTTCCAGTTTGTTGGAGGGAGAGGAAGGTCAGTTCGGGGCTGCTGATCTTCTTTGGGGTCTCTTTAATTATAATTTTCTGGCTGGCAGCCTGACTGTCAGTGATCACCAGAGGAAGTACTTGTCACAGAAGGAGAAAACTCATTCCTGTGGTAAGTACAGAGGTAACAGAGCCAAATGTTTTAGGTGCTCTGCTGAACTGTGCTATACATACATTTCCTTTTTGCAGGGCAAATCATTTAACCTCTCTACCTGTTTGTCCTCATCTCTAAAATGAGGAAGGCAGAACTGACCCAGTTCTTCTTTCAAATGTCAAACAGTTTCAAAGCATTTTGAAGTCATTAAATAACAGGCATTACAAAGGGAGAACGCATTGGTCCTGCCATGCTGCTATGTAACACATAACAAGAGGTAAAATACAAAATCAAGGGAAAGCTTAAATCCCTCCTGAAGCTTATAAACGTCAATGCTCTGCCTTCGGATTCAGATTTGAGAACCGTCCTGAACATGCTACACATGTTTAGGATAGAGAAACAACCGAGCTGACAAAAAAAGCAGTTGCCGGTCTCTTTGCTCACAGAAGTTTTAACACCCTGATAACATCTTTTGCCTCAGTGATAAACAGACAGACACACACAGAGAGGTTTGGTTCCTTTTACGAAGGAACTACGTCAGGTGAGGATCTGGCTCGAGTCCTTGTTCTAGTTTTTCTTTTTCCTTCTCCTGTTACAACTGAAACTATTTCCCCATAAAACTATTAATACTTCAAGAGGGAAGGGTGGTGACGAAAAAGCAGTCTTGAGGCACAGAGGATATAATTCAGCTTTTTGGACATCAGAGCAGAGTTCACATGGATTTCCCTTACCAGGTGGATCAGCTGCTCCATTGTGCAGGCACCACAGCATCAGGGACATGATGCTCTCCTTCAAGTTCATCCACAGCTGCCTCCACTTATCTTAGAAGGAGGCATTACTGTTGCCATTGGAAATTAATTTAGGCATGTGTGATTGCTGCTAAGATTGGGGTTTGGGTGTGACACCAGATCATTACCTTGGGTTCAATAAAAAACACCCTTGGAAGGGCTAGTAGGAATTTGTAACTGGAGGAAGCTGAGAAAAAGCAGCTCCAAGAGCCAGATTTTAACCTGAGAATGAAATGAAATCTTGTGTGTTCAAATAAGGGTTTTGAATGCTGAAATTCAGCGTTGGAGGCCACACAGATATTTACTGCAAGCCCTGGAAAGAAATGTAAAGCGCAGAGACTGGGTGAAGCTGTTCTGGAAGCGTTTCACAGGGGGAAAAAGCCAATCCTAAGATAGGGAGTTTGCTCCCACAGACATCAGTGGGGATTTTGCTGTTATTGCACACGGGAACTGGCTGACGTAGTTGTCAAACCACTTTCCATGATAATTGAAAATTCATGGCAGTCAGGTGAAGTCCCTGCAGACTGGAAGAAGGGAAACATCACACCCATTTTTAAAAAGGGTAGAAAGGA
>JAOXNO010000063.1:1909897-1921328 GCA_028565335.1 Limnodromus scolopaceus
TCCAATGCCTGATAACCCTTTCGGTAAAGAAATGTTTCCTAATATCCAACCTGAACTTCCCCTGGCGCAACTTGAATCAGTCCAGTTCCAACTCCCTTCCCGTGGGCAGGGACACTTCCCACTAGAGCAGGTTGCTTAAAGCCTTGTCCAACCTGACTTTGGTGATGCCAACATGTGACATAACTGTCCAAACAAGCAAGGAGGGTGAAAGTACAGCACTACCCATAACACCATGAGGAAGGCTGACAGGGTAGGACAGGCTGTGAAGAGAGGTCAGGACCATGCTGAATCAGGAAAGCAGCAGAGAAGCTGGTGGGGTGTGCAGGCTGGAGGCTAAGGGGGAGCAGAAGGGTGGCTGTGAGAGGCCAGCATGACGCAAAAAGAGCTGGGAGGACACGAAGGGCTTCATCTAGCAGAAGCGGCTGCAGAGAGACAAAATGGTATGGCTGAAGGAGATGCAGGAGAGCTGAGGGGGAGACCTGAATCCATGGGGAGCTGCAGGAGAAACAAGAGTTGGAAAGTCTTTTTGCCTTTGGCTGGTGTGAAAGCAACAGTCAAATCTTTCTAAAGAGGCTCCACTGTCAGTGTTGGTGTTCATGCCTGTTGGCTCCCTCCAGCAGCATTTGGCAGGTGGAAATAGGAAGCTTGGTTATGAATCCTGAAGGAAAGACTGAAAGGACAACTGCTTTCCTTCGTGCTCTGGAGTAACGCTGGGAAGGAAGAGGCAGTTCTTGGCCTTGCAACACCTCCATCCACCCATTGGAGCTGGCAGGAGACCTCAATGGCTCATTTCCCAAGGCTGCCTCTTCCTTCAAAAGCAGCTGCCAGTTAAATCCTTCTGCAGGCTAAAGATGTCACCAGTAAAATCCCCATTTCACCTGCACAGTGTCAGTTTATGGACTGTGAGTAAGTCAATGAAGTTTGCTCCTTTAAAAGTCATTTATGATCTCGTAGAAATGTTATATGAGTGCACAACCGCATGGAGTAAGGGTGACACACTGTGTGGACAGAGAGAAGTGCAATTCCTCCCCCCCTTCCCAACGTTTTATGAGAGATTTGGTCCAATTTTTTCTGAAATCTGAGCCTGGACTGAGGCGAACCCAAAGGTGTCCCAGTGGAGCTCTCCTTTGCTCCCTACCTCTGAAGTGGCCGAAGCCTCCCAGGCGAGCTCCTCTGCGCAGCATCGCTGCCCCGGCACAACCTGCCTTCGCGCCAAGCGCTTCCATCTTGGATGAAGCCAGTAGCAATAGATCTGAGGATATCCTTGGACTCTGGAGAAAAAGAGAAAGATTTCTGTTACCTACTGTCACCACAAACCTCTGATTACCAAGAGACACTCCGCTTCAGAGCAAGTGCGCAGGTAGCTGCAGACGGCAATTTCTCCAGCAGTCAGTGTGGAGTCCGTGCTGTGTGGAGAAATGGAGCAAGTCTGGCTCAAGGAGCTTAAAGCCAAGAGAAAAAAGATTAAGCAGCCATTTCATATTTTGGTTGCATTTTTAAAACAGGCTGTGAGGTTTAACCCTCATCTGAAGTAGGTGCTGCCTTGCACATAACTAAAAAGGTTGCTGTGATTGGAGATCTTAACCCCAATTGCCAAACACTCCAACCAAGAGACTAAGACATTTATACGAAGAAATGATAAGAGAGAGAAGCAGGGATGAGAAATGCACAAGTCAGTCTTCAGAGCCCACCTTGCTGATTTTTAAATCTTTGTTTGTCCTATTGAAAGCCCTTGCTATCCCCACCTCTGTCACTTTTAGTGCACGAAATCCCTGCAGTATTTTTCATTCTTCATGATGTCCAAAAGACAAAGAACGTCTGTACAAAAGAGCCTTGTGGCATTGCTAGGGACATTAAGGCTTTTAAAAAATAACTGCTTTGTTCTTTAAATCTTAGTAAACAGGCTGTGAGATGGCAGGTACCTGGCCTTCAGAAAACACAAAGTTTGTGTTTTTTTTTTAAAAGGGGGAGCAGCATATATTTTTTCACTTGTGAGCTTCTCCTGTTACTGAGTGTTATGGGCAGAAACAAGGAGAATTCACCTGCCATGGGATACAGGCTTTGCTGTGCCGCAGTTTCAGTTCAGCTTGCCAGGCGCAGTCGGTCTCGTCCCCATGCCATGGCACCACGGGAGGATGTAGTGCCATCCTTCTCCCATTTAAACCCGAAGCACATTCTCACCTTGTGAATAAATCTAGTATCTTGCCAGGCTGCGACTCCTTCGTCAGGACAACTACGGTACTCGGTACCTGGTGGTACTGCGGAGTCTGGAGCACAGCTTTTATGAGAGCCCTGCGTCTTTGGGACATACACCTAACCCAGCTTCACAGAGGAGGAACAGAAGGATGGGGAGATGAAGTGACTTTTCCAGGAATATACAGGTGGGCTTTGGTGAAGGAGCAGTTGGAATCATGATATTGAACCAGAAGCTAACGCCCTGACAGCTAGATCACTCCTCCCATCTACAGTCCGACATCCCACTGGGTTTAAAGAGACTGCTAATGGAGAAATTTGGAGAAGGAAGAGCACCGCACAAGAAGAACACATCTGACTTCATTTACAGGCAAAATGCAGTCGCTGAGAACGGCAAGGTCTTGCTAGTTGTTTGGGTTTTTTCCAGGAAACGGCATCCAAGAAGCGTATACTTTATCTCTGAAACTCATGGCACGGACTGTGCTGAAACAAGGGGCTGAGCAGGGCTCCCCGGCCGGGGTGGTGACTCCCGGGAGACAAAGGAGAGCCTGTTGTCTCCAGCTCCACACAGTCACCCAGACGTGCTGGTCCTGAGCGCTATTCCTGGCCCTGCGCTGACTCACTCAGTGACCTTGCTGAGAAAGACTCTTACATCCAAGTCTGCCTGCCTGCAAAAGCCATCATGGTCTCCTAAGGTTGGATTCTATTAGAAGCATAGACGATGAACAAATATGAAATATTTCTTCTGTGTTCCAACACCCACCCCCCGGAGTCGAGCAGGAGCTGGACAGAGAGATATGAAAGAGTCCCGCTATCCTCCCATAAGCTCTCTCTGCACCTCCTTCCTTAATTTTACAATTAATTTTGTCAATAAGTCTTGTTTTTGCAGCGCCCCAGGGCTGCACCAGATCCTTCTATCATAAGAAGGACACACCACAGCTTTGAGGCAGGTGCTTATTTTCTTGAAGTGCTTTGTGTTCATACTCATGGCTGTTCATAGTTGCCTTCTGTCCTCTTCAGCGTGACATCTTATCCTTTCTGGGCAGTTGTGGCTGGTGGAGGAGAGGCTTTCTGCTAGGGGAACCAGGAGAAGTTTTGGTTTCCTGCTTTGAGATGCCAGCCTGATGGCTGCTGTTGACCTATGCAAGGACAACACGTGAAGCTCAAGTTTTTTTTCAATGTGGGACACAGCCAACTTGAAAAAAACTGCATCGTAAACAGATTCCCTTTGTCATTTTACTAATACCATTCTGTTCTGCTAAAGGTGAAAGGATTTTTAGAATATGGTTTGGTTCATTACTAGTTACGTTTCTTCATCTAGGTTCAGAGCCAAAACTCATTAAAGGCAGTGGGAGTCTTCCCATTCACTTCCATTCACTTCTGTTGGCTTTAGTTCAAGCTTATTCAGTCCCTCTTGGCTTGGACAATGAAGATCAGTGATTGCAGTTTCACTATCAGTGTCTTTGTGCCACCACGTCTCATTTCTAAAACCTTCAGCACAATGTCCATTTGTCTTTAGCAACTGCTTCCTTTCACATTTCAAAACTAAATAAGTCCATGGAAGAAACATTTCTTTTGGCTCTGCACTGGCTGAAAGCTCATTTGCAGACATTTTAATTTTGGTAGACAGTGTCTCTTTGATTCTCTCCATCATCTCAGCACACCAGACTGCTATTTTTGCCTCACAGGCTTGGCTGCACTGAGTCATGTAGCTCTCTCTGGTTTACTTTGGAGCTAGTGTAACCAACCGTAATCTCAGTGCTTGTCCTATGGAGACAAGAAGCACTTACTTGTGAAATCTAACAGAAAGATGGCAGCTCAGTGAAAGGAGTGCTGAGGATATTCTTTTAGCATATGCAAGAGGAAGAAAAAATAGCATCATGATTAATGACGCTTCACTGCGAGATTATCACGGGCTCTCCAGCTGATGGCTGGCTTGTGCAGCTTTGCTGGATGGCCTTCCTGGTGAGTGGGACGTCTAGGGCTGTCCTGGGCTCTCCTCACTGGCTTCCCAGGTCAGTGCTGAGGAGAACATCTGACATTGCTCCAGATGCTGCTCTATGGTTACTGAAATCACTAAGAGGTAGCAAACAGGGTGAGAAAATAGGCCAGTCCAGGCGGATCCAAAACTCCTCCCACAGTTTGCACTAGGCAGCATGAGGAGGGGAAGGCTGGAGTGAGGTGTAGCATTTATAACATGGCTTTTAAAAATGTTTGGACTAAGCATCATTACACATCAAGACTTAAGTGCTAAACTGGGGCACAGTGCTCCTCTGGTACCAAGTTAAAAAGCTCACGGTATAGGATTCCAGCTGCGTGCTATGGGTTGAATTAACCCTAGCGCTGTCATGATGGATGTGGCTAGTGTCTTGATTAATGTGAGTGCTCTGGAATCTCTAGTGGTTTTCTGTCTTGCCATGGCCAAGGCCTATCTGTGCTTTTTCTTCCTCTGAGTCTTCTCTCCCTCCACTCCAGTTATTTGAATCAGACAGTTCTAATTGGTGATCGTGCTTTCGAGACGTGAGCAGAAACCTTCAGCGTAAGGGGAATGTCTGTAGAGAACCATGGACATGAGCCGTGTTTCTCATTCTCAGTCTTAGTGGTAAGAAAATCCCCAAAGAGAGAGAAAGAGTAAGAGGGAATTAGAATCCAAAGAAAAATAAATAAAACAAGAGTTCTTGGTCGCTCACCCTGAGGCCTACAGCTGGATGAAACCCATTTTTCTCACACTTTGAAGTTCACATTCTGGCGAAGGAAAACCTTTCACATGAAATCTGGCCTCTGACAGAGGAAGGTCACTGCAGGGAGAAGATCTGGATGAAGGTACTTCAACAGGATAGAATATTTTTCTTACCTCAAACACTGTGTACGGATGAAACCTGGCTCATGAATTTCTTCCTCATTAGGTGGATATCTTTGTCTTTCTGCCACAGACTCTAGCAGAATGAAATACTGATCAAACCCCGTGCCTGTCTCCTTTTGTTGATGGCTATTTATTTCCCTTAACATTTCTCTTGTTTTGTACTCTTGGCTCAGAAGTCTGTCTACTGCTCCAAACCAGTTAATTCTTCCTGAGCGCCGTACGGGCCCAAGGCCTAGATTATATTTATAAGCTGTAAGGATCTCCCCAGGCAGCCTCGGTTATAAAGGATCCGAGTCAAACAGCTACAAGGAGGTGCTCAAAAACAACCTCAGAGAGGAAACACAAAGAGATGGAACATCACACGTTTCCCCCATGTTAAAGTTTAAAAAAAACAGGCTCCGGTTCAAAGCGCCGTATAATGGAAGGTAAGTAATATTTATCCTTTAATCTCCCATGTTTCCAGTGAAAGGATGAAATGCTCTGTCTTCCTCTGGTGTCTGAACACGTGTTTAAGAAGTTTTTCGGGCAGGTCCCCACATTTTTGCAGCATTGGAAGGGGAGGAAGGATTGTGTGAGGGAAGAGCCGGAGGGACAGCCATGGACACAACCAGTGACAAACCTCAACTGGACAGCCAGGGAAGAACCTGCCAGGATACCAGGCAGGGACGGATGAAAGGTTACCCCAGAGGAAAACTCCTCATTCTTGATAGTTTCTAGACAAAAATAAAATTGCTTGCAATACAGTACTTATATTTTTACTTTGTTGTTGATGTTGTTATTAGTGACTGGCGGGCCTCTTGTAGCTTTGCTTTGTGGCTTTGGATGATTCATTAAACCCTTCTTTGTCTTGTTTTCCCTTCTTGTATAAAGAAGAAAGTTGCACAGAGTGTCTTTTAATGACCGTGTGTGCTTCCTGTCCTTCTCTCTGAAGTTCCATCCCACACAGAAGTCATCAGAAACGTGCCCATGGCTCTGCTGGCCCCACATCTCCTGCTCTTGGGCTTCAAGTCGCCTGGTTGAACACTGTCTATTTCAACAAAGCTGTGCAGGCAATGTTTTTCCCAGATAGAGAAACATTGTGTTCCCATTCTGTGTTTGAGCGAAACGGGGTTTTCTTAAGGTCTTTTTTCCTGTTTTTTTCAAAACAAAGGAGTAAGTAAGCAAACATGTCTGCAAGAAGCTGAATGAAACAGCCAATGGACGGCCAATGGACTTGTTGAACAGAGGACTCCTGCGAGATGAGAGAGTACAGTTTTCTGACCGGATTCGGGCTCGTGTCTTGAAACCAGACCTTGCACACACAGGAGATCACCAAGTTGCAGGCAAGGCTAGGATGGTGCTTTCTTTCCCAAGAAACTGCGTCCCTCGCAGAAGTTATTCTGAACTGAGACTTCCCACAGAAGGTTTCTGTTTTGATAACATGCCATTTTCCAATGAAAAATATTTTCATCAAAAAGTTCCCCGCCCTGTTTGCTCACAGACTGCCAATGTTAACTTGTCTTTCGATCCCCAAGGGACTAGAGGATGTGAGTACATAAAAGACAGCCTGACCAGATTGCGGAGAGAGGCACACCCAGCACTGGCTTTGCAGCTCTCCTCGGGATTAAGGCAGCTACCGTTGGCAATGCTACCATCGGTGTGAGGGGATGTGGGACTGGGGATGGACTACAGACCATAGGAAGGGATGGCTTCGGTCCTCTTTACTGGCTTCGGGACCCATACGTAGCCAGCACCTTGGAGGTTAGCATATGCCTCCAAGGCACCCTGTACATCAAATAAATAACTGCTGAATTCATGGGACATGCACTGTTTTATCCCAGAACAACGCAGGAAACCACAAGGCACATTAGCAATGTGTCCTGCCTGTTTCCATTGCCTCTTCTGGGAGCTTGAATTTACAAGACAGGGAAAGCTGTCCACCCAAAAAGCACTCTGGGTCCTCTCAGGAGAATTATAAAGAACTCGATACAGCACATTGCAATGAAAATCTATGGGCCTGACAACTCACTGTCCTTAAAGGTAGTTGCTACCCTTCCCCTCTCCTACCACTAACACAGAAAAATGTCTTTCAATCCATTGTAATGTTCTGCTCCCTTCTCTTTCTATAGGCAGAGCTCAGCTCTGGAAGCCCCAGCCAGTACTCACCAGCACAGCCCACAGCTGGGAATATCAGCTCTCTCCAATCAAAAGGGCAAGAGCTACTTTGGAGAATACCTCTATTTTGCAGAACACGCCTCTGGTCAGGGCTGTCTCCCTCAAGCTGATAGGAAAAGCTGTGTCCTCATCAAAGTGCCTCCACCTGAAGACACAGGGCAGAATTACCCACCTAAAATTCAGGCTCGTAGGCTAAACTTGTCTCTTCCCTCTATTGTTGAGGGAGGGAAAGAGGCACCTGCCAAAGAAGGTTTGTAAAGCAGAAGTTTGCACAGGTGGGATGAGTCAGAGGAGCCTGTCTCTGCAGTCACTGAGCAGGGCAGCCTAGATAACGAGCCCAGATTAGACACCTCATATTCAGACAGCCACATTTAGGTGAGAAATATTTTACCTTTGGCTAAGGCTAAATACAACATGCCATGGAGGATGCAATCCCAGGCCCTGCTCTGATCAACAGCCATTCCCTCCGCTGTGCTTCCACAACTACTTATGGTGAGCACCAACAGAGGAGCAAGACAAAGTGAAGGAGTTTCCACCTCTGGTACCATCCCCTGCTGAGGTGACAAAGGGGAGTGATGCATGAAATCCTCTATGTCAGGCCAACGCCGTAAAGGATGGCAGATTCTCCAAGGGACAGCCAGGCAAGTCTCTACGTCAGTCTCTAGATCGTGCAGGTCTCATAGACTACACCACCTTGGTCCTACAAAATACATAGTGCTTCTTGGTGCATGAGGCCATCGCCTTGATATTCTGGCCAAATTCTTACAGGTTATTGCTTTCCATCCCAGTTGTCTTGTATTTCCACCAGATGCAGTAATCTTCACTTCCTTGCTATTGTTATTTTATTTAGTTACAGTCATACTGATACAACCGCCAGGTGCCTTTGGAAAGCTAAAAGCATTTCATTAGGAAGTGAAATGGCTTTTCTAGCCCTACTTCAATTCCCACGAGTATTGGGAGGTGAAGATATTTGTTAATCTTAGTGAAGAGCTTTGAGTTCCTCAGATGGAATAACTGTCACGGCAAAATGAGTTGTACTATTATGAAGAGGTTCTAGTCCAGTTATCAAATCACTCTTCCCATCTGTACAAAGAGAACACGCTGTTGTGTCGAGGAAGTCTGCTCTGCTTTGGAAAAGCTCTAGCAGGTTGCTACAGGTGCGTGAAGATGCTCAGGAACAAAACATGCCATTCTCACAACCATATTTTTGATTTTGCATATTTGGAGGGAGAAAATACAGAATTATTAATAGTTCCCTGGACCGTTTGGCCAGGTTCTCACACCAAATTCCTTGTGAAGCTACACACTATAGGCACTTAAATCTCAGTTAAAAGATCAATTAAGTCTATCAACAGATAAAAGATTACCTGGGGCATTACAGAAATACAACATGATTTGCTGGCAGCTGGTCTGTAACCTCCAAAGAATCCTTAAACACCTTCCTGTAAATCAGAAATAAACTATAGTTCTATAATTAAGCTAGAATTTTCATTCTCCAATTAAGCTTCATATAAGATTGGTCTTTACTATTCCATGACTATTTAGTAGTCAGTTACTGCAACACAGATCCGGAGGAAGTTATATGTTCTAAAAATTAATTTTAGGCATAGAAAATGCATTCTTCATCTTAAGAAGGATCTGGGCATTCATATAAAAATTAGTATTAACTGGTAACGTCGTGTGATGCTGAGAAAAGCATTCCTGATTTAACACCGTGCATGAGAAATGATGCTTCCTGTTCATAGACCTGGAAATAGCAGAGGCTGCTCTGTGTTCAATTTATTGTTTGAATTTGGGACATTTCTACACCAGGGATCAATCCTGATCTCCTGAAGTGCCCGCTTTCCTTGCAGGATAACACATGGATTTGCAACTCTCAGAACTGTACCACTTTGTACCACAACGTCTCACTTTGCTCTAGAGCATTTTACTGTCGCACACATCCTTGTTAGCACGTTAAGAATTTAAGAGTACACTGAAAAGAGGCATGAAAAACTTCATAATACCCTGATCCCAGCTCAGTTTCACTAAACCCCTTGATACACACACAGTACAAGGTCTAACGCCCCTGCCATCCTCCTCTTCTCCTTTCCAAGATGAACCGAGCAAAAGTAACAAAAAACACAAACCAACCCCGTCATTCAGCCACGGGGACTGACGGCGCGTTACTGTGAGGCTGGAATCGGTCATTGAACCCCAGCCCCTCGTTTGTGGCATTACTGGGAGTGACAACCTGTGTGGGCAGCCGGAGAGCTTCCCCCACTCCCTTATTACCAGTATAGTGCAGTGGTTTGTGAACGTTAAAAGCCATATAACTGGTGTGTGCATTGCAATAGCACAGAACAGCTCCCTCCCCGTGGCAGAAGTGCCCCTTGGGTGCAGTGGGACATCCCCCAGGTGCAGTGGGACATCCCCCAGCGAAGGACAGCGTCTGACCCTCGCAGCTGAGGCTGTGCTGGTCCAGGAGGCACCTGTGGCTGAAGGAGCAGCCCAGAGCTGGGAAAAGACTGTGCTGTGCTGGGGTGGGGGATGAAGGGGACACACCTGCATGTCCCCTGCCAAAACCACACTGTCCCCCAGCACGGGGAGTGCTTGCCCCTGCGGAAATCCTGGCACAGCAAGAGGGAAGGCACGCATTGAGGCTGGAAGCCTCAACGTGTCGGTGGATCTGTCTACACCTGAGAGTCTGGAGATAATGCTCAGGTGACACAGAGGCAGCTGCTACGAGAAACCGCTGAGAGATCAGGGGGCAGCTGCGCTATAGAAATAATAACTCCATGAGGGTTGCGTGGAATATCCTAATCAAGCAAGAAACTTTCCCCAAGCCCCAAGAGCAAGTGGGTGGCTGCCACAAGAAGGGAGGCAGGAGGGCAGGGAGGTGGCATTCCAGCAGGATACACTGAGCAGCACGAAGAGAAATCCAAACTGCTAAAAACCCAGGGAAAGGGGGGCAGAGACAGCCCTCCTGCAAGGGAGCCTGCTTCCCAGGCGGTGTCCCTTCCCCGTGCCCTGGAGCCCCGAGAGCCCCAGTGCTGGGGGGGATGCCGAGACCCTGGCTGCCTTTGGGGGAAGGGGGGCAGGACTGGGGGGAGATGCTGCCACCTGATGCTCCCACAGCTCCGGCTTTGCAGGGAAAGGCGATGCTGGCCGGCAACAGGGGACAACTCAGCTCATTTCTTTGCCCCATCTCAGGCAGCGGCAGCAGCAACAGGAAATCCAGGAGCTCTGTGAAATGACAGGGAGGGAGGGAGAGAGCGTGAAGTCCCCTTGCCTCGGCTGGTGACGTCTCTCCTTCCTCTTTTTTTTTTTTTTTTTTCCTGTCCCTATAAAGAATCTCGGGCTCGCATCAAACTTCCCAGCGAAAGCCAACCAAAGCCAGAGGGGTGGGGGAAAAGGGAGAGAGAACCCCCTAAGGCAGGCTCTGGCCATGCCCAAGCCCCGCTGCCTGCCCGCTGCCCGTCCCGGCGTGTCCCCCGGCAGGTAGCCAGGCTGGGGGACCTGGAACCTCCCTCTCGTCCTGCCTCGCAAAACTCCCTGGAGCTGAGAGATTCCTTCTTCCTCTGCAGCACCTGCACCTCCCTGGATAAATACATCTAAGAGGCTTTTTCAGCCCGGCTGCCTTATCCCAAACTCTGGGCGAAAGGACTGCTCGGAGCAGCGACTCACTGACTGGAGGAAACTTTTTTGCCAAACTTTTCTGGTGTCTCGCTCTGCTTTTTAACTCCTTGAGTTACTCTGCACCACCCAGGCGGGCTGGGGAGCCTTCTCCTAACCCTCCCTCCCCCGGCACCCCAGGAATTAGAAAAAGCAGGGGGAAAGGAGGAATAAAGCTACTGTGGAAAAAGGGGGGGGAGGAAAAAAAGAAGCACCTTGAGAGAAGAAAAGAAGGAAAACAAACTCTGCAGCCCAAGGATGAAGCGGTGAATGGAAAGAACAATTTAACTGGAATCAACAAGTGGGAACTTCTGCACGCCTTGTTCTTCCCCTCCCTCCCCGCTCCAGCCCCGCCGGCTTTCAGAAACTTCTTCTTGCTGGAAAGAAAACTTGTCCCGGTTTGCAGACTTCTCTTCCTCGCAAGGGATATAGCTGTCAACCCCCCCCCCCCCGACACACACACACACACACAACACCACACACCCCCGCCAAGGCACCGGCGATGGTCCCCAGGGCGAGCGCTGCCCTGGCCGTCTATGCCCTTCAGGGGCTGCTCCTGATGCACGG
>JAOXNO010000063.1:1948084-1986049 GCA_028565335.1 Limnodromus scolopaceus
TTTCTGTACCATACAGTGCTTAAGAATAAGATACAGCCAGTCTGGGAAGGTTTCCCAACAGTCCCATGTGCAAGTGGCTGATGAACGAGAAGGAAGACTTGGGAGTCACGGCTTTAGCCTGCAGATGGTAGAGGAGGGATGTACGTGGGCATCCTCCTCTCATCCGACACACACAGGCAGAGGCTGAACGCTGGCAAAGACCATGCAATGCTTTCAAATAAACATACTTTTTGCTAAATCAGAATTCCAGGGATTTCATAACTTCTCTCACTTCTTCTCTGGTCATTTTAATGTCTCTCCAGGGTATCCATCTTATACTTTTCCAAAGTCTTTTACTTAAGATGAATTATCATCGTACTTCATTGTCAAAGGGGTAAGCTGACATACAGTACAATAATTTAATTGACTCAGTAATCTGAAAAATGGTGTCACTTGCTAATATTACTTTATGTTACATGCAAGATTTCTCTGTTAATGCTTGTTCTGTCTAAGAACTTAAATAGCCAGGCAAAGCAAATTTCAAAGTTATCATCCCTCACCAGCTATGTAAATATATGTATATATGGCCAGTGGGATGGCATTTTGGGTTGATACTGACCGGTGCTTTAATTTGTGTGGTACGGCCAAAGGAAACTTAATTTACCAACCTCTTTAACTTGAGGAAATTTCATTTTCCTCTGTTTGCTTTTAATTTATGTGGGTGTTATTTTCCAAGCCCCCATGGTACCCCAAAGCTGGGGTTCAGAAATAAATCCAATGGCTCTAAATTATTATTGAAAGTTGTTTCATGATTATACTTCAAAGACGATGGGGAGTAGACGAGATCTATGGCTCCAGCAGTTTGCTCTGGGTGTCTCTACAACCAGACACCAGAACAGATTTTCAGCACGTGTGAAACCAGCTCTATTTTATTAAACTCTGGCCAAAATTTCATTTCATCACTGATGGTCACTCCTGATAGGAACTTTTATGGAAACCTAAGGGAAATCCCTCCTTGATATTTTATATCGCCAGCTGAAAGTCTGACCTCTACTGGCAGTCGGGATGAATTATAAAGCGATGCATGGAGGGGTTATTGCGTTGCCTCCTAAATGCTGAACTGAAGGCAATTTCGTGTCTACAGAAAAATAAACCCCACTGCGTTCTCCCTGTCCCCTGCCTTGTGGACAGACTGACCTGTGTGCGGCTTTCTTATTGCCTTGGTGCACCGTGTTCCCTCTACAGGAAGTACCACCATAGCAGTATAGGAATCACTATATGTATTTCCAGTCTGCCAAGAAGTGTGCAATAATTTTGTGATTAATAATTAAAAAATAAATACATAAAAATTACCATGTCATATCCACACAGAAAAGAAAATTATCAGGGTTTTTTTTTTGTTTAATCTGATGGCTATTGTCACTTCAATACAAAAAAGATTTAAAAGGAGGGAAGACCTATTGAAAACTTCTCTATTCCTGCTCTAACTTAAAAAAAAAAGTCCATTCTCTTTAAGAAAATATCCAGCCTGAGAGCTTAATTCTTACCCTGAGCGTAGGCAGCCCCTTTATTCCAGGTTGAAAGTCCGGTATAAATGTTTAAACTGGGTAGGCGCAAGAGAGAAATCACTGCTTGCATCAACAGAGATTTACTGCTTGTTTTTTCATGAGAGGTCCTGGCTTATATCAAGATAGATTTCAATAGTGACTGATTCTTTCTGTGCACACGAGCAGGTTGGGGAATAGTTCTTGGAATAGAGTCAGCACAACAATTGCTTTCATTATTTGCAGCTGTACAGAACAAATAAGTTCGAAAGAAATATAGAGAGGTGCCAAATTCAATCCCATTGATGTGTGAGCGAACACAGCGTTTAGTGCTGCGCTGTGACACACATGAAGTCTGTGAATTACTGCTGTTGACTTTTCAGCCTTACATGTCGCCTTTGATAAATGAGCTAATCTGCTGATAGCTACTCAAAATAATAAAGTAATTTAGTTAAAAGAGTTTTAAAACATTCCTTCCTCAGCATCCGAAACTTTCTAAGTAACTACTCAGCGCGCACAAATTACCCTGCACAGAGCAATTCTGATGCGATTACAGGGAACTGAACGTTGGGTCGTGATGAGCCGGAATCATAACTTGATCCATGGTTTACTCTCTGTGGCTGTGACGAACTGTTAAGATGACAGGCAATAAAAATATCCAGCTATCTGTCCATCAATAGACAAACAGGCTCCTAGGAGTTCACCCGTGGTGACGATTCTGAGGTGACACAGGGAAGCCTGGAAAGGATCTGGAGACACATCTAGATGGGTTTCTACCTTCCCATTTTCCTACAGAGTGCTCTGGAGAAAGGAGAGAGATCTTGGCTAGATTCACTTCCAGATAAATGCTATGTAGTTTCTGAAGACTCAGTAGGAGTAAGTCCTCATTTGGAGGAGGTGAAGGGCAGGCAGAACATGTGCTGTGGTGGACAGCAGCGAGAGTGGAGGGTGAACCTTGGGGCCAAAGCCACCAGCAGAGAGATATGTCAGGCTCTTGCAGGGTCCCCCGTGATGGTTCATCTGAAAAACCAATATGCGCCCTTGTTCCTCCTCTCACTCCCAGCCTTGTCTGAAGAATGTGCCCTGTCCTCAGGATGGTCAAGTCAAGGAAGAATGAAAGCTATGTCTGGAGCGTCTATGAAGTAATCTTGTCTGGGAATCATCGGAAACACTTGCATCTGCAACCCTAAAGCTTTCCTCAGGAGACCATATTGGGGGAGAGTCAAAGACAGTTTCATACCTCACATTTTTTGATACTTTTTTTTCCCCTGAAGTCTTTAGCACATAGCGTGGTCTCTTTTTTTTGTGTGCCTCGTTCCCACTGGGTCTGCATATTTCCTAATCATGGAGATGTGCCAGGTCTTCTTTTTCCCAGAGGAATTGCCATAACTTGGATCAAGAAATAACAACATTCCCAGCCTTTTTTTCCATCGACATGAGATTACTGCATTTCCTAAATACTTTAAACTGTGCTTGAGTGCATGGCAGACGATTGCAGATGTTGCCACCTCCTTTCCCAGATTTCATGTTTATTTTATGGCTGTAGATCTAACTTCTGGACTTGTCATCCAGTTACAAAGAAAGGACATGTCCCCTCGCTACATAACTCAACATCAGGACAGGGTGGTGATATCTCTTTCATTCTTTAGGACTCTACACTCTACAGTGTCAGAGGGAAAACAATGGCTCTGATTAATGAGCTGCTGCCACCAAAGACCAAACAATTTTGACCTAGAGTTGCTTTCTGTGACCTCTTTCCATAAATTTGTGACTGATACGGCGATCCGTATCATGGACAGCCGAGAAAGCACGTGGCATGGTATGTCCAGGGAGTTGCCTTTGAGCAGGTATAGCCAAACTCTGAAGGCTACATTTTGATTACAGAAAACCAGAGAAAAGTTCCTGTTAATTGACATGGGGTTTTTAGGTGTCAGCACACAAAGCAATAAGGTGGCCTTGCTGAAGGGTTTCTGCTGATTGCAGAAGGAAACCAGAGTGACCCTGTGCCACTCCATCAGGAAACGCTGATGCATCTATGGGCGAGGAAAAGCCTTGTAGGGACAAATCCCAAGAGTGGGGGCCAATGTCTTATCTTATCTTTAAACACTTGCTCTACTTAGCAGTTGTTTTTACTGTGCCGGGGTTGATATCTCCTCCGCTTGAGACTAATGATTTAATTTTTTGTTGTTGTCACTAGGAACATTTACACCCGAGCTACTGTCTCTGGCTGAGCCACACAAAACTTCTATTTGTGGCAGGCAGAGAAGAAGAATGGGTGTGAACTGCTCCCCTTTCTCATGAATCAGCTGAACAAATACTGGCTCCTCTGGCTTGGAAATAAATGAAAACACGAAGCCTGTTGTTTTGCCAGAAGATACTCTTGGGTTAACAGTAGCATGCGAATATCCTGAAAGAATCTCAGCCATCTCTCCTGATGAGTTTGTGATTGCTAATTTAATTTTGGATTAACTTCCTCAGCCACTGTAGGAATGGAAGCTCTGGCTCTGGCCTACAGGACAGGGTCTCAACTCCTCCTCTAGGAAAAGTAGGAAAAATAGTTCAGCAGGGAACAGACCAGTAACCTACAGGGGTTTGGCCTGTATTAGCACCTGCTGGGAAGTCACAGCCCCCCTACGTTAAGCACTGTACAGATGCTTAGGAAAATAGTAAGGGTTTAAATCTTTACAGAGAAGTTAAATTATTATCCTCAATATACACACGGAGAATTGAGGTTTAGGAGAGCAAATAACCTGATCAAAAGCAACTCCCTGAGCAGATCAGGAGAGAAATGAAATGGGAGAGAGGCAAGCAAACCACTTTAGGTCCAGAGGGTAAGTTACCCTCTCACAGCCCTTTCTGACCTAGACGTTCCCCATCTGCAGCCCCTCACGGGGGCCTTTGGCCTCTGCACTGACTCAGTACCCACCAGAGGGTTTGACACAGAACTCAACAGCCGGTAGAAAGAAGAAAACTGAGAGGTTTGTTCCTGACTTACAGCCAAGATCTTCACCACAAGAGCATCCCTTCTCCTTTGCTGGGAAAGTCAATACTAGCGATAATATTTCATTTAGAAAATTTTGCATTTTGAGAGTATAAGACATTTTATTAATGCCAATGCATGAGCTTAGCACAATCAAAAACTGGATGTCCTTGTCCCACCCAAATTCACAACAAAAAGTGGGGGAGATGGGTCTTTTCAGTTATTTGCTACTGTCTTTTTAAGCCTTTAAAATAATAGAAAATTACTCAATTATAACAAGTGAAAGATGATTCCAGGAGCTGAAGACTTAATAAACCACCAAATATTGCAAGGCTTGTGATACAATAATGCTGGCAATACCAGCATTACCTGGCAAGGTAACGACAAGGCAATACCTTGTCATAAGAGGTGACCTTGAAACACATCCTAAAATGATCACAGGCCACTGGTTTAAACACACACAGCTTTTAAATGAATCCTTGAGCCCCACCAGTTTTCCCCCGGCAGGCAATGTAGGTAACAGCTCTTCATCTGCATGATCCATGTTATCAGTGACCACCTTATTACTGGTGACCAGAGCCACGCGTGCTGTTTGTACAGCCCCCATCGATTCCAGCACATTTTCAGAGCACAGATTATGCTCCTGATCCAGGCTCTGACTCAGAAATGCTTTGAGGTAAGCAGAGCTTACAAAACTACCCCCAGTCTATTGCCAGCAATGAACAAAACAGTTTTTAAATGTCGTGTATATGCCTCTTCCCTTCCCCCACTAAAATTATCTCCAAAACTCTGACTCCCAGTTCTGTCTAATGGGATTTGATGTGTCCTAGGGCCCAGATCTATGCACAAGAGTGACTTTACACACATGAATAGTCCCTGGAGTTCAATCATGTGCAAAAAGCTATTTGTGTGCCCAAGTCCTTGCGGAATCGGGGCCTTAGTCTAACCTGCCTCATTTAGCTGTCATCATTGCGGGCTCCGGTTTGCCTGGCAATTATTTCTTTGTCATCTGATGTGGAGGTTGGGTGCTCTTTGATCCTGTTCTCTCAGCTTTCCCCTCCGCTCTGTGCCGCGGTGCCCAAAAGGGATATGTGGATCTCTTAATCAGGTATCAAATTGACGTTGGCTGTCACCATGTACGATACCTAGACTTGTTCAATCTCACAAGTGTCTGTGAGTGCTCTTTTGGGGATAGCTACCAGGTCGTTACAGCGCCTAGAGGATGCTTGAAGGAAGACTGTTACAATAAGAAACAGAGATTAAAAATAGTTTTTCTCCGTGCTCACTGATGGTCCTAGCGTGAACAATCAGGCTTAGCGTGGGAGGGATCTCCTTCAGCCAAGAGAGATAGATTTAGAAATCATCTGACAGAGAGGTGAGGGGGGTCACACGTTACCTCTCTGCCTGTGGATCCTCTCCTGTTTAATGTTGGCTGCGCTGCAAAATCAGATTATCCCAGGAAAAACAGTTTTCAATATACTTTTCTTCCCTGGATAATGTATCAGTCAACCTTTCACATTTCACTCCCAAGGATCCATGTGGTTGTGCTGGGCTTGGGGTTTTCACTGACAAGAGCAGAATGCTAAAGTCTAAACTGAAGGTTAGAATAAACTCTCAGCGTTAGAAATGGTGCAACGAGGCTCTGGACAGAAGGCCTGACAGAAGGGCTCTTTCTCGGGGCTATCTTTAGCCTGATTACACTACACTCTCGAGTCTTGCTGTAGTCAACTTGCGCTGCCAACAAGGAATTGAGGGCAGGAACCCAACATCAGATGCAACACGTCACTTCCCAAGAGGAGCCTGTCTTTCTGCCTCGCTTTACAGAGGGGATGTTGTGCCGAGACCTATCTGTAGCTCTGCAGGAGGTAACAGGCTCTCTGCTACTTCTGCAGCCTTATCACTCCAGCCAACCCCATGCCAGAGGGTCTAAGGAAGGATGCTGCACCAGGTTCCTCACCCCCCCAGGCAGCAGTGTTAGCTTCACCGAGAAAATACTGGGGACATCCATGGTACCGATGGCATTTCCTGGGCCTTTATACATCGTTCTGCAGAGCAGAGCCTGCCAAGCTGCTTGTTCCTCTGCAGAGCTTTGCTATGGTAATGACAGGGTTGGCGCAAGCACTTGTTTTTAATTTTATGACCCTTGTAGCCCTACAGCAGGACCAAAATTATTTAGCAGAGAAGAGGAGAATGTTCTTTTAGGCCTGGACATTGTCATTTGAGCTGTGCAATCAGAGCACATCAGCTTCAGCAGGACTTGGTCCAGCAGCACAGGTCTCCCACGCCACCCGGGGCAGGTTATAGGTCCTGGTTTTATAGCGGACCACAGAGTACTACCTCAGAGAGATGTTCTTCAAAGTCTGAGAGGTTTTATATAAGGTGCAGCTGTGAAAAATGTTTTTTGAAAAGTGTGAGCCATTTCTTGATTAAAGCCGTAAAACCGAAATGGTGAATATTCACCTTCATCCTAAGAAGAAGGAAAAGCAGTGCAACTAAGCGACACGGCGGATTTAAATGATGCCTCTCTATGGGATGCCAACATTGGGTTAACTTTGCCCTTCCCAGAACTAGCACCTGCCTGTGCTTCACAACCCCTGCCATGAATAGCTTACCAGCCAGTACAGTACCAGACCTGCACATAACGTCCCAGAAGACACAGTCTTTGTACAACCTGAACAGCATCTACCTCCATCCCAGTTGCCCCAGCACCACGGACTGGTGTGAATGAGAATCCAAAGCTAAACAGAGGTTGGGGTGTGGGGTTGAGGAAAGAGAGGGGCTGCTCTGCCCAGCAGGGTGCTGCCTCCATGCCGCCTTCCCTCTGCAGGAAGCTGCTTGCAGCATCATAACGCCTTCTTAAAGCCACGAGTCTCCTCAAATACATAAACCAAATATGAAAGGGGAGTAGATCCCTTTCTTCTCATCCAACATGCCCCGGGGCTGTCCTCGGCTTTGCCTCCAAAAATTGAAGCCTAGCTCTAAAGGGACCACGGGAGGTTAAAAATTTTGTGAGGCATCATCCTGCCAGTTCTGGTATTCAGGCTCCTGATGGAGCGCAGCCTAATCTCTTCTCCCACTACTCTTGCAGTTTTGCCCTCCAACTTTTTTTCCCCAGTCCACTCAGCTTTGGCTCTGGTGTGCCAGAAAGGGCACACACTGTGTTTATATAAACCCCCCGTCACCTGGCGGCAGCGATCAAACGTGTGTGTGGCAGGCAGAGGAATTTGTCGTCCTGTCCTCCATGGGGTAGAAAAGCACTGAAATTACACTTTGCTTATTCTTTTCTTCAGCTGCCAAAGCCAAAATAAACTTTGGGAAAGAAGTAGCTCAGAAGTTTAAACAGAATAATTGAAAAATACTTTTCTTTCTTTTAGCAAAAACAGTCTCAAATAGTATAAAAGCCCAAGGACCGCATTGCTCTCTGCTCCCAGTAACACCAGCTGCCTGGCACTGCCACAGACCCCGCCGACAGTGCCACATTTGCTCCTGAGAGGTAAAACTCAGGCCTCTTTAAAAGGCCACCTCGAGACATCAGCTAAGCCCCCTCTAAGCCCTAAGAACAACTGAAGGCAGAAGAGGAAAGAAATAAAGGATTATTTCAAACCCCAGGATTTGCCAAGTCGAAGCGGCACCTGGTTGAAGTCGCAGCATAAACAGCCCAGAGCAGATCCCGGTAGGAGCTGTGTCCCAGGAGAGCCCCATGGGACCCCCACAACCCCCAGCCAGCAAATTAAATGACACTTGACAAACGCATTCAAAGCTGTTGGCCATTTTTTGGATTGTTTTTGCAAAGCTCAGCACGTGGTCTTAAGACACCGAAATACCTCAGCACCATGAAATAACACACGCTCAGTTCAGCCCGTGCTCGGGGTGAACCGGTTGTTTCTAGAAAACAGAGGGGACTTGGGGTCAAGTGCAAGGGTGTACTTGCCTGGTCATATCTCCTCCTGCAGAGTTTTGGGGCTTTTTATGTTGATTCTTTGCTAAGTATGATGCTGTTACATGTAACACCAGTTTTTAGATAGGGAGTTTGTGCTGGCCAGACTCCAGCTTCTTATTCTGCAAAGGACTTTGGACACAGAGCTACAGTGTCATCAGTTATGCAAAAGTGGGGGCAAAGGGGATATCTTTGATGCTGAAGCAATGGCCAGGACTAGTTGAAAGTCTCCAGGTCTATAGGAAGGGTCAGAATGTCTCCGAAGGGAGTCCAGCAGGATGCTGTCTGGGCAGGGTCCCCCCTTGGGAAGGATTCTCCAGTGCCATGAGATTAACTGGTCCCTGCTGAGTTGCTGATGGGAGTTAGGATGGCTCGTGGAAGAAGCTGGACTCTCCAAAGCGGGAGTGATTCACTCTCCACACCGCGAGAATATGCCAGGCTAAGAGCATTTTACTCAAATCCAGCAAAAAAGAGATGAGAGCTGGGAGGTGGGAGGCAAGAAAATCACTGTTTCATCCAGTTGAAAAGTTAAGCCCTAATGTTTCTTTTTTTGCTAGATATGTTATCTTCACTATTCTGCTGAGAATAATGCCTCTGTTATAAGCCCAGCTAAAGATTTCTGGCTTATCAAGTTCAAGGCAAAGGAGAAGATATAGATTTGAAGAGCAGGAGGGGAAAGAAAACATACGGCTTTAATGTCAGAGCTTTGGAAATTGAGATACTTATCTAAGTCTGTTTTCTCCTTTCCTTGATAATGTTACTTTGAATTTGGACAAGGAACCCAGCCTGGCCAACCTCACTTTTGTTTCTTCTCAGTTGCACTTTCCAAAAATTATACTGTCATAGACGTGCCCTCAGATATGCATCTCACTGAGGACAGTTTCACATGCAGAAGACATTTCCCGAGCCAGGAGATGACGATGAGAGAGACCTTTATCACTACTGTCACTAAAGACCATTGTCATCAGAGACCTGACAAACCTCGTCACGCTGATGATGGTGCCCCAGACACCACCACAAATTTGCTTTGGAGCGTTACAGCCACCATAACCACAAAGCTCACTATTTAGTTCAAATGCAATATTTGTGCGTGGTGCCTTGGAAAACAGCAGGTTTTTTATATCGCTTTTAATACAGTTGTGATTCAAAGAGGTGCTCCCCAGAATTATTGTTTTCTCTTCTCCCCTTGATTAAAATGTAACATATGAGCTCACATACCAAATTATGTCCCAGAGTCCTGACTCCTTCCACTTTTATATGTGTGTAAAATGCTTTTGAAACTAATCTGTTCTCCTAAAACTGCAATAATTCAGTAATAAAGCTAGCCCTAAATAAAAGGAGAGAAAGGCTGTTAGCAGGTGCTCCATGTTAGAAAAGAAAGAGATGAGGGAAACTGAAAACAAACTAAGGGGATCTCCCGACTAACTCCACGCTCAACTGAATTGCATCAGTATAAATGCAAGCACGGAGTGGGCTCCCAAATTAGGAACTACTCACAAAACAAAAAGCTCCCCTCGACTGTATTGTGCCTGTTCTACCCACACTGAATAGCCTGTCTAATGATGGTTTCTTCTTTATTTGGGTCAGGTCTTGCCGAGGAAGAATTTTTTGAGAAGCCAACGCTAAGCATTGCAAAGGACCACATTGTCATCTTACCAGGAGAAACCCTAAAAATAAAATGCAGGTAAGGATCGCTCCAGTGACGCTGGATTTGTTGGTTGTATCGATTCCCTGTACCGAGGACAGCTTCTGGTGCTCTTTGCCCTCACGTGCATGTTGGGGTAGAGGAGAATTTGCTGGGCTGGGAGGAAAGTCTCAGGTCAGCATTCAGCTTGGCCAGATTCTTTCCATTGTAAAATAGCAAAAACCCTGAGTCAGCACATGGGAAAGCTTATGGGAAGGGGATGTACCATGCTTAAGGACGTGGCTGGAAAATCCTCATCTGAAAACAGGTTTGCATTTGGCTCCTCTGCAGCTAAAATCACTCTTTTGCTCCCTGTCCATAAGTGCATGACAAACAAGACCACCAGGGCATGTCATTAGCTCTTTACATACAAACATATGAGCTTAAACTTCCTAACCTCAAATACCATCTAGCCTATAAGATGACAGTTCAATAAACAGCCGTCAGTATGCGTATATTCAAAGATCTGACCCGTTCAAACATACCATATTCTTTAAATCCAAGATAACCAGGACTCGTGAAAAAAACCAGACTGCTGATCCTGTAAATTGCGGCAGCTCTTCAGTTCTTGGCACAACGTGTAAAAACCAGCCATGCAAGAAACCAGCAACATGTTGGTAATGACGTGTGTTTGGAGGGAGATGATGCCCTGGGAATGGGGGCTGTAGCACTTGGTCCCAGCTGACTGGCACACAATTCTGTAGAACACAAGGAGACAGAGCGCTTTCTGTGTGTCAGCCAGCCAGTAGCTTGCTTGGGCACACAAAAGGCCTCAGACTGAGATGCACGTAGGCGTTGCTTGTTTGGAGTGTGATTTATACATCAAGCTACTGTGAGAGGGCGTTTTTAATTTCTTCTGAGAGCGTTGGAGAAGGCTTAAGGTAACACAGAGTGTCACGGTTTCTCTCTCTCTCACACACATACATTATTTTTACACCTTCTTGCAAAGTCCCCTTGACTGTAGCCACTACATGGATGGTGTCTTTCAACAGAAGTTACTGGAAACAGAAAGACAAAGCGGTGGGAAGGTGAATCTAAGCCGTAGTTTATGCTGACACATATGTCCCTTCTCATTTTTGTCCTAGTCCATTTAACGCACTGTTCTAGTGAAAGATAAACTGACTCATACTGTGTAAATTTGTGATGTCTCCTGGAGTGTAAGGCAGGTTTTCTCCAAACACCTCCAGCTCGCTGTGAGGCTAAGGAGGTCAAAACAACCTTACGGTGGTATTTTTAGCTCGGCAAGCAGCAAGCATGATGGCAATAAAGTTTAAATAGTCCTTTAAAGTCTAGATGTAAGGTGGACATGGGTTCAGCGTAGGGCTCCAGGCCAACTAAATCAATACTTTTCAGCAACTTTTCTGCTGCCTTTTCAATCTGTGGGAATACCCTATTTTCCTCATCTCACCATATGAACGAAGAGACGAAGAAATTCTTAGCACTTCAGTCCCAAATTGCATTATGGATGCAAAGCAATAAATCCACAGGACAGCTCAGAGAAACAGAAACACACACTAGTGTGCGTGGGAACAGAGCTCTGAGCACTTCAGCTCCTTGACTCACGCAAGAGCAGGGAATAGAAGCTGGAAGTGGGATTTGTGCACATCACGGGCGAGATTCCCTGTCTCGGGTCCTTTGCGGATGTCTGTCATCCTGTCTCCTCTGACACTCACAGATTAGCTCTGAACCAGCCCAAAGGCAGCTCTGAAGTCCTTCGTGCTTCCCGGGGGCGTTAGGGCTGTGTGGAGCGCAGCAGGAGACAGCAGACAGAACAGGTAGCTGCCGAACTGCCGTAACTCCACGTGAACATCCCTTCTCCCTTAAGGTCCATTCATTTGAGGTTCTTGGCCAGGATTTGCTGATTTTTGGCAGCCTGACCAAAGCTACTGCCGTGACTCCCCTCTGCCAGATTTGTGAAAATCCCAAAGCAGAAGCCGAAGTCTTCATCTTCCACCAGGATAAAATATACAGGAGGAAAAAGTGGGAAGCATAGGCATCCAAAATCTGTGACCTGCTCTGCAGAGCCACAGTTGCAGTTTTCCAGCCCTGGTGGACACCAAACCAGATGACAGTAGAGAAGCAGGAACATGATAACATGCTGGGAGTTGAGTGACTGAATGTGAAGTGGCATCGTTCCATATTCCAGGCCAGGAGTCCCGTTTCTTGACAGAGGTGGTCATTACGTCAGTAATGACATTAAGAAGGTGGGGAAGGAGCCCTGGGTAGGGATCTCTGCATCACAAAATAATCCAGTGCTCTGAAGGACGGGAAGCTGGTATGATGGCTGAGGTGGGGCTGTCCAAGTCAACTGAGGGGTGAGGCTGTTCACCAGAGAGGATATTCACACTTTTCCCAGTGCTCTCCTTCAGCTATGTGCTGGGAATAACCTCAAGAGTTCAGCCCCGTGTCCACATCATCTTCAGGAAGGCGACAAAAGGACGGGCAGAAACGGGGGCCAAGAGGATGTTTGTTTAAGTGTCACTGAATTTGCTGGCAAATGTGTTCCCTTATTGCACCTACTGACCGCAACAAAGCCACTGGCACAGAAAGAGCAGTTCCAGTTATTAGCTAACTGGAAACTTCACACAGCTCGCTTGCTAGATACCTTTGGTGTTAAATCTCTATACCGAGTCGGTGTGTCTAGACCGGATTTCTCCCTGCCAACACTCAGCTGGAGAAATCCACAGGTTCTTACTCCTTCCTCAGATCAGCAAATGCCATTGGGTCAATGGGAATTCATTAAGTGAGAAGGGGTGAGTCAACCCCCTGTCCTTTGGAAGAGTGGCTTCTCCCTGCAAAGACAGACCAACAGAACTGCCTCCCTCTGATACTAACTTCTTTCCAGAAAAACCCACGATTACCCACATACCCCACCAGTTTCCATATTGACCACCAAAAACCAGTCTACTACAAAAAGACCACAATCTTCACCTCCTAAGCATGTAGAGCATGTACTAGTACATCATGAGAGCCCTCAATGTGTAGCCCAAGCAAAAGATATTTGATAGATATTAGATATTAGATTAGATCTGAGGAAGAAATTCTTTGCTGTGAGGGTGGTGAGGCACTAGAACAGGTTTCCCAGAGAAGCTGTGGCTGCCCCATCCCTGGAGGGGTTCAAGGCCAGGTTGGACGGGGCTTCGGGCAACCTGGTCTGGTGGGAAGTGTCCCTGCCCAGGGCAGGGGGGTTGGAACTGGATGGTCTTTAAGGTGCCTTCCAATCCAACCCATTCTATCATTCTATGAATCTATGAAGAGAGCTCCAGGAGCTCTTGCTCCCATGGTGTGGCCTGATGTTTCCAGCACAACAGGACTAGTGCAACCAGTGCCTGTTACCGACCTAACCTAGAGCTCTCTCTGAGTCCTGCAACAGGTTATTAAAAAGCCTTACTTTTTGTTGGAGAAGCACATAGCATTGCATTTGACATTAGCTGTGAGCAGAGATAAGAAAACAAACGGGTCAGGTGGGTCATGGTGCATGGTCTGCCAGCTTTATGTTCTGCCTGCTGTGACAGGGTGAATTAAAAAAAAAATACGTCTTGAGCAGACACTCTAAGATTTGTAATCTGATTAGTTCCAGACCCTTCACAAAAATCAAGATTGAGGCACTGCTGATTAAGCAAGAAAGATGATGCAAAGTTACATAAATGTTCTCCTCCCTTCATGAAGCCCTAATATAAGAAAATACAGGTTAATGTAGCTGTTAAAATATGCAAAGTCCTCAACTTGGAAGAAACATATAATTTTAACAGGTGCTTTCTAACGTTTGAAGTGGCTAAAATATAGTGTTATAAAAACAAACTCATACTCAGGAAGTGTGTTAAAATAAAAACTAAACTTTGTCTGAAGTCATGACTCTAATTTTGGTGGGTTGCATTGACAGGGGAGCGACGTCTGTGAGCTGGCTTTTGAGGGAGAACCAGAAGGAAGACCCTCGGGTGCACATCAGTAACTGTCGCAATAACACAAGGCAGAGCTGCAGCATGCTTGTCCTCAGGAAAGTCATAGCTAACGACACCGGCTACTTCACCTGCATCCGTGATGACTCCCCATCTAATGAGGATCTCATGGCTAGGATTTATGTGTTTGTTAAAGGTAAGAATTTCATTTTATCTTGTTGTTACAGCTTTTTAGGGGATCTATGCTAGGTAGAACAAGCAACCCAGTTCAGATGCTTTCACAAATCCCACCTCCCCACTGACCCAGCGCTGGAGCAAGCATCAGCTTTGACATTTTGAAGAGGGAGGATATATTTGGATTTTCATGCCAGGTGAATTCACAGAGACCCAGATGTGAGAACCAGAAATTACCCATCTTGTTCAATTTTGGGACTTCTCCCATTTAGTTTTGTGTTTCAAATAACTGATACGCTGATTTCTTTAAACGTCTTTTCTTTTTTCTTTTTCCTTTTAAGACTAAATTATCTTATCCTAAAGGGTTTCTTTCCTTCCTCCCCAGGCACGAAACTCCCCAACAACATTCTTTGTAATTCTTTCTCCTACACATTTATATACTGCTTTGTCCTTCGCATCTGTGACACACACTTAGCAAAGCGGGATGACTGCATTATACATATTTAACTGTAAAAAAATGGCCCATTGCTCATTTTTGTCCTCATTGAGCTACCTCTCCCCCATGTGTCAGAATCACTGAGTTCAGATCCAATAATAAATGCAAGCAGAAACTTCAGAGGAGTGTGGTCCTCTGTGAGTAACTGTATGAAACATCCTGAACAACCGTTTCTATAATACGAATTTTTGCTAGAAGAATATTCCCCCAAAATGCTGATATTTTTTTCAAACCTAGTTGACAAATGCATTACTAAACCACTGAATCATCTTGGTTATTCCAAGCTGAGATGGGGAGTAGTCAGATAAAGGAGCTGACTTTTAGTGTCTTGAATAAGGGATGCCATGAACTGCTTTGGTGCTGAAGAGGCTCACTGTTCAGTTCCCCACAAACTCAGGAAAATGAATTAATTTCATTTTTCTTGCAAATGCTAAAATATGATTCTTTGAATCCTTTTACTAAAACACATGCTAGAGAGGCAATGAGTTTGTCTGATATTATTTGAATAGTTCAGCAAACCGACACAGAAAACCCATGTACTTGCTGGGCAGCTCTGATAGTCTCGTGGTGTTGCTAACGATGGTGAAACCATCATGGGGCGCAATGTCGATCCCAAGGGTACTGGGATACACCCACGCAGTTAAATTCAACTTCTGCACTACTAGGTGAACACACCTGTTTGATTCACATGGATGACATTTTCCTGTCCCTTTATGTCTCTTGAAAATAGTCCCTCTTTACCCTTATCCTGCTTTCCCAGCAAGTCTTCCTCTTATCGGAAAGTAGCTTTTTGGTGTTACTTGTTAGTTCCTGCAGTCATTTTTTTTCCTCCCTTTCTATTTCCTTTTTCTGATTTTTTCTTGTTACTCTAAGCTCTGGTTGCTTTATCCACCCTAGTTCTTGTGCTGAGCTGTTTCCTTTTCTCATTACGCACTGCTCAGATGCCCCACATCTCATATTGTTAACCCAGCCCAATGCCTACGCTTCAGGAAACAGTGCATTGAAAACCCCATTCTCTGACCTGATTCAGTGCCCTGGCTGCCTACCCAGGCCTTCATTACTCTATGGCTGGAGCACGTGCAGGAAATCTTATGGATCTTTTGGGACCTCCTGAGTGTTTTCCCTAAGAAAAATATCTCAAGTTATGGAACGCTTACCGGCGATGCACTTGGAACAGCACTAATCTAAAAAAAAATTGCAGGATGTCCTCTTGCTTGCCTGAGTCTGCTGTGCCAAGACTCCCCTGAAAAACAGCTCTGGATGGGTGTTTTCTCTAAATCACCCTCCGAGATTGTCCTCTCTCAGAGGCAATTTTATTGTGTCAGATGCCCTCCCTGCTCTAAAAGCTCTTACTCAGACTCCTGTGCTTTAAAAGTCATCGAAGGAAAAGTGGGTAGAGAATGAACCACTTTGAACTGTGCACTCCACGGGTGAAGGAGAGAGAAAGGCAAGTCAGTGGGGACCCTGCTGGTCCATGTCCTGGTGGGCCACTATCTCATCCACCCCAAAGCCCAGCTCTGCCACACCAGTTGGGTCTATAAACTTGCAAGTTTATAGACTGGGATCCAGCCTCCCAGTCTGAGGAAGCTGCTTGGCCCCAGTGAAATGAAGCTATTTATACCTCAGCGTGGATGCTGTCCTCAGGGCAAGCTCTTCCTCCCATTCAGTTCCTGTGTATGCTTGTTAAAAGCCAGCAGGCTGGTTTGGGGACAAGAAAGCTGTTCTTCAGTGAGGGCTCTACGAATTGTGGAGTTAAGCAAGGCATTCAGAACCTACCTATAATTTCTTCAATATTTAAACATGCCTTTTTGAGGTAGTTGGCCCAACAGCGTCTGGGCATCACTGAGAAACCCATCAGTTGGCTCCAAGTGAAGAAACTCACAGTTCCCAGTGAGTGCCAGAGAAGGGTGAGGTCCAAAAGACATCTCTCTGGATGTTTTGCGGAGAAAGCAAGTGCTCAACAGGGTGTTTATGAGACTGAGCCAGGTGGAGTGAGAAAATATTGAGCCAGACCCCGAAGGCTGGAGATTCCTCTGAGGTTACAAGCCATTATTGCCAAAAAAGGAAGGGGAATGGTATTTTTTCCCTTCGTTCCTGGCCTGCTGCTTGACACCGAAATGAGAACATGATTGTATCGGAAGCCCTGCTTATTGGCTATTATTTCCTGTGCTTGCTTCTGTTTTTACAGCCTCCCTGGTGGAGGTTCTAAGCTCTGTCAGAATCTGGCATCCAGCAGCTCTCCCCCCCGGTGCAATTGAGCCGTGACCTCGGCACATCAGTCAGATCATAAGGGACCCGCAGGCGGCAGGGTCAGTGGCCATGCCTCAGCTGCGCCCTGACAGTCTGGAGGGAGGGAGAACTCAGGATCTTAATCCTAAATAATTGTTCCCGAGGCCTTTTCTGCTTCCCGCTGCAGCTGCAAGTCCCAAGGACCGTAATTAAAAAGAGAGACAACCCCCTTCTCCTGTTGCCCGTCTCCTTGTGGAAAACACAATGTAGCTCAGGGCTGGAACAGAAATAGTTGGGTGTTTTTTAACTGCGTTGTTCAGCTTCATTGCGACTCGAGGGATAACCTCTGCTGTGAAACACAGCGTCTGGACGAACACAAGAGCAGCCAAGTAACTCTCTGGTGGCTGCTGTCAGAGAAGAGGGTGAACGGGGGAAGCCCACCCTCAGCCCACAGGATCTGCTGTCTCTGCTGAGCCAGCTCTGGACCAGACGCAGTAAAGACAAGTCTCCCCTGCAAAGCAGCTGCCCACGTAGGAGCCCACGTCAGAAAGTCTCACGTGGATGGCATTTCCACTGGAAATGCTGCCAAAGCCAGGTAGCCAATGTCATTTGCTTTTATCTCCTGCAATTACCCTTCCCAACCCAACGGATACTTCCCCATGAGGAACACGCTCATTTATTTCAACCTTTGAGATCCCTGTGCCCAAGGAAAGGGCAGGCTGTCTATTTTGTGTTAAAATACAGCGAGCCCTCTCTACGATGTTTCCTAGGGCACAGATAAAATCTAACATGGCTTAGAGAAGGCGGAAAAAAAGACAAATCAAGCAAAGATTCTCTCCATCTTCCCAAAGGGCTCTCCCAGACCCCAGCCTAGACAGAAGTCGGGACTTGCAGCTCTCAGCTATTTGAAATGCTGTTACTGTCAGCAAAGCAACTGTCTCAAAGTAAGACAGTCCTCAGGGCATCAGCTGGAAGAGCTCTCTGTACCAGCTGAAACGCTGCCTCAGCTTTTGCAGTGATTTCCCCTTGCAGCCCTTAGCTCTCTGTAGCAGTCAGGGATTTGCTACACCTTTTTGTACCACTCAAGGCATCAGCAGGAAGGAGCATGAGCTCAATTCTGTTTTACTTCCCTCCATCAGCAACTCGTCTGACATTATTACTGTGGGAACTGGGACCAGTCACATCTTGCCAAATAGCGTCTAAGGAAAGTTCATCTGATTTTCCAAGCTGTGCTCTGATTCCTGTCCACACACCCCAAGAGCACTGCTCTGCTGGAGGCAACCTCCTCCTCGCAGGCATGGGGCGAGCAGGCCAGCAACGGGCAGCATCTATTACTATTTATGCAAATCAGGGCTGTTATTCTGTTTCTGAAATACTTATGGCCATGATGGGGCTGGTTCTCATATAACCACTTCAGAAAAACATAAGTCCCACCTTCTCTGATACTGTAATTGGCAGGAAATGATGTGAGTCCAATACCTCAGTGTTGGCTGCCACAAGGGTCCCAGTACACTGGGGCAGAATCACCAGTTCCTGTTTGTGCCAAGCGTGGTTCACTCTTTGAACATGTAGATCGGTGGACATTTCAACAGTGGCTTCCCACCCAGAGCAATTCAGCTGCTGGCGTTTCACCATCTCAGTGCTACTGGGAGTTAGGAACATGGCAGGATTGAAGGAGTAATTTGTTCCCACACATTAGTTTTTCAGCACTGATGTCCACAGAAACTCAGTGTAACTAGAAGATGCCCCTGCAGAAAAGTTGAGTTCTGGCTCCTTTTAAGGTTCAGATGGACACCATGAAGCTGGTAGTACTGCAGGCATGAGCCACAGTGCAGTCCTGCCGGGACCCCAGAGCACAAGAACTGGAAATCAAAGGTGAAGCAAGATAGACATTTATATGGGAGCACAAGTCCTGTTAAAACCATTCTGAAGGAAAAAGGGGGATGCATCCAAGCAGCTTGTCCTGTCAGAACATGCATCTTGCTGCTTGGTGGCTCCAGCAGCAAGGAAGGGGATGAGCTCTCCCTTGCTATTGCAAATGAGGAGAGGTGGAACAAGAAATGTACTGGAGCAGAGTCTACCATCAACCACAGCCTCTGCTTTATCAAACGGTACAGCCCAGGGACGAGAAGCCCCATCTCCTTCATCCCTTCCCCACTGAGAGAAATCTAAAGAGGATGGGAGTGCATGAAAGCACCTCTCACATGAGATCATATTTTGGTTCTGATGTTCTTTGAAGCCGATTTCTGCCTCCTTAATTCTCTTGACAGTTCACAGAGATAATCTGAATGTGAGAAGCAGAAATGCAGGGCCAGGGTGACAGCCCTGACTTGGGCTTTGGCTTGCTTTCCAGAAGATATAACCAGTGAGAACAGAGCTGGAGCTGCATTTCTTCTTTCTTTCACGCTGGAGACAGCTCCACTTGCTGCCAGACACTCAGCGAGCTGAGATAGGCAAACGCTGTCCTGTCTGCTCAGCGTGGAGCCCAGCAGATAAGCTGGCTGTCTCGCACTGATGGGTGGAAGGGTTTGGCACCATATCCCAGTTAACAGTGGAAGGGTTTGGCACCATATCCCAGTTAACAGTGTGTAGGGCCACATGACGTGGGAATACAGGCTGTGTCACCGTGCAGGACCCCCTCTGCTGTCCCTCAAGCACTAAGGGCTGGATCCAAGGGAAAAGTAAGACGCTTTCCATTCTGAGTCAAGACATTCAGTATCTTTGAATCATATCCTAAAGGGTCGCTTTTAAGTGGAGGAGCCTCGTAAGATATGCTGGTGAGTGAACAGCGTCAGTTCCTGGCTCTACATCAGTGACAGCACTTGACATCCCAGCAGGAAGAGGTAATGACCCCCTCCTTCTAATGGATGAAGAGAATTTCTAAACGAAAGCCTAACAGCCAAAATCACACACAGTTCCCCCACTTCTTCCTTCTTGCTTCTTCTCCACTCAGTAATTGCTAATTGCTGCACGCTACCCAAGGCCTGGGGGCAGCTAATGTAGGAGACCTGTTCTTAATGATGGGACTTCAGGTAAACTGGTCAATATTTTCTGCAAAGTCTATGCCTGCCTAAAACCTAGTGTTATGGGGAGTCAGAATTTCTTATTTTTTCTGAATCTTGAAAGATCGTTTCAGCCAAAGTATGGCAACTTGGGGTTTTTGGTTTGGTTCTTTTTAAATAAATCTTTCCACGTTGTCTTTTATTTGTTTGGCAATGAGAAGTATTTTGCTTCCATAATTCTTGAAGTAACACTTTTTAAAGTAATATTTTTCTCTACAAGTATTGCTGTGTTTCTAACAGTAATCTCCAGGGGAAGAATGTATTTCATTTGACCAAAACAGAATGCTTCATGTTGACTCAGAATGGTTTCTGGGGGTTTTGCAGTCACTTTTGTTTTGCCTAAAGATAAAATATTCTGCTTTTTGTTTAATCTAAACATTCCACCACTAATTCTTTTCATTGGCCTGCCAAACTGAAAAATCCTTTATTTTCAAAGATCCAGTTTCAAAACAAGTGACTTTATAGAAGTTACTCCTGTACTGAGAAGCAGCTTTGATGGGTTACCAGGAGGACCAGAGCAGACTGGGCAATTTCCTTGTAAAGCTTTCCAGAATACCCTGACCAAAGTGTCACTTAACTGCTAATGATCCTATTAACATAAAGAACAGATTATAAACCTCCTCGAAGTGTTTTTGACCTTAATGAAGACAAACTTCATGGGGATTATGTCAAAACATGAACTTAAAGAACCTGTGAAACTCTGCCCAGGCTTCCCAGCTAAGGTACGACTGAATGAAGAAAATAAATAGTGAGGGTGAGAGAATTATCTTTAGCAGTAAGAAAGTGAGAAGCAAAATGAGAACATTCAGGACTTTCAGAGACATGAACAGCCATGGGTGACTGTCCTCAACGGCCATTTAGTGCTTTTATCTCTGTGGGCTGATGGATAGTATCTGAAGGGAGAGGTGATGTTAACTCCAAGGCTTTAGATATGATACAAATATCATGAGACAAATCGTCATCACGGTGTACGAAACAGGAACAGAAATGAAAAGCACCCAAAATCCTGTACAAAATCCTCTGTGTGTGTCTAAGGAGGACATTTTGAACATGCAGGCAGGTGACACAGTGCTGAGAAGCAAAGAGCTTTAGGAGAGAGCCTACAACACGCCGAGTTCCTGGGGTGCAACGCTGAGGGCTTTCAAATCCCTCGGCTTCAGCAGCAGGAAGGGGCCGGGAACCCTCTGGAGAGAGGGATTCACCTGGCAAGTGAGCGTGAGATAATTACAGAGCGCCACCACCTCCTGGTAGATAGTCACCTATAGTACAGATAACGCTAAACAAAAGAACAGATGTCACCGCAAGGTGACAGAGTCCCGTATCCGTGCTCTCACGCTGTCACTGCGGAGGCGTGAAGAGAGAGCAGCACCTTCCCCAGGCAGTTGCTCTTACACCGCTGAGTTAAAAGGGACCCTCCTTAAGCTCATCTCAAGCAGCAATTAATCTCCACCCAGACAGAACGAGAATTTAAACATGAAGGGCTTCACTGCCCGAAGGTAAACAATGTTCTTGTAGGCACTTGACCTTTGAGTCGCTTTGGTGTGTGGCCTCTTTGATTCTCCTGCCTGGCTGTGTCCCCGTGGCTGGACCGCAGGCTGCCTTCCCCTCCGCAGTCCTGCTGCCTCCGCTTCCTTCGCCTTGCTGTTTGTGTTCCCTCTCCAACCACACTGGATAAACACCAACACCCCGGCCGGGCCGCAGCTTCCTGCAAAATTCCAGTGTCCGGGAGAGCCGGCCAGCCCGGCTGAGACCCCGGGGAAGGGGCCCTTCTCTCGCCTCTGAGCTGGTGCCACAGCTGATAAGTCCCTAAAGGGCTACAGCTCTTGTCTTTCTTCACATATAATGAGCTCTGCAGCCCACAGTAAATTATTCTTTTTAATTATCTTATGGGAATTGTTAGGTGTTTCCTTATGGTTAAGATTGATAGGGCACGTTACCTTCCTAACTCGGAGGGAGCCGATGTGCAGGGGAATATCCTCTTTTCTCTTCAGGGAAATACCCTCTCTTCATGAAGGGGTTTCTTTGCTGAGGACTTTTCCCCTGGGAGCTCAGTGCTGGTAACTGCAGAGAGTTTCCAAGCCTGGTATTGCAGGCCAGCACCTGCGTTTCCCATGCCACAGCTCTCCCAACTGCAAGAGCTGAGTGCAATTGATTTACACCATCTGGACTTCGAGATTGTCCTTGAGGCTGAGGTTATCATTTTTAACGAACAGTGACCCTGTCCCTTTTGTTTCAAGAAGTTCTGTCTCCGAGAGACTTTTTTACAAGGAGTTAACTGATCGCTGATTAACTTATGGTGGTGAAAGTGTTTGTAACGCCGGCGGTGACGCTCCCCATGTTCCAGCAGATCATTTTTCCGTGCCAGAGTCAGCCTGAATTTACTTAGCAGTTTCATGAAGGATTCAGGTTTTTTTCTGCGCAGACCATAACGAAGGTATCAGCTGGCAGCTGATTAGTTCCCCAGTCAGTATTTATTCTTTGTCATTTCGTTAAGATCCAAAGCTGAGCCACTTTCTACTTGCTTATCTGTTAAGTGACCGGCTCAGCCGCCTGGAAAGTGCCGGTGCTCGCAGCGTCTCCGTCCCAACACACGTGGGGTTGGCTCTCTCCTGCTTATGGGGCTGATGATATTATTTTTCCTTTTTGCACAGAATTTCACAGTTGAGGAGGAAAAAAAGCCTCTCTGGCCTCACTGACGTAGCCATGGTTATTTAGTGAGTGCTTGACCTTCACCTCCAACTGCCTTTGCCTTTCCTTCCAGGGTCACTTTCCACTGATGGCCAAAGTGTGGCCCTAAGCTCAGGTTTAACCCCTTGTGTCAAAACTGTAGTAGTTTAGCCCTGCAATTAGCTGCCACGTTAGCATCCTCGCTTCAGGAGCTGCTCCGCTGACTCACACAGATATCTCACCCTGTTTCAATACTCCAATTCCAATATTCCAGTTTCAATATTCCCATATCGCAGACTGAGCCAGGGAGGAAAGGAGGCCTGGGGTAGACAGAGAACTCTCTTTAGGCTGTGGCTATAAACCAGATAAATCTCTGAGATAACACAAATGACGGCCAACTCTTACTGCACAGGGCTCTAGGAAACCTCATTTTGTAGGAAAGAGAAGGAGCCATAAAATACAAACCCCTTTTCTCTATTTTTTTGAAGCAGAGAGAGGACAATGCCCGTGAGACCTGCCATCTACCAGAGATCACCAATCAATTGCAGCTCAAGCCATCCTCTCCTTTTCCAACCCTTTATAACCCAGAAACTGCCTGTTGCTGTTGTTAATTGCACAGTGATTTTAAAACACCCTCTAGATTTCAAATACTGATGGTAGAAGGGGAGATTTATATATTTCGGCTTCCAATTCTGGTTGTAGCTTATGATCCGGGACAGTGTAATTCTAGCGACTGGCTGGACACACGGCAATTCAGGTGCAGGCTGCTAGTAAAAAATCAATTTGGAATGAACTATAACTTCTGTTATATATACTGTAAATTCATGCTTCCCATTTAGGTGTTCCTCAGTAGTTTAGTACCATCATGGTAAGTATCTGTACTATTTACAGCTGAAAAAATTAGATTATTTTTGGGTCTGTTGTGAATCCGTTAATTTGGTAGAGGTCAGTCTTGGGGTAGGGAGAGATGATGGAGGAGAATGGGGTTAAATAATATTTTTTCTTTCCCCTGAACAGGAAATAGTTTTGAGAAATTGTATTCTGCTGGACTAAGATATTTCAATCATTGCATAATTCAATATTTTCTGACATTTTAGGATTATTTAACTTTTGCTTAGCTGCCTTCTTTTGATTTATGTTACTTTTAAAAAAAACCAGTGCTATTTTGAAATTCCCTCTAAAAATACCAGCACAAATATTTTTAAATTCAATGTTCCCATTTTTTTCAGTCCAAACAATTAGTCCAAATTTGATCCAGATTTGTGAACAGTTTGGTATCAAGAAGCTCCTGCTTTAACACTTGGTCCTTGGCAATAATCCCTAGATGACACTGGCATTTGCAAAGCAAGATGTCACTGGCTGTCTCATCACACACCACAGTGAACCTTCTATGGGCAATTAGCCACTTGGATTACGGTGCCCCTCTGGTGGTTGACCAGTAAAGGAGGAGTTTCTAAAATCAATGTTCTTTTCCCTGCAGACTACAAAAATCCATTTGTGGAGATTCATCCAGAACATCCCGAAATAATCTACATTTTAGTTGCTAAGAAAACGGTTGTTGTCCCTTGCCGGGTCACCTCGCCAGATATCAGACCTAAGCTTACCCAGGTAAGTGACTGTTCCAGAGAAACTCAATCAATTCAGAGGTCTGGGCTGCCAACACAATGGGTAAAAGTACAAAATAAAATGCATGGATGTAGCTAAGTTTCAGGAAAATAAAAAAAGCAGAGACACAGACAATCCAGGAGCACAGTCCTGCTCCTGCAGTGTGTCACTACTGAACTGTGCACAACGGTGTTCTGGGGATTAGGCTGAGTTTAAAACATATTTTTCTCATCTTGTGGCTTTTTGTTCCTCCATAAATTGGCCAAGATAGATGGCAAGACACTATTTTTCTTCAAAATTCTTTATATAACACCTGGCTATTAGCTATCCTCATGAAAGCTTCTCTCTTTTATACCTTGAACCGCCTCAGAACAGTTGCCCCTTTTCGCTTGATTTCATAAATTTAAACCGAGTTTCAGCCTTGGGAATAAATGGCTGCATCATCCATCCCTTCGGCAGCAGTTCCATCTGAATGCCAAGGTTACAGAACGGTCTGCAGAGGCCAAGGCCATTTAGCATAATAAAAATGGAAATTTAAGGTCTGGGGCTTCCTCAGTCGACGGAGATCTAGTCACTCATTTAAAGGACTTTAGAATTGCTCTGTGGAGAAGCGTATTGCAGGGTGAGGAAGAGAACATCGGTCTCCTGGCTCCAATCCTGCCGCTTACCTAATAGGTTACGTGTCCTTCCGTCCCCGAGCTGGGCTGGCTGCTCGAGATGTCCTACTGGGAACCAGAGCTCATCCTCTGCCCCTGTGCTGGAGGGGCCGGGAGAGCTGAGGTTATTCTGCGGGACACGGCGTGACAGCAGAGCACCTGCAGATGGGCTGCTGCTGAGGGGTCTGAGGACCTCGGCTCCTCTCCGGGGTTAGATGTCATAGTTGTTAGATGTTTCCTTCTCCGGGGACACAGCCCATGAAATCACGGTGGCCTGAGAGAGCGCTGGGGCTCCTGCTGAGACCGATGGCAGATTTCCAGTAGACGTGCAGAGGGACAGGACCAGCCTCATTGCTTTAGCAGATCTCTATTTTTAAATTTTGTCAGGAGGGATGAAAAGGGAAGGGGAATAAGGCTCCTCTCCAGTAACAGCTTATCACTTCAGCCTGGATAACTGTTACCACCTTCTCCACTTTGGCTATAAAAATGAAACATCCCCACCTTATTTTAGCCTACTTCAACCAAATTCATTGCTGGAGGACTGCTGCTGACTTCGGCGCAGTCACACGAGCCTAAAGGTGGCCTTGGAACCCCGACCAAGCAGATCTCCACATTTATCCCCCCTTATTTATAGGCAGCCCTGCTCTCCCTGCTTTGCCAGCTCGATTCTCTCCCGGTAATTTCTTCAAACACAAGCTGAAGTCCTTTACCTGGCTGGAATGAAATCTCCGCTGAAATCTCCCTTTCGAATTGCAAAGAAAAGAAAATTGTTCCCCAAAAAGATTTTTCCCTTTTGGGCTGGACTGCAGGGGGCAGGGATGTCGATGTTGGGTGCCGCTCCCCAAAGAAACCCTCCCGAGGCCGGGAGCTGGGAGCTGCTCCCCGGGATGTGCTTTGGGAGGCGTGTGGTGGCTTCGGGAGCCACCAGCCCCATCTATGGGAAGTCACCGCTTGTTTTGCCCTGTCGGGGAATTTCCTAGCAGCGTGCGGAGCCGAGGTGGCGGCTTCCCGTGCGAAGAGGAAGCGGGGCGGGAGAGGGGTGGAGGTAAGGACAGAGGAGGAGAGGTGAATAAGGCGATCAGACAAAATTAGAACATCCTCTTCTTCCAAATTTAATCTCCAATGGACAACGCACTTCAAAGGGAGGGAAGCCACTGTGATTTCCTTCAAGCAGCATTGACGCTTTTTGTTTGATTGTTTAAATATATATTTTTGAATATTTTATGAAGACGTTTAATATCTGTGTAGTGTTGAAAAGGGCCTCCTGAGTAGGGTTATTTTTTCTTTCCCCTTCCCCTATCCATCAGAGAGCAGAGCTGCCAAACCATGAAGTTCAGCTTTATCACATTTTATTATTCTTGTAGAAAATGTACTTTTTTCCACTGTAAATTAAGTTCCTTATGTTACCATCATACTTTAAAATCATTGTACTCTCTGGCCTTTGAATATGTATGGGGTAAGGTGCCTCTTGCTAATACTAAACATATCCCAGCTAACTCTACCTATCATCTTTGCTATTAATAAACCCATGCTAAGACACACAATTCAAACTTTTAATTTTGCTTAACATGATTTTAATTCCGGGGGAAAAAAAGCATTTTCAGTCTCGTCAGATCTGTTTAGTCCCCGATCTGGTCCAGTGTGCATTTGCCACTTACAGCTTTGACCTTCAGGGGTGTTAAAGCATGATTAAGCCTCAGGTCTCAGACCTCTTTCTGTAATTTTCCTGAATTTTCCTAATGGTTCTGAGCAGAGACACCACAGTTTGATTACTGCAAAAGTATTTACATGAAATCCATGTTTCCTACCACTGTCAGAAGAGAAATGCAGTCCTTTCTGGCTGTGCCTGTTTCCCCACAGCAACATCACCAGCCGCTGCCCCACGGCCATAATCCCTTAGTCTTTGATTTGTGCCGAATACGTAACAACAAGCGACCTAAACCAATGCCAACCCCACCAATCGTATATTCACAAGAGGTACGAGCATCCGCTCTCAGAGCCTGGAGCTGAAATTTCTTTGGAACAGGAGTATTATTTAAACGGAACCCTATCTAAAGCCCGCTGTCAGACAAGAGCACTATTTGTTTGGAGACAGAAAAATAAATTGCGTGCTGTGTAACAACAAGAATAAGAGCAAAACTACTACGTCACGGAGGAAATTCCCACTTGCGGTCCCCAGTGCAGCTCTCCCCTTCGTTTGCTTCAAAAGCTAAAACAAGGTAGCTCCGAAAAGGAAAATATTAACTTATCTCATCTTTGAGAAGCCGGTATGTGATAAGAAGGATGGAGAAGCACTGTGCAAATAAAAATTAGTCATCATGTTGTAACTGTGGGCACACTGAGGTTTCCCCAAACCCTTCATTTTTCAGCAGCGCGCCCTCAGTCCCAAAGAGCCTCCCTGTGTCCTGCTGGAAAAGTCAGACCTACGGCCATTCACTTCCCATTCACCTGCCGGCAAACAGGCGGGAACGAGCGAAGCTCAGTCATCTGCTCTTTTACAGACCCCTGCATTTCATTTCACATATTTCTTTTCCACATTACGATCCAGGATTTTCAAAATGACTGGAAAGTAAATTGCATTTTCTCTGGCAAGTAGAGGATTTCCCTGTGTGTTAATAATAATAATAATAAACAACTAATTATTCCCACCAACAAAAGCTAACCTGCTTGACATTGGTTGCTGTCCAAGGGTATACAGAGGGCTCATTCTTATTAAATTCATTTTTGCTCTAGTTTATTTTCCACATTTGCCTTTCCTATCCTCACTTCTTCCTCAGATACTGTTTTTTTTCAAGAATCTCAGAATATTACAAATATTTATGAATTTAGGACCAAAAATTTCTCAGTTACTAAGTCCCCTTATTTCTGCCATCCTATGATTTACCATCTTAAGTCACCCACGCTGCTCAGTCCCTAGTGGAAATCAACAGGCTGCTTTGAAAGTGTCTCATCCCTTTCTGTGACACAGAGAGAACTGGGTGATAAGGCACAGACCAGAGCATACAGGTGACTGCCATCAGGTGAGATGGTGACATGAATAATTCTGATTTTTGGGGTTCTAACGTCACATGTATTTTTTAAGTGCTGGGAGATCCCAGAGAAACATGCAGTAGCTACATGTTGCTTTAGAAGAAGAGTTTGTTCTTAAACACTTCCAAAAAGATTACCCTACAAAATTCATGTAAGATAGGCATAATTATTTCCAGTAAAGAGATCAGAGAAATGGGACCTACAATGGGTAGCGTGGTATCTTGCTTAAGATCTGAGAGGACTGAATCAAAAGCCCAAGTTATGATGTCCATGTTTTGGATTTCACAGAGAGTCATACCTTAGGGAGGGCTTTTCTATTTGCTTATGCTGATGTTGCTTAAGATATGTGTGGAATGAGACCACCAACCTCTCTGAAAGGCCAAATACCTCCCCTGCCTCTGGCAGAACAGCCTTGGCTGGTCATCTTTGTGGTCTAGGAGGGAAAGGGAATGTCTCACAAGCCTCCGATCCGTCTCTTCTCTTTCAGTACCCTCATTCTGTAGAGATGAACTTCAAGAGGATGGTGTGGGACCCAAGAAGAGGATTTGTCATCCCCTCTCATTCTTTTGTTTACTCCGGAGTACTCACGTGCACTGTAAACGTGAGCGGAAGCGTGTTCACCTCCTATTACCTGGCACAGAGACTGGGTGAGTGACCGCTGTGCGCCGAGGAATGACCAACCCCTAGGTATTATTTCTTGGTTAGCCTCAATTATATTTGATCTATCTAATTGCTATGTATCCATAGCAAGTCCAAGCTGGAACTCTAAAATGCAAACCCGTGCTTCTCCTTTTTTTCCCTGTTCAACAGACCTTGGATTTGATCCATTCCTGGTTTTGAAAATTTACCAAGTGTTGAGGTGGTACAAAATAGGAGTATTATTTTATTCAAAACCCTCCAAGGCTTTGTTTGCTTGGATTGAGCTGTATTTACATTAAAACAACCGCTGGTTTGGGATAAACCAAACAGTAGCTTTCTTTTTGCTTCTGGTCATTATACACACAAGATCAGGGTATAAAAATCTCATTAAACAGCTAATTCAAATCTTTGCTTTTTAATATAGTTTCTCCTGGTGATTATCTATATACCCTTTCCCTTGTATGTACAGCTGAGCTTCAGTCCAGAATTAAAATCTGAATTTGAAGTAACTAAACATTAAATTTTTGAGTGCTGGAAGTTTATTTTTCCTTTGTTTTCAATGTATGTTCTGTTTTTCCTCATATATCATATCTTTGACAGAGGAAAATTTACTGTGACTTCATTCCCATTGGATCATAGCATCCTTCTATACAATTAGCACTCAGCTTTAAACAACAGGCTTGTAAATTTGTATGGCAGCCAAGTAACCAAGTAAATCTCCCTCTCTTTTTCTTCATTGTTGGAATCATTATTTTTTACTAGAATCATGAATGCAAGGCTAAAAAACCCATGAGGTCATCCCTCTCCACCCCAAAAGGACACAGGCAAGACCTGACTCTAGAATGTGTTACCGTACAGCGGTCAGACGTGTTTGGCGCCTGGCACCGTAAACATGATGCAGGTTTATTTCAGAGCTGACGTATTTAAGGCATCAATAAATATATAAGACCAAGATTTGGGGATCCCCACATTAAGAAAGGAAAGGAAGGGTAAGTGATCATCAGAGGGCAGGAGAAACCCATTTCATGTTCTACAGAAATTAATCCTCTCGCAGACGTGCAGATTTTGAGGAACTCTAAAAGATGAGTCACTTTTGAAAACCTAGTTTCTGAGAATGGCCGTGGAGCCGATGAGTGAGGGTTGGAGCCAAACAAGGCAAATGCAAGAAAAGTAATTTATAAATTACATTGTCCAGGTGTGATCAGTTAGTTTGACCTGCTGACATTCAGGCCTTTATACAACTGACCTAATATTGTTGTTTTGGGGGCATTTCCAACAATTTTCATCGAAATGACAGCAGAAGGTGAGGTGTTTGGAAGCTGCGAAAGGAGCTGTGAAAGGAGATGATGGAGAGGCAAATGGAGTACGGTTTCCATCCTAAACGTCACTGAGGTAGAGCGTGCTGCAGGGTGGGTGATACCTTTGCTTTTTTTCATTTCAGAGGACAGAGTACGGAACCTGGCTCTGAAAGCAACTCCCAAAAAACTGCTGGTCGGAGAAACTCTCAATTTGGAATGCAGAGCAGAAACCTTCACCAACGGGCGCATTGAGCTCATCTGGACGTGTCCTAACGGGAGAGTGAGTTGAAGAAAATTCTGTATTCTGCTTTCACGCAGTCTCCCCTTACCCAAAGGAAAGATCTGTTCCTGGGGCTGAGTAAATCCTAACTACGACTTATTCTGAAATATAGCCAACCATTTGTCAGCCTACAATTGATTGTATTTTCAGTTTGGATGAACCTAAAACTTATCTGACCGCCCTGAACCTGCAAATCTCAGGCTAAATGCAAAAATAAAGAAAGAGCAGGAGTGGACGGTTCTTGCTGGAAGAATAGTCTCATTTCTTCTGGCCTGTTTGTTGGTCCCGGCTCACAGTGGCAAGTCTCAAAGGCAGCCATGAAGGTTGTTAGTTGTCAGTCTGCTCACCCATCTCGGCATTTATTAAGAAGGAAAAAGTGAAACAGAAGCCAATTTTATCTGCTGAAATCTCCACCAAATAATGAAATTTAAATTCTGAGTGTAGGTTCTTGGGCTTTCTGTGGAACGATATACAAAAATGCCAAATTTGACATAGAAACATGTAAGAGACTGAGCATTTGCTTTGATGTACTAAAACCTTTCAGTTCTCCTAAGGAAAAACAGAGGGAAGAAGGGGTATTTTCCAACTCAGTTCATTTATCTGAGATACCGCTCATGGTTCTATTTGATGCTTAGAATTAAAATGATTGCTTTTCTTTCTTTTTAGTTCGGCAAAATATACATTTCAAAGAACCACCTCAGCCCCCTGGAAAAGTGTAAAATGTGACTCCTAAATATTTTTGACTTATTTTGTTCACTCAGAGAAAGACTGTCAGATTTTGTCTTGGTGAAGAAACTACAGAAAATATAACACAGTATTTATGGAAGTGCAAGTAATATGATGTTACTGAATTTTGTTTCTTGAACCCCATATGATGGAAGAACGTTGTTTTTCTATGAACCCTCCTTAGATTTCTAACATTACAAATGTAAAATTTCTTGGCCAAATCTCTGGGATCAAAAATCCCATCAGAAGCAGCAATGCTTTCTAAAATTCTACAGGAATTTGCATTGGCACTTGGCTGTCATAATATATTGTATTTCTGTCATAATATATTTTTTTTAGAAAGTAGGAGGTTTTTTAAGACAGAAGAACTCTGACTGTGACCAACAAAAACTCACACAACAATAACCCAAAGCACAGCTCTGACCCTAGGGATGCCACCAGCAGTTCTGCACTGCGATCCCAGGGATTTGGTCCCGGAAAGGGGCTGATGAGATCCGTCCCCTTATTTACCTGCCCGCCCAGGCTGCAGCAGAGACGCGCCACAGCTCCACTCCGTTTCTCTCTCTTATTAGACTTGATAATGAAACCTCACACAAGAGCTTTTCCTGCTGATTTGTCTTTTATATTATTTATTTCAGTGATGGGGAGATATGATAATTTTGATATGAATCACCGCTTTTCTTTACTGGCAGACTTTGAAAGGATGAACAAAATAATCTGGTTTATGCTGCTTTTTGACCCCTTTTTTTTCCCTGACTTCCAGCACCCTTATCCTAGAAGAACGATAGACCAGAGTGGCACGGTGTACAAAGTGGACAGTAGCCTGACAATTGAAAATGTCACCATGCAAGATGGAGGCCTGTACATATGCAAAACATTCAACATGACACGGCTGGAGGCCAATGTCACAGTTACTGTGTACGGTAAGTCCTGCAGCTAAACCAGAACACCCAGGGACCAAGAGTGTTAAACTTAAAGGATAATGCCAGATTATTAAATCTGTTGATATGCAGATGGCATTACGAAGAATGCCAACTAGTGAAAACAACCCTTAATCATCTCTAATGTCTAATCAAGTCAGCAGCCAGCACTATGTTTTCAAAGAAAGGTTAGAGAGCACAAGAGTGAGACCTGTCTGAGGATGGGGATTAACAGGGAGCTGAACTGTTTGGAAAAAGCCGGTACCGAGTGTGGTTGCTGATGCCCTGGAAAACCTGGCCCACTGGCATCCACACGGACAAGAGATACCCCGGGCATTTTTACACCCTGCTACAGGGGTAACACAGGTTATTCTCTGCTTTAAATATACATTCCTTCATTTGAGACAGACTGAGCTTTCCAGGGGAGCTGTGGTAACAGCTCGTCATTCCTTTTGGTTGTCTACAGCTTCTGCAGATCTGCATTGCAAAGAATTTGGGGTAGACACAAAGCAAGTCAAAGATGTGGGCACTGTACTGTGGCAGATCTGCCATTACTCCTCCTCCTGTTGGTTTCTCTTCCCAGACAAACCTTTCATTACGGTTTCCCATAAGAAAGGGCCTTACTACGAGATCACATCAGGACACAAGTCACTGAAACTCGCTGCAAAGGTGGATGCCTTCCCTCGTCCCACCGTCACCTGGTGAGTACCATCACCTCGAGCAAAATCTGGAATAAGCGACCTTTTTTTGGGCTCCCGTCTAGAATAGATTTTCCCTGTTCCTTACCACATCGACAAAAGATGAGTGCTGGGAATGCTCATAGCACAGTTCAGCTCAGGAGATGTGACTCCTTTCGGTGCTGACATACGCTCTCTGAAGCTGGGCAAGCCATACCTCTCTCCTAATCAGGCAGAAAAGGGCCCTACAGGAAAAAAATGGGAATTTCATTTACTCTGGACACAGGACTGTTTGGAAGATTGAAGTAGAAAGCTATTGGGGAAGGGCTGCCAGTTCACCACCATTAGGGGTGGTCAGTGTGTGAGGAGGCAGAAAGCTGCAGGACACATTCTCAACATGAGAAATTGTTCCTCTTTAGAACTTTTAAGCAATTTTCTCCAATCCTGTACCACCAGCAATGGAAGATCCTTGCAGATAGTGCAGTGAATCCTCCTGAGCAAACTAAAGGCTTCACCTGGACCAGCTTTATAGGACGGGGGCAACATGTCAGCAGCTCTAGAAGACGTTCGTTTCTCTCTTTACCCTTTCATCGCTTGTCCTCTCTTCCTACTTTTTCTATGCTTCATTCTACAGAGGGTCTTTAACAACCCCATCCAACACCTTGTATGTCTTTAATTGTATGAAATCCTGTAGGACAACCGGCATGGCTTTGCCTGGCCTGCCAGAGGAGGTGGCCTGGGGGAGCCACTACCTGCCCCATGCCCTTTTCCTTGGCCGTTTGGGTGTCACTGGGGGGGTTGGCAGTCAGCAAAAGACATTGCCCAAGGATGGGTTTGCTGCATATTTTTTAGCAGTCAAATAACACAAAATTTTCTAATATTCTGTCAAATCAGTAAAATCGCTGCTGCCGGGAGATATTTTTAATTGTTGCTGTTATTTAGGAGATGGGAATGTTTTTGTGAGTTGAAGTGGGGACCGTCCCCCTTTTCTCTGCCAAGGCTTTGTTCTCAGAGCCCAGCGTGGAGCTGCTCGGGAGCCGCTGGGACCACCAGAGCTGCCTCCCCTGCCTGTCTGAAGCTACAGCTGTTGATGTTGGAGGTCTCTCAGGCCAGTTGTTTAAACGACTGTAAAGGAGGTTTCCAGCATTCTCAGGCAGTAGGACACATGCCCCAGCCTCTCCTTCCACCAAGCCCAAAGCTCTGTGTGTGGCAAAGTCCAGCCGATTTCATATTCATAACCCAAATCTGCATACGGGATTAGCAGTGAGGAGGAGCCTGCTCATGCAGACTCTGCAGTCCTTCCCTTAGCCAGTAAAGATTCAAGATTGTGGATTCCTCACTGACCTTCCTATTGACTGTAAATTCTCCAGGTCACAGACTCCAGCTTTTTCAGAAACAGTAAAGGGTTATATATACCTAGTGAGAGACAATTCTCTTAATTAACATCTTGTTTTATAGAATCAGAGAATCATAGAATCATCTGGGCTGAAAGGGACCTTTAAGATCATCTAGTCCAACCATCAACCTAACTCTGATAAAAACCATCACTAAACCATGTCTCTAAGCACTGTGTCAACCCGGCTTTTAAATCCCTTGCCTCAACCACTTCTCTGGGCAGCCAATCCCAATGCTTAATAACCCTTTCAGTGTAAAAATTTTTCCTAATATCCAATCTGAACCTCTCCTGGCGCAACTTGAGGCCATTTCCATCAGTTTTAAAACTGATGGCATAAATTTTAGTTAACCTGCACTTAGTATTGCACATCCAACATAATTTAGGGGCATCTAGATGTACATTTCTGATCATAGCTGAGCATGTGAGAAGCACTGCTCATTCACATCCGTTAAAATATATTTTTCCTGCTTCTTAGATGAAGCCAGTCCATAAAACTGCTTCTCAGTTTTCGTGCGGAAGGATAAAAGGAACAGATGTCCACTTCAAGCAGTGACTATAGATGTGTTTCCCTTGCTGTTTCCAAAGGATGACTCTTTCCCCGCCCTCCCCCCCCAACTAATTTGGGGTACCGTAGGATTTCTGAGGGCTAACATGCCTGCATGCACATGATAATAAGCCTTGATGGGACTTTCAAAACAGGTACAAAGACGGCAAACTCATCAAGGATAACCACACTTGCTATGAGCCAGACCCAATCAAGTACAGACTGGGCATAAGGGACGTAAGACCGAAGCACGCTGGAAACTACACCATCGTCTTGAGCAACGCAAAATACGGCCTGTATAAGAACCTCACCATGCAGCTGGTAGTGACAGGTAAGACTTGATGTTTAGAATGAATTCTGCTGGGCTCTTTCTTGGTTTTTGTGTGATCCTACTTTACCAGTCAGCAGGAATGGTGACATTTCCCCATGTTTAGCTGATATGAGCTGATACAGCACTGTGCACAGATCACCACCTTATTTAGGAACCACCAAATATCCACTCATTTCACCACATGTTTAATAGAAGCAACAGAACAGAGAGGTAGTATGAAGAGTTAGTCTGAAACTAGGTCATCTAAAGTCACTTTCCACTGAGATATTGCACCTTAGAAATAGCCTTCAGCATCTTTGTGTCGGGACAGTGTCTCCACAGAGGGAAGCAGAAATGGGCTGAAAGTGAACAAACTTACCAGGACTTCAATTTTAATAGGACTTTGGGAGGATATCTAGTCTTGGAGGTCTTGGAGCTGAGGGCACAGTTTCCCAGGAGAAATGATGGAAGTTTTATCCCTCGAGACTAAAAACAAGCTTGGGCAAAGCACTGGAGAACATCCTGTTGGGACAGGAAAAGTCCCAGCAGGGCTGACGGAAGGAACTAGATAAGTTACCCTGTCTTTTATGTCTCTCCATCATCCTGCTACAGAAATACTTTCTAAGACTGTATTTTCTGTATTGTCATTTATCTGCTGGGAGCACTTGAGAGACAGGTTCATTTTCAGGGGAATCTGGAAAAAAATGAAGTAAACTCTAGTGTGCGCTGAAGCAGGTCCACTTGGCATAGAGGGAAAATAGATATAGGAATCCCATTTATTAATCTCCCTTGCTGGGACAATGGAAGACAGAGCCACATTGTCTCTGCAAATCCACTGCCTCTTTTAATCCATGGAATTTGGCAACAGAGATTGAATCATGAGGCCAAGTAGGAGTTCAGAAAAAGTTAGCTCTACTTCCCTTTGGATTTCCCGAGGTTCAGGCAGGGAGACAGAAGAAGTTATTGAGATAGTTTAACTTTCCTTTCGGTGGTGAATTCTTTTCTCCTTATCCTCTTCACACCTCAAAATATTCTCAATTATCCTGTTTTGCATATTTATGTAGTGTTGCACCAGGTAACTTCCAGCACTTGTGTTTTCTCATTTCACCTCTCAGAAAGGAATAATGCCTAACAAACAGAGATCTCCTCACTTAGGCATATTTGGCCTTTTAAAAATGCTAAATAAGATACTGTAGCTTAAACCACCTTAAACATACGTAAACTAATGTGTGATTTAGAGTGGAGGGCACTAGGAACATGCTTATGGTCAGGTACTACAGCTCAGCTGATGAGGAGGAACGTGTTAAGCTGCAGTAATTTGTTCACTTGAGATTGGTTCTCCATACAATGGTTTTGCCGTCTTGTTAAGAGAACGGAAACATTCAAAGGAAGAGAAAATTAAGAATGATAATAAACTATCTTGTCAAGGTAAATATTGGTGTTTGCATGCAAAAGAGAATGTTTACTTGAAGAGCAGCCATTCCCCAAATAGGCACATAAAAAACAAACAGACCTTGTTTCTATCAGCGAGATGCTATTTCAGGATTAAACCATCCCATGCTCTTAACTACAGCACAAGCCTTTCATCTTTATTGTATGTACAGTGTGTGGTATCGTGTCTCTCACACGGTGCACGCCTCGCATGCTGCTCATCGTTAGCCTTTCTGAGAGATCAGCCCAGCAGACAAATCAGGCAGGAATAATTATTTAATTGCAAACCCACCGTTTCTCCCGAGTCTGTAAAGTAACTCCAGTTACTGCCCGGAGAAGGCGTTGCACGGGGAAGCACGGGAAAAATGAACAGCAAGAGTTGCTTTTCTGGTAAAAGAATGCTATCCCAGAAATGAGAGCACGCAAAGGGAAATATCTGCCAAGGAGTGCCGGTGTTTTTAAGCTATAGGCTGCAAATGATGAGGATATTTCCCCTGATTGCAGGCAGGACTGACACAGAACACCTAGGAAATCTTGCCTTTGCCGGGCTCCTCTCTGCGGCACCACCGTGATATGCTGGGGCTGAAGCACTCGGCCCAGGGAGGGGGTCATTTTGCTGAGATGCATGTGGGTAGAGACCAAAAAAGGCAAATTTTCCTGTAGAAGCTTATCCAACAACAGCAAACTGCCTTTTTTTCTTGGGCATTCAGTTAGAGCAAAAGGATTGCTGCTTTTTCAGATCTGGGCACCATTTGCTTTATTTTCCAAAAAAATTCTGAAGCTCTAAACTGAACACAGATTTGAACTTTTCCCTTGACTCCTCAACAAATAACCTGACACTTTATCTCCAGTCATGATGACTGATACCCTGGCATCGCACCCGAGTAGACTGAACTGCTTGGAGTTTCAGCAGACGTTTAGACATGGAGAAGGAGACCAAAACACACTTTCCAGCCATTTAATGCATGGGCACACAACCGTGTGCCAGCTCCCTATTACTGAGGAGTAATATTTAAGTAGCAGCATTGGTTCCCAAAAGCCATGGCCAGTCTTTTAAATTCCAGAGCTGCATCTGTGAAAGTGAGTGAGTTCTGTTCTGTGCTATTAAAGAGAGAATGGAAAATTATTTGAATAGACTTTTAAATGAGAAGATAAAAGTCATTTGAATACGTTTTCTTTTCCTGCAAGGGGACACTGCATTGAAGAAATTCTAAGTAAGCATAGAGCCCCCCCTCCCATGAGTCTCGTCACAATAATAAGATCGTTAGTGTTCCTGGGCATCACAGGTCACGTAACTGGCACTCAGCGTGCTGTGACAAACCCATCAACGGTGAATTTGAACTAGGTGTAGGGGACGTTTGAAGTTAATAGTGTTGTGAATTGTTGTGCACAAATGAAGTATAAATAGCAGCAGGACTCATTCATCAAATTGCACTATAATAATTTTTGTGGTGTATTTTATTCAATAATAATGGCAGCAGAAAAGCAGGATGAGGATGAGATAATAAGTCACCTGCTTGAGCCCTGCAGGACAGGAGCTTATACACAGCGTGTCTCCTGACCTGCCCAAAGACCAGCCCTGCTCAGGCTTTCCTTGGAGTCACCTCCTGGAGACTTAATTAGTAGCAAATCACAGCAGTTCTGACATAAAGCATACACTGTGTGTGCAAGGTGTTCCACTCCATGGTAAAATACTAGGAGTTATTTCCTCTCCTAGTTTGATATGGCCATAAAACCGACGAGTATGAGGTTATTCTTTGATTCTATGAGTATCTGCAGAGCACAGTGGTATCAATCATCTC